>VZQC01013896.1:454857-527099 GCA_009823505.1 Rhizomys pruinosus
TGATAAAGGACACCTTAGGTTATCCACTGACCTTTACAGGCAAAATTTGTATGCTAACACGTCACACATGATGTCATGTGCATGTGCACTGCAAATGCACACACACCCACACCCATACACACAAACCAATAACAAAAACAAGTATGTAGGTAGAATAGTCTGTTTTGATTGTTATGCTGAGCAACTGGACAGCGTAAGCAATTTTACACTTATTCCTTCCACACACAGCACACATCAGTATGTGATATTTATGAGCAATGTTTTGGGGTTGGGGAAAACTATCCTCTGTTGGGAAGGATGAGCAGACCCTGTCTGGTCTCTTACAGACAGTGGACAAACTCTCCGGATGTGAGGCTGTGGACTCCAAAGGCCTTGTGCATTGCCTGCGAGGCAAGAGTGAAGAGGAGATTCTGGCTATTAACAAGGTTGGGAGGACAGTGTGGCTGGGATCTCTGGTCAACAGGATGTGGGAGAGCCAGTCCTTACTACTCTGAACCAATTATTTCATCTCCAGGGGTGATACCCTGTTAGTCCTGGTTGCAAATTGAACTCCAATATACATGAATTTACATGTGAGGTCTCTTCTGGAAGGGGGGGGGGCTTCCTGAGATGAATAAGGGAATGTGTAAGCAATGGCAGGTGTAACCTTGTGTGCATCTGTATATGTTTGTGATTGACCTTCAGCACTGACTTCTAATGCCCTCCCCCAGGTTTTCAAGATAATTCCCGGTGTGGTGGATGGGGAGTTCCTACCCAGGCACCCCCAGGAGCTGTTGGCCTCTGTGGACTTTCACCCTGTCCCCAGCATCATTGGTGTCAACAATGACGAGTATGGTTGGTCCCTCCCCATGGTGAGGCCCAGTTCTGATCTCCTGGGGACCTGGGGACTGCTACTGGGTGGAGGGAACTCAGATCTCGGTCCATCCCATCCCACACTTAAGACTTGTCCCCTGCTTCTCAGTTCCTGGGCCTGGCTCCTACAATAAAGAACATAACCAGAGCAACTCTGCCGACTATTTTGAAGAGCATAGCAGCACAGATGGTGAGATACTTTGGGTCCTGACCCAATTGAATGGGCCCCCAAATATCCTTCTCAGGCAGCACTCCTGTCTAGAAAGAAAAGCTGGTGTATGTGTGTGTTTCTGTGTGGGTTCTCCCCAGAGTCCGTACCTTTCCACCCATACTGTCATCCCTGGCCCCATTACTGTACTCTGAGGCTGCTGCCTGTCTATCCAAGAGCCTGCCTAACTTCATCCTTTGTGATCCCCATGGTACAGAGGTTACCTCCTGAGTGTAGTGACCTGCTAATGGAAGAGTATATGGGGGACACTGAGGACCCCCAGACCCTCCAACTACAGTTCACAGAGATGATGGCAGACTTCACCTTTGTGATCCCTGCACTCCAAGTAGCACACTTTCAGCGTGAGTACATCCATAACAAGGAGGATGGGTGCATCTCAGACCTGTGGGTCCCAGATGAGCTCTGTGGTGTCCATGTCCCCATGACTGAGCCAGGTCTCTGGTACTAGGACCTAAGGCTCTTATCCCAGAAAAATCCCTGTGTCTCATGTAAGAGTGACAGCTTATTCAGGTGCAGATGAGGAGTCAGGTTACTGACGCTCTGTAACTTGCCTAAACTACTCACTTGGGAAGCTGGGCTCATGATTTAATCAACGGTTTTTCACACACCCAGAACTCCAGGCTGGAACTCCTCACTTCTTTTTTGTGATTCCAGATGACTTTGCACTAAGGTATCATGTCACCAGATGTTGGCAGGACAGCTCCAGGTGAGGGTCCCTATGTCACCATGTTTCCTTTTCCCAGGTTCACTTGCCCCTGTCTACTTCTATGAATTTGAGCATCGGCCCAGCTTTGCCAAGCACATAAGGCCACTGCACGTGAAGGCTGACCATTCTGACCAGGTTCCCTTTGTCTTTGGATCCTTCTTCTTGGACACCAATCGTGAGTCTTTGTTTTCCCTGAGCTGAATGGAGTCCCAGACTGTACCACAGTGTTGTCTGGGCTCTCAGTTCAGATGAAATTCTTAGAGAAGACAGGAGCACATGTGTACCGTCTCACAGCTTAAGAAGCTTCTCCATGTTTAGGACCTGGACCCTTTCCTGTCTATCCCATGCTATAGGGAATGAGTGTATACAGAGCAGAAAGGGCCCTGGGAAATTCAACCAGAGGCTTGGATGGATCTTGGAACTGCGGTAGTGAGGGGGAAAGCAAACATAGAGTTCAGGGTCAAGCTCCAGCTGGGACGGCGGGTGTGAAGCATGAGTTGGCAGCTGCACGGGGCGGCTGGGGCCTGGACTTTGTCTTCCTCTTTGCAGTTGATTTCACTGAGGAGGAGAAGGTGCTGAGCAGGATGATGATGAAGTACTGGGCTAACTTTGCACGACACGGGTGAGAGCATGACCTTCCTTGACCTCTTCAGGGGTGGGACCCTATCTAGGACTCCCATTGTGGGTGGTGGCCTTATTAGCATGCATGGATCCTTCATTATTTGATAGTCCTCACCCATTATTTGATAGACACACTTCGACAGCCATCCTCTAAGTCTCAGTTATTGGTCATCTTGCAGTTACCTGGCATGGGCCACAGAGTGGTGGTGTACTGATATTTAGGTCTTTCCTTCTGAGAAAAAGGCACAGAATAGGCCAGATAGCCTTGTCCCATAGGAAGTAGACACCAGTGGACAACACTTGTTCCCTGTATGAAGACACTTGCTCCATTGTTCCCCTTAACTCTGTCGTGCTGGTCCACTGCTCTGCCCCAAATCGGGGTATCAGTTCTTGGATTAGGGTGAACCTCACACTTCTTTCTGGGCGGTGTATCCACAGGAACCCCAATAGTAAGGGCCTACTCTATTGGCCTGTGTTGGGCCAGGATGAGAAGTACTTGAAGCTGGATGTCAAGACTGCTGTGGGCCATGCTTTGAAGGCTGGAAGGCTGCAGTTCTGGACCAAGACCTTGCCCCAGAAGATCCAGGAGCTGACCGGGGCTCAAGACGAGCACACAGAGCTATAGTATCCTGTATCAGGAAATGTGTGTGGGCTGGAGTGCTAATTAGACCACCCTGGCATCCCAAAGCCCATTGAGGAATCTGGTTTGATTAGAAGATTCACATAAACATTCCTAACTGCAGAGCTTGTCCATTCAGCCAACACGTATAGCAAACCCTCTGCATGTTCTCCTTATGCCACTGGGCTGTCAGTCAATAAATGCTCCCACAACAATGTGAATGTGTGAGCCCCAAATTCACCCCATCTTTTTTTTTTTTTGGCTTTTCGAGACAGGGTCTCCCTGTAGCCCCAGCTGTCCTGGAACTCACTCTGTAGACCAGGCTGGCCTTGGCCTTGAACTCACAAAGATCCACCTGCCTCTGCCTCCCAAGTGCTAGGATTAAAGGCGTGCGCCACCACGCCCGGCCCACCCCATCTTTTTTTTTGTGTGTGTCTTTTGAGACAGGGTTTCCCTTTAGTCCCAACTGTCCTGGAGCTCACAATGTAGACCAGGCTTGCCTTTAACTCACAGAGATCTGCCTGCCTCTGCCTCCCGAGTGCTGGGATTAAAGGTGTGCACCACCACACCTGGCCTAAAATGGTTCTTAGCTGCCATGTGGGTGCTGGGAATCAAACCCAGTTCTTGTGCAAGAGTAGTCAGCGCTCTTAACCACTGAGCCATCTCTCTAGCCCCCATCCCATCTTTTATACCCCACTAGGACTATGTCCCTTCATTCCTTCCTCTTCTTCCTGCCCTCTCCCTTTTCAAATCCCAGGTCCTCTTCAAATGAACCTGAAGCTTTGGGGAATTTTGACTATGTGGGGTGGGCTATGTTAAAACAACATGTTCTTTCTCAGCAAGTCTCATGTTTTACATATTTTTTTAAGTGTCCGGTATAAAAACCTCGTTATCCAAAGCCCCATGGTCTTTCTAATTCCAGGCTGCTGTTCCAGAGAGATAAAGTGCAAGCTGGACTCTGTGTAGGTATCTGTGACCCCAGATATTTGGAGGCTGAGACAGGACGATCATATTACCCCACGGCACTATAACAAGGTCTGCATCTCTGAAACAATACAAAAAATCATCTTGGTAATTATAAACACTTGGTAATTATAAACAAAAAATCATCTTGGTAATTATAAACACTGGAAATAAATGTATTGTCTTATAGACTTAGAAATCCAAGGTCTGGATACCCACAGATTTGCTGTGTGGTGAATGATAGATCTTTGGGTCAAAGATCACATCTTATTTTCTCTCTGGATAGAACATATAAACAAGGGCACTCCAAGAATAATTTCCCGCTGACTTGAACTTAGTGCAGGGATGATTCTGTTAGTGAGCACTGATGGACCATGCAGGTTGTTTGAAATGTGCATGAAGCATTTGCTAAGTTTCTGCTATAAGCACACCTCTGTCTTTTCAGTTTTGCAGATGGGTGTTAAATATCCAAAGGTGGTGTCCAGGATATCTTTTAGACTTTCAGATATTTTCTTAACAGTTTGAGTGTGGATGTTTTATGGTGCTGCATGTTATGGCGTCCATTGCCCTCAACCCTGCTTCAAAGCAGCTATGTAATCACTTTCTGTTGCTACAGTGGCCCTTGTCTCAAATCCAGTGGAAAGGAGTTTCATGACTGGTTGTGTCACTTTACATGTTTTTGCTCCATTCTGGAGTGCCATTGCCAGGATGCACACCCCACATTTTATCCACTTACCCAATCAGCAACTATTTTACTTGTCTTGCTTAAAAGTTTTTATGCTAAGCCAGGCGTGGTGGCGCACACCTTTAATCCTAGCACTTGGGAGGCAGAGGCAGGTGGATCTTTGTGAGTTCAAGGCCAGCCTGGTCTACAGAGCAAATTCCAGAACAGCTTGGGCTACAGGGAGACCCTGTCTTGAAAAGACTAAAAGCAAAAGTTTTTATGCTTAGTTTAATAACAATAAAATATTTAAAAAGTTAAAATTTTTTGTTTATGAGTGTTTTGCCTGTATGTACGTAAGTGCCCCGTGTGTGTGCAATGCATGCATAGGCCAGAAGAGCACATCAGATCCTCTGAAACTGAGTTCCAGATGTTTGTTACCCTCTACATGGATTCTGGAACTGAACCCAGGTTCTCTGTGAGAGCAACCAGTGCTCTTAACCTCTGAGCCATCTCTCTAGGTCCTGTTTTTAATTTTTACATGATTTTATGTTTTTATGTCTGAGTGTATTGCTTACATGTATGTAAGTGCACTATGTCATAAAGTGCCCACAGAGGTCAGGAGAGGGAGTTGGATCCCTGGAACTGGGGTTCCATAAGGTTGTTAGCTGCCATGTGGGTGCTGGGAACTGAATCCAGGTCCTCTGCAAGAGCAGCCAATGTTCTTAACCCCTGAATCATCTCTCTAGCACCCCATTTGTCTTTTGAGACATTGTCTCTAGGTAGTCCAGGTGGCCCTTGAACTCATGATCTCTCAGCCTTGGCTTCCTGAGAGGTGGGATTACAGGTGTGGGTCTCCAACCTCAACTTCAGCTGTTTTTAATAGAAACTTATGTTTAGTTATACTCATGACTTCATGTGATCATATCCTTTCTTTTTAAAATTACTTTTATTGATGATTTGTATTTTTCAAACATTATCTTTCAGTCCAGTTTAGACACATTCCCTTCTCCCTGTCCCTCACCCTACCCCAGTTCATGCCTTCTGCCATACATGTCTTACATCTATCTCTCAGTCTTTCCAAAGTTTTTCACTCCAGAAGATTGTTGTTTTAGGCAGAGTTTAACTGTATCAGTGAGTTCTTTGACCCAGTCTTTATGTTGTTGTTGTTCCTTCCCCTTTGTATTGCTCCAACATATGCCTATATAACCATAACATATGTATCAAAATTATGACCTTTAAGAATAAACTCTATGTTAATTCCAAAATATGTTTAGGAATATGAATACATACCTTCCACCCATATGCAGTAATTATAGAGTCTGAAAATAAGTGGTAGGTTAAGAGATTTACATTGTAACAACACAGTTGCTTTCAGATAAAAAGAAATATAATGATAATGTTGTTCAGCTTGCCTTTCAACTGGGGATTTGGTGTTAGCATTCACTAATGAGAGAAACCATTTGCCATCCCACCCATTTACCTGCAAAGTTCATGACATCATCTTTCTTTACCACTGAATAGCACTTCATTGTGTAGATGTACCACATTTTGTGATCATATCTTTTCAATTTTTGGAGTTAAGATCTAGAGCAGAATGGCTAAGTCCAATGACAAGTGTGTTGAACTTTTTTTTTCCAAAGCCAATTTTTTATTGAAGGTCTGTGTGTTTCATACAAAATTACAAATCAAATCTAGACCCCTGCCCCCTCCCTGCCCTCCACCCCACGGAGCTCATGCATTCTGCCAAATATGTTTTTCATCTTTTTCTCAGTATCTCTCAAAATTCTTGCAGAAGTTTACTGTTTCGAGCAGAAGTTCACCATTTCAGTCAGTTCTTTGACACAGTCTTTCTGCTGCTGCTGCTGCTGCTGTTATTCCTTCCAATACGTATCACTCCAGAATATGCACATATGCATGCTGCATATATCATAGGTTTTAGCATCTTCAGTTTATGATTTTTTTAAATTAGGCTGAAAGATGTCATGTTTGAAGTCTCCTCCTTGGCAAGCCCAAACCACCATCAGTTCTGCCCTTGTGTTCCACACTGAGGTTTTCCCTTCCCATGGTCACCAAATGAAGTCTAGAAAGCACCAGGTCCTGTCTTTTTTTCTTTTATTATTACTTTTTATTGATGTTTTGCATATTTCATACATCATTTTTCAATTCAGTTCAGGCATATTCCCCTTTCCCTTCCCCCCACCCTACTCCACCCCACCCCAGATCATGCATTCTGCCATAACTGTCCTGCATCTTTCTCTCAGTCTTTTTTTTTATGCTTAGAAATTCACATTTTCCTCCATTAATTTTATATTACTCTAAAATAAGGATACATACTCTTCACACATATACAGTAATTACAGAGTCTGAAAATAATTGGTGGGAGGATTCTAGAGCCCGTTGAGAGATTCACATTATAATAACATAGTTGCTTTCAGATAAACAGAAATATAACAATAATATTGTTCAGCTTGCCTTTTATCTGGGGGATTTGGTGTTAGCATGCACAAATGAGGGAACCCATTCTCCGTTTGTCTTTCTAGGACTGTGTTACTTCACTCAGCATAATGGCTTCGAGCTTCATCCATTTACCTACAAAGTTCATAATGCCATCTTTCTTTATTGCTGAATAGTACTCCATTGTGTAGATGTACCACATTTTTGTCATCCAGTTGTCTGTTGAGGGGCATTTGGGTTGGTTCCAGCTCTTTGCTATTGTGAAGAGAGCTGCAAGAAACATGGATGTGCATGTGTCTTTGTGGTAGGATGAGTCTTTGGGGTATATACCCAGGAGTGGTATGACTGGGTCAGGTGGTAGGCTCATTCCGAGTGAGTCTTTTAAGGGTTCTCCACACTGCTTTCCATATTGGTTGTACAAGTTTATATTCCCACCAGCAGTGGATGAGCCCTTTTCCCACAACTTCTCCAGCATCTGTTGTCTTTTGTTTTCTTGATCTTAGCTAGCCATATTGGAGTGAGATGATATCTGAGAGTGGTTTTAATTTGCATTTCCTTAATTATTAATGATGTTGAACACTTTTTAAGATGTTTCTCAGCCATCTTTAATTCCTCACTGGTGAAGACTCTGTTCAGCTCTTTACTCCATCTTTTGAGTAGGTCATTTGTATTCTTACTTCTTTGTTTTTTGGGTAGTATATATATTCTTGATGTTAATGCTTTGTCAGATGTATCACTGGTAAAGACTTCCTCCCACTCTGTGGGTTTTCTTTTCACCTCCTTGATTGTTTCTTTCACTGTACAGAAGCTTTTGAGTTTTATGAGGTCCCATTTGTCAACTGTTGACCTTATTTCCTGTGCAGCTGCTGTCTGATTTAGAAAGTCTTTTCCTATGCTTATGTCTTGTAGGTTGTTGCCAAATTTTTCTTCTATCACCTTCAGGGTTTCAGGCTTCATGTTGAAATCTTTGATCCACTTAGAGTTGATTTTTGTATAGGGGGAGAGGTATGGGTTTTAATTTTGTTCTTCTACAGATGATCCAATTTTGCCAGCACCATTTGCTGAAGATGCTGTTCTTCCTCCACTGAGGGTTTTTTTGCCCCTTTGTCAAATATGAGGTGGCTGAAATTGTATGAGCTCAAGTTTGGATCTTCAATTTTGTTCCATTGGTCAACAAGTCTTTTTTTGCCAGTACCAGGCTGTCTTTATGACTATGGCCCTGTAATATAGTTTGAAGTCTGGTAGGGAAATCCCCCCCCCCATATTGCATTTTTCACTCAGGGTTGCTTTAGCTATTTGGGGTCTTTTGTTTTTCCATATGAACTTAAGGATTTTTTTCAAGTCTGTGAAGAAGCTCATAGGGATTTTGATTGGGATTGCATTGAATCTGTATATCAACTTGGGTAAAATGGACATTTTTACTATATTAATTTTCCCAATCCACGAGCATGGGAGTTCTTTCCATCTTTTGATGTCATTTTCAATCTTCTTCAGGGGTTTACAATTTTTGATGTAGAGGTCTTTGGTATCTTTGGTTAGGTTTGTTCCCATGTATCTTATTATTTTTGAGGCTATTGTGAGTGGGAACATCTCTTATATTCCTTCTCCACTTGTTTATTGTTGATGTAAAGAAAGGCTACTGATTTTTCTTATTTATTTATTTATTTATTTATTTATTTATTTATTTATTTAAATGTACTGTCTGCATGTAGGTCTGTGCAACCATTTCGTGCAATGCCACGGAGGTCAGAAGAGGGTATCGGATTCCCCTGGAACTGGAGTTCTCCTGGAATTGGAGTTACAGATGGTTCTCAGCCACCATGTGTGTGCTGGGGAATAAACCTGGGTCCTCTGCAAAAGCAGTAGGCTCTCTTAACTGCTAGGTCATCCCACCAGCCCATATGATGTTGGCTACTGATTTTTCTAGGTTAATTTTGTAGCCTGACACTTTACTAAAACTCTTAATCATTTCTAGAAGTTTTTTGGTGGAGTTTTTATCATCCCTTAGGTAAACTATCATATCATCTGCAAAAAAGGGATAGCTTAACTTCTTCTTTTCTGATTAGTACTCCTTTAATCTTCTTCTCTTGTCTTATTGCCCTAGCAAGTGTTTTGAGCACTATGTCGAAGAGGAGTGGTGATAGGGGGCAGCCTTGCCAGGTTCCTGCCTTTAAGGGAAATGGTTCCAATTTTTCTCCATTTAGGATGATGTTGGCAGTGGGTTTGCTATATATGGCTTTGATCATGTTGAGGAATGTTCCTTTCATTCCTATTCCCTCTAGGACTTTAAACATGAAGGGATGCTGGATCTTGTCAAAGGCTTTTTCTGCTCTGATTGAAATGATAGTGTGGGTTTTATCTTTCCATTTATGTGTTTTATGATATTTATTGATTTACATATCTTGAACCATCCCTGCATCTCTGGTATGAATCCAACTTGATCATGATGGATGATCTTTTTGATGTGGGTCTGTATGCGATTTTCAAGTATTTTGTTGAGAATTTTTGCATCTATGTTCATGAGTAAGATGGGTCTGTAGCTTTCTTTTTTGCTTGCATCTTTGCCTGGTTTTGGTATTAGAGTGATGCTGGCTTCATAGAAGGACTTTGGGAGAATTCCCTCTGTTTGTATCTTTCTGAACAGTTTGAGTAGCAATGGTTGTAGGACCTCTTTAAATGTTTTATAGAATTCTACTGTGAAACCATCTGGACTGGGGCATTTTTTTAGTTGGGAGGTTTTTAATTACATCTTCAATTTCCTCAAATATTATGGGTCTGTTTAAACTGTTGATCTCTTCTTGGCTAAGCTTTGTTAGTTCCCAGGATTTCAGATAGTCATCTATTTCTCTTAGGTTTTCATATTTAGTGGAGTATAGATTTTTCAAGTATTTCTGTATGATTGTATGGATCTTTTCTTTGTCTGTTGTGATGTTTCCCCTTTCATCATGAATACTATTGATTTGAAGTTTCTCTCTCTCTCTCTCTCTCTCTCTCTCTCTCTCTCTCTCTGTCTCTCTTTTTAGTTAACTGGGCTAGAAGTCTGTCTATTTTGTTTATTTTTTTCCAAAGAACCAGCTTTTGGATTTGTTGATTTAATGTATTGTTTTCTTTGTTTCTATTTCATTTATTTCTGCTCTGGTTTTTGTTATTTCTTCCTGTCTGTTGGGTTTAGAGTTCATTTGTTGTTGTCTCTAAAGTGTTTTTAGCTGCAGTGTTAGATCGTTAATTTGTTCCCTTTCTTTTTTTTTTTTGATGTGAGCACTTAGGGCTATAAATATCCCTCTCAAGATTGCTTTTAAAGTGTCCCACAGAGGCTGGAGGGATGGCCTAGTGTTAAGAGTGCCAACTGCTCTTGCAGAGGACCCGGGTTCGATCCCCAGCACCCAGGTGGCAGCTGAGAACTGTCTTTAACTCCAGTTCCAGGGGAATCCGACACAACCTCTTCTAACCTCCGTGGCATTGCACGACATGGGTGCACCAACCTACATGCAGACAGTACATTCATACACATAAAAATAAATTAATTAAAAAAATAGTGTCCCACAGGTTTGGTTTTGTTGTATTGTCTTTTTCATTCAGTTCCATGAATACTTTTATTTCACTCTTTATTTCTTCCCTGACCCATTCGTTATTCAGAATTGTGTTGTTTAGTCTCCATGTGTTCTTGTGGCTAGTTAGACTTATTCTGGCGTTCATATTGAGCTTTATCGCACTGTGGTCTGATAGAATGCATGGAATAATTTCTATCCTTTTGTATTTTTTGAGGTTCCTTTTGTGCCCCAGTATGTGGTCGATTTTGGAGAATGTCCTGTGAGGTGCTAGATAGAAAGTATATTCTCTGGTATTTGTGTGGAATATTCTGTAGATGTCTGTGAGGTTCATTTGGTGTATTGTATTGTTCAGTTCTGATGTCTCTCTGTTTATTTTTTGTCCTGTTGTCTATCCAAGGGGCTCAGTGGGGTATTGAAGTCTCCCACTATTAGTGAGTTAGGATTAAGTTGTGTCTTGAGGTCCTGCAGAGTTGTGTTTATAAAGTTAGGTGCACCAGAGTTTGGTGCATAGACATTTAGGATTGTGAAGTCTTTGTGGTTCATTCTTCCTTTGACAAGGCTGTAATGGCCCTCTTTGTCTCTTCTGATTAATTTTACTTTGAGATCTATTTTGTCTGATATTAGAATAGCCACTCCAGTTTCTTAGTACCATTTGCTTGGAATATTTTTTTTCCATCCTTTCACTCTAAGGTGGTGTTGTCCTTGAGGGTGAGATGGGTTTCTTGTAGACAGCATATGGAAGGGTTCAGTTTCCTAATCCATTCTCCCAGTCTATGCCTTTTGATTGGGGAGTTTAGACCATTAGTATTTAAGGTTATTATTGAGAGATGTGTGTTGATTCCTTTTACCTTATTTTTTATTTGCATTCTTGGTCTAGGTTTACATTTACTCTGTTATGATTTTGTTGCTTTCTCTCTTTAAAAATTTGCTTCTTTCCTCTTTGAGGATTTTCTAAAGTGTTGGTTTCTTAGACATGTATTCTTTCATCTTGTTTATGTCGTGAAAGATTTTTCTTTCTCCTCAACTATAATAGACTATTTTTTTTTTTTTTTGGTCTTTTCAAGACAGGGTCTCTCTGTAGCCCCAGCTGTTCTGGAACTCACTCTGTAGATCAGGCTGGCCTTGAACTCACAAAGATCCACCTGCCTCTGCCTCCCAAGTGCTAGGATTAACGGTGTGCTCCATTTCTGCTGGATATATAATAGTCTGGGTTGGCATCTAAAGTCGTTTAGCACAGGGAATACTTTGGTCCACTTTCTTCTAGCTTTCATCGTTTGGCCTGAGAAATCAGCTGTGATTCTGATGGGTTTTCCCCTTATATGTAACTTGTTTTTCTCTTGTGGCTTTTGGTATTTTTGTCTCTGTTTTAAGCATCTAGTGTTTTAACAATTATATGGCATGGGGAGTTTCTTTTCTGGTCCTGTCTGTTTGGTGTTCTATGTGCTTCTTGTATTTGTATGGGATTGTCTTGTTTTCAATTTGGGGAAATTTTCTTCTATTATCCTGTTGAAGATCTGGTCAATAGTGTTGTCTTGGGACTCCTCTCCCTCCTCTATCCCTATGATGTGGAGGTTTGGTCTTTTCATAGTGTCCCACATTTCCTGGTGGTTCCACTCTTGTATTTTTTTAAATTTTTCATAATCTTTACTTGAGCTGTCTAGTTGCTCCGTGTTATCCTGCAGGTCTGATATTCCTTTTTTTTTTCTGCTTCTTCCATTCTGCTTCTGAGGCTTTTTCCCATCCTTTCCTGGTGGTTGGATGAATGTTCAATATCCTTTTTCATTTCATCCTGTGATTTCTTTAGATTTTCCACTTCACTCTGGAGCCTGTCATTCTCGTCTTGTAGCCCTTGGTTCGTTGGTCATTTTCTTTTTTCATTTTGGCCTGGGATCTTTTCAGTGTTTCAACTTCCTTCTGTAGTTTGTCATTTTCTCTCTTCTTGAGTTTTTCAATCTCTCTCCTTAGTTCTTTCCACCATTTGTTATTATCTCCCTCTAGGTCCTTCCTGAGTTTTTCATTCTCTTCCCTTAGTTCTCTGATTTCTTTGAATATGTCTACTAGTTGTTTTTCTAAGGTTGGTGTCTTGGCTTCTTTCCTTGGAGATCTCATTGTACGGATCTTCTGTAGGCTTGGTAGAGTTCAGCGTGGATTTATTATGAGCTTTTCCCATGTTTTTTCTTTGTGTCTTTTGCATGTGGATTTGTCTGTTTATTTGTTTCTTTGAATTCTGGCACCTCAACATTGGCTGCACAGACTATAATCACCAATGATCTCTGCCTGTTAGGTCCTCTGCACCACAGCTCCACCGGTATGTCTCAACTGGTACATTGGGTTGGGTTGCTACTTTGGCTAGCACTGGTAGGCCCCCCAAGGGTGAAGGCAGGTCCACCTTGATTCATGGGAATCTCACTGACTCTGGGTGGCTGTCTGGAGTCTGAGGTGGGACTTCTGGGGGTGGGTGGCGTGTCCCCCAAGGGACAAAGTAAGTCTGCCTTGACTCACTGGCACCTCACTGACTCCTGGTGCATGTCTGGAGTCTGAGGTGAGAATTCTGGGGGACAAGACAGGTCTGCCTTGCCTCACTGGAACCTCACTGACGCCAGCCACCAGGTCCTGTCTTGATCTTCTTGTACTGGTCTCCATGATACAGCCTGGGTAGTCCAACAATGGCATTCTATACTCTGGAGAGGCTGAAACCCCAGTAGTAGCTCAGTCCACAAGTTGATTGTCTCAGTAGACCCCATCTGGCACTGTAGGTTTGGAGGATTCTTGGAGAGACATGAGTCTTCAGTCCATATTGGAAGGTTGAAAAGTGGTGTCTCATGTCTTTGAAGGATGGCAAAAGCAGTGGCAGCCATAGGGTAGCCGCACTTGCCAGTAAGACAGGCAAAACAGCTGTGCTCTTTTTTCTTTTCTTTTCTTTCTTTTTTTTTCTTTCTTTTTTTTTGTCCTTTTACTAAGATCTCAAGTACACAAAGTACAATTTCTCAGGACTTACTATTTATTTCTGGTTATATTTTCCTTTTGGATGTTTAAGGCCACACAGTTAGCCCAAGTGTGTTGAACTTTTAAACAAGTTGTGAAGCTGGGGATATAACTCAGGGGTAGAGTGTTTGCCCCGTATGTGCAAGGCTCTATGCTTGAGGCCCAGCACCATAGAAAATAAAGCCAGATCAAGGGACATGGGCTCATAATCCTAGCTCCCCAGAGGCCAGAGGAAGGAAGTTCAAGATCTGCCTGAGTTTAGAGCAAGTTCCAGTCCAGGCTAGAAAATTGACTAAGGCTCTGTGTCAAAAGTACAAGAAATGATAAAATCTAGTTGGACTTACTGGATTATTAAGAAAACAGTAAGACTCTGTTTCCTTTGGCCACTTACCTCTTCCCCTGACTCTTACAATATTTCTGCCCCTGTTTTGCAATGGACCCTGAGCCCTGTGTGGGTGGAGTTTAACATAGGAGTCCTGTCCAGGGGCCCACACTCTGCAGACTCTTATTCTCTACACTTTGGTCATTTGTTGGTGTCAGCATGCACAGACCCATGCAAACTTGATCAGACAAAACCCAGGATAGAACTGGACAATAGACCCCAACCTTAGCTGAAGAACTATTTGCAGGTGATGACTGCTGGGTGAGGGAGAGTTGATTTTCTTTAAGGGAGAGACTCCAGATAGGCTGACTAGACCTCAGTGGATGAACTTGCACTGAGAAAACTCTGTCTATACTAACTTGATTTGATAGGCCTTCATATATGACAGAATGTAGGAAATGGGGGGTGCTATTGGGGTACAGGTGATGGGTACAAGGATGATTAAGATGTTTTATATGAAATGCACAATAATTCAATAAAAATATACATTCAAAAAGGAAAATGTAGTAGACGAGGTTGGGAGGTGAATGTGGGAGGTGCGTCTGGGAGGAGGGGGGAGTGGATATGATCTAAATTCATTATGTTCATGGATGACATTACCAAAGAATAAAGACAAAACAAAGGTTCTGGGAACATAGTTCAGTAAAAAAGCACTTATCTGCATGTTCAAGATTCTAGATCCAATCTCTTGACTCCCCTTCAGAGGCTTTGGGATAAATGACTACATGAAGGCTGGTTGTCCATCTCAGCAGCCCCTACATTTTCTCATACCTATAATTGACTTATAAACCATCTGATAAGAGCATTAGGGGAACACAAATAGAATCCATAGGCCTTTAAAAATTATAGGGGACTTGGAGTCAGGGGTATGCCGGGTGGTTAATAAGGTAAGGGTGGAAATGGGGAAGGGGTCTGAGTATGATCAAAGTAAACTGCATAGAACTCCAATAGAAACAACAAAACATGGGATAAGCCCAGGTGTCTTCATAATTTGAAGTTGCCATAAGAAAATTGTAAGTGCATCTACACAGCAGTAAAGAAAGACGACTTCATGAGCTTTGCAGGAACATGGCTGGAGCTAGAGGACATCATGCTGAGTGAAGTAACACAGCCCCAGAAAAACAAACAACGAATGGTATCCCTCATCTGTGGATGCTAGCGCCAATTACCTAGTTATAAGTTTTTTGGTTTTTTTTTTTTTNCCACTACGAACACCAGGGGGCAGAAAAGAGATGAGGATTCCCTGTAGCTTGGGCTCAGGAGCTGGGCCGAGAGGGAAGGGCTGTTCCTTTTAGTGCAGGGGGGCTGCTACTTGGTTCTTCTTCCACTGGGGCCTGAAGACATTGAGCTCCTGCTGTAAACAGGCCTCTGTGTGGTTTTCATTTCTGACAATGCACAGGACACTTCACCAAATATATTTTTTAGACTCTCAGTAGCTGGATTCTTTTTTGAAAAGCTTTATCATTGAATGATTTGTATGCAATCATTTTACCTTTTACCAGCATAACTTGGTGAATTTGCATACTAGTATGAGACATGCAACCATCCGCACTTCAAGTGTGAGAATTATTCCTTTCACTGGAAAAATTTCCCTCCCGGACCCCCACATGACTGCTTTCTGAATGAATAGCTTGGTAATTATATACTATTTAGAAACCTCAGAGCCTTGGCTATCCTACAATGGAAAAGGAACAATTTGTTACTGGTTCTGTTACTAAGTCCAACACCTTTGAGATTCAAGCAGAGCTGTCATTTGGTTGATAGTGGCACTCCATATATGAACACAGTACATTTCCTCTACTTCTCCAGTTGCTATACATCTGAGTGACTTCTGTTCTTTTTTGACTACTTTTAACTAAGCTGTTAGGAACTTTTTGAAACATGGATATTGTTTCGATCAGTGCTTTCATCCCCATAGGGTATAGACCTGAGCATAGCATTGCTGAGTAATAAAACAAGTGCCAAACTGTCTTCTACAATGACTATATCACTTTGCATCTCCTCAGTTCACCTATGAAGCTTCCAGTTGCTCCGTATCTTTCCCAAAACTTGGCTTCTGGGCCTTAAATCTGATTATCTTAATAGGTGTGTGTCTCACTGCAGGGGTTCTCATGAAGTTTGAGCCTCCGCCTGTGCCCCCTCTCCCTACCCTACTCACCCCATCTTACGTCCACAGAAATGTACCTGGGATTTTTCTTCATTCCACAATTTTACTATGGCCTTGGCCACCATCAACACAGAGGCTCTGAATTTTGGCCCAGTAAGTGACAGAGCAAGTGGGGACTTTCCCCAGCAGAGCTAAAAATCATCCAGCATCCAGAAGCATGTGTCCCAGCACTCAGGAGGCAGAGGCAGGCAGATCTCTGTGAGTTCCATGTCAGCATGGTCTACATAATGAGTTGATCTTTGTGAGTTCAAAGTCAGCCTGGTCTACATAGTGAGTTCCAGGACAGCTAGGGCTACAGAGAGACCCTGTCACAAAAAGACAAAGAAAAATAAAAAAGAAGCATTGAGATAGCCAGGAAACAAAGAAATTGGCACATTGACTTGGGATTGAAGGAGCTAGGAATTTCCCATCCCCCACAGTTTGCTAATTCCTTTGGTCAAGAACAGAGATTAGAAAGGACATGTGCCAAGAAGGGCTGGACAAGAGTGCATTGGAGGAGTGATATTATATCAAAACCAGCCTTGCTGATTGAAGTAGGTAGGGGAAGCTGTAGCTGTATCCTAACAGAAGACCAGAAAGGTACCAAGGAGGAAGTCCTGTAGCAGACAAGTTATTAGACTCAGAAATCACTAAGGGCCATCCCATGCTGATTCCCACACCATACCCTCTCCTCCAGCAAGTCAGACTGGGCTAGGTTAAGCTTCTGATCCTATACTCTGAGATGCATCATCCTTCCAAGGTCTTTGTTATTCTGAATTTACTATTTATAGACCTGTGTCTCCAGGTTTTTTTATAGGCTCTGTGAGCTCAGATTGTCCACAGTGGACAATCTGGAGACAGAATCCCTTAAAACTTTGCTAAGTTGGAGCTGGGGAGATAGCACAATGGGCAAAGAAGCTTTCCCAAAGCCTGGTGACCTGAGTTCAATTTCCTATACCCACATGGTAGAAAGAGAGAAGCAACTTCATCCAGTTGTCCCCTGACTTGCTCATGGGCCCCAGACCTGCATGTACATACACAACAAATAAATAAATACAAGACACAAGGGATTAATGACTGTGAAGTTGATCTCTGGAGGAGGTGGCCACTACTGCAGCCACATTATGGAGGAAGAGCAAATAGGGAACGTGACCTCAAAAGTGCCAGATTACAGTGTGCTCCAACGAAACAGCTAATGCAGAGACGTGTGTATAGATCATCAGGTCACTGCAATGGTCACATTTGGATTTCCTAGCCATGCATGCTACTCTACATCCAGGGGTCTTGACTGTGAACTTGCTCAGAGAAGCCTCCCTGGTTTCTCCTGTTACTGCTTTCTGCTCTCTGATGTCTACACCACCACCCACACTGGGCCAGGGATCATGGTGACCCTAGGTTTGAGGACAGGATTCCTTGTATCCCGCGGGGCTTCAGAAGGCACACTGCACCTCTCTAGGAGGCCAAAGAAGGAGCAGAAAAGCAGAGATAGCTTTCCTCCACCTGCTGGCTGCTGGTTCCTGTCATCTCTGCCTAATCAGTGCAGTTCTTCCACAATAAGAACTCTCTGCCTCACTGAGTTCCCCTGCCTATCCTTCTTTTGTCCAAATTCCTGCCCAGGTAAAGCCCCAGATTCTGTTTCCTATCTAAGAGGTCACGCTGTAGCATCATATACCCAAGGCTGGGAGCCAATCATGCCACTGGACAGAACTTTGTAGGTAAATGGATGGAACTCAAAGCCATTATGCTAAGTGAAGTAACACAGTCCCAGAAAAACAAACATGGTACAGTTTCCCTCATTTGTGGATGCTAGCACCAAATCCCCAGTTGAAAGGCAAGCTGAGCCATGTTATTGTTACATTTCTTTTTATGTGAAAGCAGTGGTGCTGTTATAATTTGAATTTCTTAACGGACTCTAGAATTAACTTACCACTTATTTTCAGACGTTGTAATACTGTACATGGGTGTAAGGTATGGATTCATATTTTAGAGTAATATAAAACTAAAGGGAAAAAATGTGAATTCCTAAACATATTTTGGCATTAACATACAGTTTATTTTTGGAGGTCATAATTTTAGTACATATGTGGTGTTTATATAGGCATATTTTGGAGCAATACAAATGGGAAGGAACAACAACAACATAGGGACTGGGTCAAAGAACTGACTGGTACAGTTAAGTTCTGCCTCAAACAATAAACTTCTCCAGAGAAAATCTTTAAAAAGACTGAGAGAAAGATGCAGGACATGTATGGTAGAATGCATGAACTGGGTGGGATAGGGGGCAGGGAGAGGGGAACATGTCTAAATTGGACTGAAAAATGATGTATGAAGTACACGAAACATCAATAAAACTATTTTATTAAAGAAAAAGAAAAGACACAAGTGTAAGATACAGGACACATGAGTACACACACGAGTGTGTCATGCATATTCAGATATGCTCACACGGTCAACATAGTGCATACGAGGGCACGCACACAAATAAGGCACACACATGGGCAAAATGCATTGGAGGCTACTTTACCCAGATCAGAAGCATCTAAGCCGGGTGTGGTGGTGCACGCCTTTAATCCTAGTACTTGGGAGGCAGAGGCAGGCAGATCTTTGTGAGTTCAAGGCCAGCCTGGTCTACAAAGTGAGTTCCAGGACAGCTGGGGCTACAGGGAGACCTTGTCTTGAAAAGACCAAAAAAAAAAAAAGAAGCATTTGTGAGCTCCAAAAAGTCTCAGTACAAATGTTTGCAGAGATTGTTGACTTGCCTTGGTATTTTTTGAATCTTTAGGCACAAATTTATATTTATTAGTCCAAATTCAGTATTTAGGATTTATTTTTTTGCCTTTGTGTGGAACTCACTATGTAGATCAGGCTGGCCTCGAACTCACAGAGAGAACTGCCTGCCTGAGACTCTTTAGTGCTGAGATTAAAGGCATGGACCACCATGCCCAGCAATATTTTGGATTTTAATTAACTAATTAATGAATTGATTGATTGATTAATGATTTTGGGTTTTTGAGACTGGGACTCTCTGGATCCCTAGCTCACTGAGAACTTACTATTTACACCAGGTTGGCCTCAATCTCACAGAGATCTGCCTGCCTCTGCCTTCCAAGTGCTGGGATTAAACGTACACACCATTATGTCCAGCTCAGTATTTTTGGATTTTATAAACGTGTTTAAACTGTTAAATTGTTAAATGAGAGTTATCCCTAAAGCCAGGGGGCCTAGTGTACAAGGCCCACCTCCCGTGCCCTGTGTCCTGTGCCCCCACCAGTACCTTTTGCAGTGTGAATGAGAGACAGCTGACACAGGGCTCTAGGGGCCTCCCAGACACTGCTCTCCCTAAACAGACCAGCGCGTGCTACCTGTCCCTAGGGCAGGACCCCACCATTGGGCCCAGAGTTGTACCAAGAGCCGGATTGGGATGTCCTTCACATCTCTGGTCACCAGATAAACAAAAAGGCGCTGCCCCCACCCTGACCCTTCCAAGCCCCCAAGTCCCTCACTCCCCACTCTGGGTTATTCCTAAAGACACAGAGAAACTGTAAAAACAACTCACTGGTCTCTGGGCCCTGCACCCTGATCTCCAAGTTTCCTCATCCAGGGTGGAATACCCTGCAGAGCACACGGTGTCCAGATCGTCCTACTCTACTTCAGAGCACCCTGAGCTCCCATGAAAAAAGTCTTTGGCTTATTCAGGAACAGCCATACAGCAAAAATCACAATTACAAATTGCTGAGAACCACATCTGTGGCAGAGTGTGTAAAGCCTGGGGGCCTCTGTGCTTTGGCTGCTCCATCACTAGGCACTGCCTCCAGGAAGCGGGGGCTGGATGCTGGAAGATGGTCTCCAAATGAGACACTGCCTCCAGGAAGTGGGGGCTGGATGCTGGAAGATGGTCTCCAAATGTAGACACTGCCTCCAGGAAGCGGGGGCTGGATGCTGGAAGATGGTCGCCAAATGTAGAACTGCCTCCAGGAAGCGAGGGCTGGATGCTGGAAGATGGTCTCCAAATGTAGACACTGCCTCCAGGAAGCGGGGGCTGGATGCTGGAAGATGGTCTCCAAATGTAGACACTGCCTCCAGGAAGCGGGGGCTGGATGCTGNGAGCATGATGTGTTTGCAATGCGTTATGGAAAATAAAGTAGCCTGCTGATTGTTGTGGTCTGGCCTTTGCTGGGAGCCTTGGACCGCTGGAGACTCATTTAACCTGAACTACGCCCACCTGCAAGATGCTTGCTCTGAAGTCCCAGCAAGAAGGGTGGGGGCAGGGAGCTCCATGCATCTCACACAGGCGAGCTCACTTCTTTCTGGAAGGGCTGGGAGGTTGACAGGCCCAGGCTGTGGGGGAACTTGCTGCATGTTAGGGGTTGTCACTCAGTGCTCCCCCTTTCCCCATGACTGCCTCTTGGAGATGCTTGTTGTAAATGAGCCCAACTGGGAGACCCGGATGGCTGCTAAGTTCTGAGCAGCCTTGGCTTCCCCCCGACATCCCAGGGGCCGTAGCTTTCACGTCCTGACAGGAGGCATCCAAGTAGAACGAGAGCAGCCGGAGTGGTGGCCCTGTTTCAAATTAGAGCCGCTGCTCAGCGCACCTACTGTGTTTCTTTCCCCCTTACAACTGCTTAGGATCTTATCTTGGTTCGTGAACATGAGCTTCTAGAGACACGGAAGTTGCAAAACTGTAAAGGTCAGCAGTGTATGGATCCAAGCTGAAGGGCCTTGGCAGTCCACTTTTGGTGCAACTACTGAAAGCAGTTGCTAGTGTGTGTTTGTGTTGTGTGTGTCTGTGTTGTGTTACATGTATGTATGGCAGTGGGGGGACGCCAGAGGAAAACTCAGGTGGTTCTGCTGTCTTCTGGAGACTGTCTCTTAGGACCTGTGTGGCTGTAGGACGTGACTGGGCTTCAGGGAGCTCCGACGGGATGCCACGTCTCTCCTCCAGGCTGGGATTACAAGGCATGTGACATGCATGCGCATCTGCCTTCCTTCCATGCACTTCTGTTGATGCTGGGGACCCCCCACATGGCCTCATGTTGAATGGCAGCATGTTATTGACTATGCCATCTCCTCAGCCCTGACTTTCTGCTTTTCGGCACCACCGAGCGTGGGATGAGGGCTCTTGTACAGCCCATTTCTTCTGCATATCTGAAGGGCTGTTGGACAGACTGAGCACTGGGCTTTCCCTTCGGTGCACTAAAGATGGAGAAGACAGTATGATTGCACCCTGGACACTCAGAATGAACAACCCTTGGACCTTAAAGTCTGGAGAAATATTTTTCTCTAAGTCATTGGCTGCATTTTAATTGTCCAAAAGCAGAGGTAAAGTGATGTTAGGGGAAATCGCTTCCCGACATCTCCAGTGTGTTTCTCCACGACCCCAGGAGGGGGAGCATCACAATGTTCTACTGCTAGGATCTGAATTGATACAGTTGACAATACTGTCTAAAATTAAACATTCCACTGATAAGAGAAAGAATGTGCTTTCTACAAATTGGCCTCTAGTTCAGAATTTTATTTATTTGGATATGATGGTTAATATTGTGTGTCAAGTCTCCTGTGCTCAGGGATGCCCACATAGCTAGTAAAGCATGTCCGAGTGTGTCCGTAAAGGCAGTTTTAGGAGAGATGAGCTCCTGGATCCATAAACTGGATATAGAAGGCCCCCAGTAATGTAGGAAAGTGTTAACTATGAAGAGATAAAGGTTAGAGGAAAGGCAAGCTTCCTGTCTTCTGGATCCCAGAACTGGGTCCCAGTTCTGTAGACTGATAACAAATTGTACCAGCAGCATTCCTGTTCTCTAGCTTGGAGATGGCAAGCTCCAGGACTGGTCACCTCTGCAGATGCATGAGCCAGGCCTATGGTAAATCTTCTCATCCAGATGCATGCCTGCTATTGGTTCTGCTTCTCTGGAGAGTCCTGATACAATGGGACAGGGTGGGGCTTCTCAACGAGTCTGCTCTGGTGTGAAAGGGGAATAGCTACAAGTTCTTAGACCAGCATTTAGGAATATACTGCTTTAGGCAAAGCAAGTTCAAGTCTAAGTTGGGCATGCACTAGCATGCACGTGCAAACACACACACACATATACACACACACAAAGTGACTGTTGTTATTATATTCAATAAACTGGCATTTCACCGAATAATGAACCACTTAGGTATTGGCATGTTTTAATGAGAAAGTAGATAACATTGGCACATTTTGCCATGTTAATTCTTCCAGAGCAGTAATGGCAGATGAACAAGACCCTCTGCCGTGCATCCTGACAGAGACCTAATCAAATAACCCCAAACAGCCAACAAGGCTGGCTCTCTAAACTGGACAAACCACACATTTATGATAAAATTTTATACACTCAGAAGAAAGGTGCCACAAATAATTACATAATGATAGGAAAAATTGTTCCAAGTGTAAAAGTAAAAACAGCAAGTCACACAGTATATCTCAAACAACCTATTTTAGAAATAAATACACTTATAGACAGTATATGCAAATGGTCAGTGTATCCAACAGATAATTTCAGTTTTCCTCATATTGTTTGCACAAAGTACTTTAAAAAACTATTAAAAATTCAGTGAAACAAAGGTAATTTTAGGTGAATTTCTTGGTTGACTACTTGCCTATTGGATAAATTTAATGCAAAATTTAGTTGGCCTACGTCAATTTCTTCAACAGGCCTGATAATCACTCACAAAGAACCAAGTCAGTTTTTTAGGAAACATTAAGGACCTTGAGCTATGAGAGTGATTTGCAGCCCTTGTAAGGATTATGTACACAGACACTCTTTTGTTACATCAAAGCTTCACCGGAGGAGGGTAAGGAAAAAAAGTGTCTTAGAGGGGTCCTCCTTCCTGGATTAAAATGGAAAAAGACAAAAAAAAAAAAAAAAAAAAAAAAAAACTTTAAAAAAAATTATCAATTTTTATTGAAAATTTCATACAATATTTATATATATAGTTCTCATATCTTGCCCCCTTATTAGCCCCCATCAAATATCAATACCCTAATTATCTATATATTAATTCTCTACACACACACCACACACACACACCACATACGCCTTAGAATAAGGTTTGTGCCCTTAGTGTAGGTTCACCACTGGAGCCTGGCCAACCCTACCGAGTCTCACCCTTAGATGAGATTGAGTCTCCCCTTCCCACCATTCATTGCTTGCCAACAGTTCTTTGGGTAGGGTCGGGGTGTCTTACCCACTTCCCAGCACTCTATGCTGGGATATTGGTTTGAGCTTAGTGGTGGAATTGTACAAGGCTGTCACAATTTTGTGAATTCAATGAATACACTAATAACTGCCAGTGTCTAGAACTTCTGTCGTGTTGTTCCTCCACCTCTGGCTCTTACAGTTCTTCTGCCCTCTCTTCCACAAACATCCCTGGAGCCTTGGGAAGCAGAGGTTTGGATAGGTGTCCTGTTCGGGGATGAGCACACTGAAGCCTCTTGTTCTCTGAACACTAGCCAACTGTAGGAAGTTGCAGTGATAATCAGCATCTGCTGTATAAGGGTGCTTTTCTGCTGAGAGTTGAGAAATGCATTTATATGCAGGCAGATCTGGGGAAGGCTCCCAGTTGAGGGAGTCCCCAGGGTCCTAACAGAGAGGCGGAGTACATGAAGGTGTGGGAAGGGAGCCCAGGCCAAAATTTTTAGGGATATGACCAGTGTTAAAAAATATATAGCTGTACTTTTTTTCTCAATGGATTAAAACAACTGAAAGGCCAATAGTTTTTCATTACAGAGCCCAGGCTTATTAGATGGTGGCCTGTCTTCTTCTGGTTCCTACCTGTCTCCAAGTGTGAGCCAGGCTGTCTTTGTCCCTCCTGCTGACTGGAATCACAGCCCCAAGCACTTTCCAGAAGGCTCTCATAGATCCGAAGCAATGGCTCTTTGTGGCTCTATCCGGGCAACACAGAAGTATGTTGAAAGGTGCAGTCTGCCCTGTTGTCAACATCAAGTCAAGAATCTCTCTCTGATGATGTCACCGAGTGGCAAGCAGTCCTTTAGCCAGTGTCACCTTGCTGTGACAACTGAGTGGCAAGTGCAGGATGATATTCTGAAAATGCTGTAGTAGAGTCTAAGGTTGTGACTGCTTAGATGGAAATCTGAGAGAGCTAAACAACTTATGTACAAAGAAAGACACAGATAGGTTTTCACCATGCCCCATAAATCTTCTCTTTATGACCACAAAGGCAGTTCTTCCTGGCAATCAATTAGCAGGGAGAAGGGGTTTCTTGTTTATGTGCTGGTGGAGTAGTCCGGAGGGAAAGCTGAACAGCTTGGAGGGTGGGGCAGGCTCCCAAGGAATGGCTGTGCTATGAGGGAACACCTCCTCAGCACACTGGATACACTGGATACACGCCAGAGTAGAATCTCCCACCAGAGTGTCTCAAAACACTGCTTGAAGAAATGTGACGGGGTCTCATGCAGTCCACACAGGCCTCAAACCCACTATGCAGTTGACACATCGGTCCTTCAAATCCTCCTGCCTCATCATCCAAAGTGCGGGGATTACAGAGATGCACCATCCTTGCCTGGTTTACAAGGCACGGGATTGAATCCAGGGCTTTGTACACGCTAGGTAAGCATTCTAACCCTTAGCTACATCCTCAGCCTCTGCCAAATATGCCACCTCTTGGACCCCCAGGCCTGGACTATTGAGCCTCTCATTGCTTGTGCTTTGGCCTGCCCTGTGTGCTGTGGATACTGAGCAGGATCCTCCCCACTTCACCTGCTAGATGGTAGTAACATCCTACTACCCTCTAGTTAGGTTGTCCACAAGTATCTCCAAATGTTGGCAAATATCCTCTACATGAACCAAACTCATCTCCCTTCCCCCTTGAAAGCCATAGTGTAGGCAGTGACAGCCTTGATTGTCACATGTAGTTGTCCAGGGGTTAATATTTTTTTCTAAGGACGGATAGATACTTGGATATCACTGCTTCCCTCCTCTCAGCTGAGTGCCCGGCTATAAGATTACATATTGGCAATTTCTTCCATCTCTAACCTGAAGCTTTGAAAGGAAACAGCTTTTATCTTCTCAATTACATGGAGGGGTGTGGGAAGGGTTTGAATATATTATCTCGCTTTGCATGCAAATTAATCCTTAATCACTTTTCCCACTGGGTTGGAGGAGTAAGTGTCTGAATCCTGCCAGAGTGCTGGAAACCACTTCCTGCCTCCAGCCATAACCTCTCCAGTGTTTTAGTCAAAGATAACTCTGGGCTTTCTCTGTCTTGGATCTGAGAGGAAGCAGGAGATTGGTCCCATCTGTAACCCTGTCTGCTCTGCTGGGTCCTGAGCAGGCAGGAGTTTATTTGTTTACTCACAGTTGCTAGCTGGCTCCATATACAGAATTACATTTTTGTCTTGTGGGAAGCTTCCTTAGGCACCAATTTTCTTTCATTTTTAGCCTTGGTGAAAAATAAAAATAAATTTTAAACCACAATATTTTGGCAAATTCAACGGCAGAGCAAAGCTAGATAATCTTGTATTTTAAGTGCACTCATTTAAAAACAGGCTTGCAGCCGGGCGTGGTGGCCACGGCCCTTAATTGCAGCACTTGGGAGGCCAGAGGCAGGCAGATCTTTGTGAGTTAAACAAGGCCAGCCTGCGTCTACAGAGTAAGTTCCAAGCCAGCTGGGGCTACAGGGAGGACCCTGTTCCAAAAAGACCAACAAACAAAAAACAAACAAACCAAACCAAAAAACCGGCTTGCTTTTCCTCTGTGAGCTTCTGTTTGATGAAGAAAGCAAAATACGCCCTGGTCCTTGTGCTGCGACATCTAAGATTTGTGCTGAGACATCTAAGATTTGTGCACAGCCAGTTTGCCAGCCAGCTTCTTATCTGGGGGACATGGCTGTGGGAGTCTGCCCTGCTTGCTGTTAACATGGGGCCGTAAATTATATGGGCTCCAGTTTTCTCTTGTTTCTCTGGGAAAAAGAGTTTGACTGCATCTTGTTCTGCAGAAGGTGAGGAGAAAAAATGATGCAAGTTTCCTGTCCAGCAAGTTGAGGGGAGAAAGAACTTCTGTGCTGACCCCTTAGGAAGAGTTCTACATCCCTAGAAGACCCAGCTCTCACTTCAGAGGGAACAAGAGAGAGCTTATTCTGAACCGAGTATGAGTGGTGCCTGGGAATGTGGATTCAGATTTTCTCAAAAGTCCTATTGCACTGTGGATGGTTGGCCATGAGATTTTATTATTTTATTTATTTATTATTATTTTTTTTATCTTTATGTGATGAATGTACTGTTCTTGCATGCAGGGTCTTGCACCCGTGTCGTGCAATGCCG
The DNA here is from genome assembly GCA_009823505.1 of Rhizomys pruinosus. Classification (NCBI taxonomy): domain Eukaryota; kingdom Metazoa; phylum Chordata; class Mammalia; order Rodentia; family Spalacidae; genus Rhizomys; species Rhizomys pruinosus. The sequence goes on from VZQC01013896.1 coordinate 481,333, forward strand.
CGGAGCGCAAAGAGGGTCTCGGTTTTCCCCTGGAACTGGAGTTTCTCCTGGAATTTGGAAAGTTACAGATGGTTCTTACCGCCATGTGGGTGCTGGGTATCGAAACCCGGGTCGTCTGCAAGAGCGTCGGTTCTTAAACCACTGAGCTATCTCTCCAGTCCCGAGATTTTATTATTTACGGAACAAAGTTATGCATAGAGGCATTTTCTGAGTCCATTGGTGAGTCCACAGCTAGGCAAGTTATAGCAAAGTAGGGAAATTGTTTCTACAGGTTCAGATGCTGTCTGAGGCTGGGCTGGTGGAAGAGGTGGCCAGCTACATTAATATATTCTAAAAGTTTTACATACTTACCCAAAGATGTTAGGTTAAATACAAAGGTGAATGATGCATGACTATTAAGGATTTTAAAGGTAACTCAGAAGAACTTTGACTCTTCATCCATCTGTAACATTCCCATGCTCCACCATCACGGAAGTATTTGATCAGTCAGTCGTCTGCAGAATGTTCAACATAGCTGTGGAATTTTCAGGGAACCTAGTTACAAACCTTCAAGCAAAAGGTTTGTAGAGGTTAGAAGGCAAAATCAAAATAGCAAAGTTACGGATCTATTTGGACCCAATATAGAAGTACATATAAAATCATTACCTGAGGAAGTGAAACCATGATCTCAAATGTGAAATATCACTTACTTACCTTAACAACTTTACAGATAGATAAACAGATTATAGAGAGAAGAGGGGTCTTTGTTCCATGTGAAGGGCTGCTTAATGGTAGGGCTGGGACAAGGACTTACCACAATTCTGTCCCTCAAGTTCTTTGCCTTGAAATTCACTGCCTGTCCCTTGTGAGGAGACAGCATGTTTGCACCCCAGAACCTTTGCACAGGCTCCTGCCTAGCTCAGTAATGCTGTTCCCTAGATGCTGCCTCACTTGTTCCCATACTTTGTTCTGATCTCTGTCCAGGTGTCCCTTCCTTACACATAACCCTCTCTGCAGTGGGTTCCTGCCTATTCCCTTTCTGTTTATTGGCTTTTAATCAGAGCACTCATCTTTATCTTCCATAATAGTTATTTGCCACATGGGGCACCAAAAGCAGCCACCAACACTGGGGTCATAGCTTTGGTGTCAGAAGAGGAAGGACTTTCACTATGCTTGCAAAGCTGTTGTAAAGAACTCAGACACAGGTGGTAGGGAAGGGTGGGTGGAAGTTTGACAACGTAGGTCAAGATGACCAGTAAAGTGTGTTAGCCAGGTCAGTTTTCCTTGGTCTTCCCCCTCTGTGTTCCAGGGTCACCAGACACTCTTGGAATATCAATTGGGTTCTCCAGAGAAAAGTAATGTATTAGGCTCTGTATGAAAATCGCTGTGTGTATGTCTCATAACATTTCAACCAAACACAGACCATAGCTGTGACGTGCTCCCAGGTTAGAGCACCAGATCACTTTGCAGCTGGCTGTACGAAGTTTGCTTTGTACAAACATTGAATCAGTGCAATGGAAACTTGTGAGAAGCTTCCTGGTGATGAGAGAGAGAGAGAGAGAGAGCGAGATAGAGAGAGAGAGAGAGAGAGAGATAAGAATTTTAAGAGAAATGAGCTTATGTCACTTTGAAGGCTGGAAAGTCTGAATTCTTCAGGATAGACCAGTAGTCTATAAATCCAGAGGAAAGCTGACACACCATACTTCCTGAAGGGACGGACCCCATGGGACCCTTGTCACAAACCACCACTCACCACTGAAGGCCTTAGGCTCCCTCACCGTCCCTTTTACTTTTTTTTCAAATATTTGTTTTGGTCTTCAAGACAGGGCTCCTGTAGCCCCAGCTGTCCTGGATCTCACTCTGTAGACCAGGCTGGCCTTGAACTCACAAAAAATCCGACGTGCCTCTGCCTCCCAAGTGCTGGGATTAAAGCTGGCGCCACCACACCCCTGCAAAACCTCCCTTTGTTTTATTTACGAAGCTTATCCCTTAGATAAGGGTGCCCTCCAGCTTCATCTTTGGTTTGCTGTCTTCCTGTCTTTTTTTTTTTTTTAATTTTGTGTTTTGTTTCGTTTTGAGATAGGATACTCTCTGTAGTCCCAGTTGGCTTTGAATTCACGTATAGACCAGGCTGGCCTTTAATTACCACCAGAGATCCAGCTTGCGCCCTCTGTCTCCAGAGTGCTGGGATTAAAGCCCATTACCACCATTACCCAACTTCTTTTTTATTTAAACACAATTGACTGTAGATTTTCATGCAATGATATTTTGATCATCTTCAGATCCCCCCACATGTCTTCTCAGATCCACTCACACCCCCTTCCCCTCACTTGGCTCTATTAATTTAGGCCCATCGATGCTACGGTCCTAATGCCTGGTATGGGCCCTCTCCGTGAGCCTGCGTCAACCCAGTGGCATCCACCCTAAAGAGACGGCCCCCCTCTTCCAGCAGCTACTAAGTGCCAATAGATCCTCTGCTTAGGCCTGGGGGCCTCCTTGCCTAGACTCCAACATCAAGGTCTGGGCTTGGGCTTGCCTTGGTCTTGTTGTCCTGCAGTCACACATTGCTGTTTCATACTGTACAATGTTCCTGTGTGTCTGGGAAAATATTGTATCATTGTGGTCATCACCACCTGTGTTTTTTTTACAATCTTTTTGCTCCCTCTTCTACAGTGATTCTCAGGCCTCAGGAAGGTGAGGAGGGTATGATATCCGTGTGTCCTATTTAGGGCTGAGCACCCCAGGGAGGCACGGTAGCAGGTGTGTGGAAAAAGAGCTGAGATCACATCTTCAACCACAAACAAAAAGGAGTAAAATGAAATTAGGAGGTGAGATGAGACAGACTCAAGGTCTGTCTCTGGCGATGGACTTCCTCTAGCAGAGTACACCTCCTAAAGGCTGCATAACCTCTGCAAACAGTGTCACCATCTGGAAACCAAGGATTCAAACACCTGGGCCTATGTGGTTATTTCTCATTTAAACCACCACAAATATATAATCAAAAAAGTGAACCAAAATGTTCAGAAAGATCAGTGTTCAGATGATCATATCCAGGGTTGATACAGAAGATTCTCAATTATGCAGAACTGGAAGTGACCTGGTGACTGCTGGATGTGAACATGTACAATAGACTCACAGAACATGAAGTGTGTGCAATAGACTCACAGAATATGGACATCAGCTCATCCTTCATCTCTTATTTGGAGAAGGATTTCTGACAGGACAGATGGGTAGTGAGACAATACCATGTAGCTGAGTCTGCCAACATGATCAATACTGCCTCAGGAAGAACTGTGGTGGGCGGCTGTGGGAGTGAGCAGGATGAAGTGCCAGGTAAATAAAGACATTTTCGGACATTGAAGCAGAGGAAGAACATGTTGGATGCAGAACTATCTTGACAAAGGACCACAGACTGCAAGGTGTAAATAATGGGAAGGTCCTGCACCTTCACAGTTGAATATACTCTGAAGTATATCTAGATGCACCACAGACCAGAGGTCTGTGGTTACAAGGTCACAAATACTCTAAAGGCAGTAGCAAGAATGGTACTCAGACTTTCTCCTAGCTTCTAGAAATTCCTTGGCTGGTAGTCGTGATTTTCACAATTGTGGTCTCGTTTATAGAGGAATCGGCCAGCAATTAAATCGTCCCCCTCCTTTATACAATAAGGAAAGCCAAGAGTTACAAGACTTAGTTACCTTACATTTTATCATACTCAAACTAATTTTCGTCTTCAGCCCCACTGTATTTCCAACGTCAAGAGGTCCACGGACACTACTGAATGGGGTTTTACTCCAAGGAGAAAAGAAACTCCCAACATGAATTTATGTAGAGCCCCATTCGACATTGTGAGAATACTCTAGCCTATGAAGATAAAAATATGTTAAAATATTTCAAACCAGAAAGAGAAACTTTTATGATGGTACTGTGCTCTTGTGCTACACTTTTTCCTGGAGTATGAACACAAGAGATCACGTATCTGGACTCTTGGAACTTTTTCTATAGTAGGAACATAAGTTGAAAAAGTCGGAGAGAAGAGTGGGGATGTAGGAGTTGCGAGCGGGCACCTGAAGGCACTGCCATTTGCACGATGCTAAGACTATATGTGAAGGGTGGAGAAGATTGAAGCAGAGAGTCACATAGAAAGCTCGCACAAATACTACGGAAAAGGGGATGCTGCAAGCCCCCTATCCAAGGAACCCAAACTTGCGATAACTTTGGCAGCGACTGTATAGAAACGTGGTATACTTAGGTGGTAAAAATTGGAAGAGATTACTTCTTTTAGCTTTTCTGCTGTGTTTTCTGCACTAATTTGGAATCAAATTTTTAAAGAACTTGATTTAATCATATGCATTTTTATCTTTAGATCTTGCTTAGGATCTGGTGGTATCCATTGTCCTCTTGTTGTCACGTTTGTGTCCTTGCCTTGCTTGTACTTTTCTGCTCATCTCTTTAAACTTCTCTCTTGCATTTTTCTTGTTCATTCCTCTGTCTTTCTTCTTCTTCTTTACTTTGTTTCTGTTTCTCATAAGTTGCTTCATTCCTTCTACTTCCTTCTTAGTGTGTAAAATCGCTTCTAGAATTCCCTATACTACTCACGATAGAGGCACATAAATGCTATCCGAAGTTTTCTCCAAATCATTTCCTTTTGCCCTTTCTACATGCACTCGTTGATCGTAGTGTTTAAGGGGACTGTGTCTTCCTCAGCTCCTTCTCTCGACTGCTTGCGTTTACTTTCATAGATTGCCTCTACTTGCTTTTTCCTCAATTGTAACATTCTATCTCTTTCTGGATATTTACGCCCCTATTTGTTCCTCTTTCTCTCTTTCATGTTCTTTCCTTCCTCCTTCCTTCCTTCCTTCCTTCCTTTCTCTGGTGGCTTTGCTGAGTTTCTCTTTCCCTAAGATTTTCTGCGCCCATCCCCTGCTTTGGAACAATCTTCAGTCCATCCTACTGTCCGAGGACCAGGTTTCTCCGCTGGCTCATAAGGGCCCAGACTTTTGAAGACTGCCTGAGAATACCTTTTCTGACCTTTTAGCTGGTCCTTCACTCAGCCTCTTTTACCATTAGTGTGTAGTTATCTTTCCCAAACTTTGCTAATCTCCCTGCGGCGTTCCGCCTGTCTCTTTGGCTGTAGCCCAGATTTGCACTCGGGCGTCCTACTGCTCCAGCGGCTTCCGTGCGGTGTTCTAGACCAGGACCAGCCCACTTTTTCTTTTTCTTGCCACATCCTTTCCATTCTGGCACCATCTTGGTGCCTATCCCAGTGTGGCAGGCTTCGGAAGGTGCTCTAATGGTGAGCATAGAGGCTCGCTTTGTTTTCCCTCCTTGCCTGACGAGCCTTCGTGGTAGTAGCCTGATCGCCGCGAAAGGCCATTGCCTTGGGTTCCCCTCTCCATTATAAAATAAAAGAGAGAACCTAAAGCCTAGACCAACCAGCTTTTCTTGAACTTCAGATAACCCAACCAGATCCACAAAAGCCATGTGCTCTCTATGAGTATATACAATAATTACAACCTACACGCCAAATCCAGACTTCAACTCAACAAAGGAGGCTTGAGTTTCATAACAGAATCACAAACAAAAAAAAAATTCACATTGCCAAAAATCCAACAACCAAAAAATAGAAATATGGAAAAAAAATCTTTCCATCAGGTATCACTAGTCTTATAGAATAGTTCTAAAGTGCAAATCCCCTAGAGATAGCCCAGGGTACAGAATTTAAAAGAATGGATGCATTTGAGAAACGAGGAGCAGGATTTCAAAAGACTAACCACACACAGAGATTTTAAGGAACATGCACAAGTGCCATCTTCAAAGACACAACCTTAAACCTGGAAGAACGATCATTAGGATTTTATATAACTTTCTAGCCTGAATTCAACAGATAAATATGAAGCAAATTATTGAAGAAAATTATTTTGCCTGAAATGGAGAGAAAGAGGGAAAAAGAGAAATACTCAGGTAGCCAAATTTGACAGAAAACTGCAAATCAATCACAAGAGAAGTAAGTCACTTAATAGGACACAAATTGATAATATTGGCAAAACAAGAACAAAGAATGCAATGATATGGCGAACAAAGTAGAACAATAAAAGATAATGTTGAATAGATGTGGGACTTACCCAATATTCACAAGAATTATCCATGAAATAAACTTACTTTTTTCAAAGTGAAAAAATAAAAATAAAGGAATGAAGAGGTGGATTCTTAAAATAGCATGAGCAAATGGGGCTTGGTATTCATGCTTCTCCTTTCCTTTCCTTTCTCCCTTCCTCCCTCTTCTTTTCTTTCTCTCTTTTCTTTCTCTTTCTTCTTCTTTCTTTCTCTTTTCTTTCTTTTTCTTTCTTTCTCTCTCTCTCTTCTTTCTTTTCTCTTTCTTTCTCTTTCTCTTTCTTTCTTATCTCTTTCTTTCTACTCTCTTTCTCATCTCTCTCTCCTTCCCCTTTCTCTCCTCTTTTTTCTCTCTCTCTCTTTTACAACATGATCTCTCTTAAGAGCCATCCCTATGCGGGTACCTGCCCTCCTTTTGCTCTCCTCTCCCTCTTTACTGCTGTACCTTCCTTCCTCTCCTTCCTTCCCGTTGCCTGTCGCTGTTATCCAATTCCCCAGCAACCCTCCCCTCCACATCTCGGCCTCCAGCTTCGCTCACGCTACACCTCCCTTCACTTCCTCTATTGACTCTTCCCTCCCTTCCCCTTACCTTTCCTTAACTCCTTCCCTTAGCCGTTAGCCTAATCCTTCTCTCTCTTATCCTTTGCCCTTCCCTCTTCCTCTCCTTCTTTCCTGTCCCTTTGCCTTAGCTAACAGATAGGATATGGCGCGTAAGTGTGGCTGGGTCCAGCTAAAGCCTTGATTTCTCAGCTGAGAAAAGTCTGGTTAATCGGGCAGGGGTTGGCATTGCGGTACTCCATGACACGCATAATAACTGCCTGCTCGTAGATCAAAATTCTAGTTCCCTGTATTGGACTCTCGTCAAGTTACTAAGCCCTCATGACAAGAGTGGGTCACCCCGACCGCCGTACCCAAAAGAGAATTCAGGACTGCCGGGCTAAGCCTAGATCGAACTCCTGACTTTTTCTTTTTCATAAGCTGACAAGAGAAATGATTGGGTAAGTGGGCAAACTGGGGTATCCACCCAGTGTGAATTATAGAGAGTCAAATTCTAAGTTAAAGACCCGACCAAAGAATAACTATAACAGGGCGGAACAAAATTACTCACCTTCGCGACTAGGTTTACCTGTGGATGAAAGTGAAGGGATGAAAGGCCCTAGAGGTTTGAGAGTAGTTAGTACATTTTCTAGGCAGGGCACCAGGAGATGACGTAAGAATGAGTGCAAGTACAAGATTCCAACTGTTCACACTTAAAATAGAGTCACGATTAGGAAATTCTCTTGTTGACAGGTAGTTTCAATAAGTGTCTCATCGCATTTATTAGGTTTTGTCCTTTCTGCTGCTGTGTCCATGAAGGATGTCTATGGTACTCAGGATCTGCTTTTCACCTTTTGATTAACACTAAGACAATGCGCATATGAGTTTTTCCCATTTTTACAGTAAGGAGTATATCTCTGAGCTAGAAAGAAAGAAAGTTAAGATACATGCTCTCCTATAATTAAGAGTCATTGAAGAATAATAACAAATATATGCCACTATATCCCGCCATTGGGTGCAGGTGACCCTACTCTGTAAATCAAGGCAAAGATCTAAGATTTTTATACCTTAGTAATGCACCCAATAATTAACGATTTAATTTCATATAACATTACTCCCAGATATGTGGAAAGGCGACAAATATTTTCAGAGCCTTTTACACAGAAATACAAATATTCAATATTTATTTTTTTGGTGTATCACTTACCATCTTTAGTTTTTAAATACTTAATCCTTTATTTGGTTCTTAAGTCCAGCATGTCATGAATCCCAGATTAACCAAACTTATGTTTCTACAGAGTTAATTTAAATACTGGATTAGTTGGTCTTTCAGGATTTGAGCCCACGAGGGTTTTTTTTATTGGTGAGAGGGGAGGTGAATGACCGCCTCCTATCGTGCCATTCGTTTTTTATTTTTTTTTATTATTTTTTTATAGATATTATTCAGATTTTCGAGACAAGGTCTCCCTGTAGCCCCAGCTGTCCTGGAACTCACTCTGTAGACCAGGTTGGCCTTGAACTCACAAAGATCTGCCTGCCTCTGCCTCCCAAGTGCTAGGATTAAAGGCATGCGCCACCACGCCCGGCTTCCTTCTGGCCATTCTTAACCAGTTCCATCTATGGAGGACAAGGTCAGGTCTTGCTAGACTGGGCTTCCCTTTGGCACACAAGGCAACTTTGCTCTATATTGAGCTTCCTCTTTATAGATTGGATACTGGCTGGGGTTCTGTTGGTGGATCTCCAAGACCTCCCTGCACAGGAAGCCTAGTGACTCACAATTACAGAACTTTTTAAGAGATGCCCCCGTACAAAATTCCCTGGGACCAATTGACCTCAGAGGGCAAGGAACAAAATTGTCCCTTAAATCCCTTGGCCAATTGGTAGGGACCTTAGGTATGGGCACTAAACATCCAAAAAAGATAAGTTACACCAGTCTGGTACTTTTAATTACTGTATCATATTTAGATGAAGCTTGAAGAAAAGCCTAAGAAGCCTGGCATAAATAGTGACTCAAAGAAATTTAGCCTAGTGGTTAAGAGCACTGACTGCTCTTGCAGAGGACCCGGGTTCACTCCCCCCACCCACATGGTGGCTGAGAACCGTCTTTGGCTCCAGTTCCAGGGGAACCCGACACCCTCTTCTGACTTCCATGGCATTGCATGACACTGGTGCACAAACCTACATGCAGACAGTACATTCATACACATGAAAAATAAATAAAAATAAAAAAAGAAATTTAACACCATAGGATAAGCAGGGAAAGCTGATAAGAGAAATTTAAATAATTTTAGGGATATCTTAAATATAAATGATTTACTACAAACATAAGTATTCTCTTGATTTTCCCAAACCCCATATCCTGGTTTGTAGGTTTCCAATAACATGGAACATACCTGTTGACCAGCATTAAGCTGAAAAAAATTTATGAGGTCCATCCAAACTGTCTCCATCTTGGGTGTATGCCACTAGTTCAGGGAAGTAAACCTAGCTTTTCTTGAGTCAAGTTATCTTGAAGTGGGCAGAACAGATATCAAAAGTAATACTTGCATAATAGACAGAGACCAAAAAATATCTTTCAGTAGTCAAAGGTAACCCATTACTTGTCTATGCCCCGTTAATCCAAATCTACAACTGGAAGTCCAGTACAAGCCAGGAATGGACTGAAAACCAACCACAACCCTGTGTGGTTATAATCCCATTAGACCATTAGTAAACTGGCTTTAATGTTTATACCATTCCACTCTAGAAACATTTAACCACTTCAATCCAGCACAAGTATCTTATTTTCCAATAAACTTTGCAATATTTATGCCCATCCAGCCAAATGGCGCAGTTCCCCAAACACATCACAACAAAATAAAAACCTTCAAGTGACCCTACAAGTCCCAGGGCAGGCTCTGGCCAACCAAATCTTTCCAGATATTCAGAAACACACCACATAGGCCTGGCAAAAATCCTGTCTATCCACCCCTAAAATGTTCCACCTAGTGATCAAATATCCACCACATAAACCACCACAACCAAAGGCATTGAATTCTATTTTTTCTAGTATTAGCATAGCAACTCCTCCTTCTTTCTTACTGCCAATTGCTTGTATTATTTTTTACCCTCCTGGGGATACTCTGTATCTTTAAAGGTGTGAGGTAAGTTTCTTGGAGACAAAAAAAAAAAAGATTTTTTTGTGTGTGTGTCTTTTTTGAGACAGGGTCTCCCTGTAGTCCCAGCTGGCCTAGAACTGGCTATGTAAACCAGGTGGGCCTTGAACACACAGAGATCCACCTGCCTCTGTCTCCTGAGTGTTGGGATTAAAGGCATGCACCACCACATCCAGCTGGTTTTTGTTTCTTAATTCATTCTTCTAGTCTCTGTTTCTTAATTGGAGAATTCATTCCATTGATATTTAAAACTATTGAGAGAATTAAATTGTTTCCAAACATTTTGATTTCTAGTACATTCTTACCCTAGGTTTTATTTCCATAGTGGTAGTATCATTTGTTTTCTAGAGTTGATTGGTTATAGTCATCCCTGCCCTCTGCTCTTTGTATTGCTTGAAGTATTCTCTGCAGGCCTGGCTTATTGGAGAGGAATTCTTTTTTTTTTTTCCACTCAGACTGCATTCTCTCCCTCTACTCTCTGGAGAGAGAAGAACGATCATCAATGGCAAAAGGCAGTTGCAGCAAAGCAACACCTAGAGCCGACTTCACGCTCAGGAGAGAATGCTACGTCTCCTCCTCGTGGTTTCTGGTACTCTACACAGTCAGAGAAACTTCTCTAGTAACATACTATAGAAATGATCCCTGAAAGTATAGTCTTAGAGAGGAATTCTTTCAACTTATTTATACCATGGAACATTTTCCTTTCTCTTTCAATTGTAATAGATATTTTTTTGCTGGATAAAGTACTCTGGGTTAGCATCTATAGCCTTTTAGAACTGGGAATATTTTAGACCAGGCTCTTCTGGCTTTTATCATCTGCACTGAGAAATCAGCTATAATTCTGATAGGTTTTCCTTTGTTGGTAATATGTCATTTTTCTTTTCCTTTTGGGGGGGTTCTTTTTGAGACAGGGTCTCCCTGTAGCCCCAGCTGGCCTGGAACTCACTCTGTAGACCAGGCTGGCCTTGAACTCAAAAAGATCCACCTGCCTCTAGGATTAAAGGCATGCACCACCACACCCAGCTTTTAACTTGTTTTTCTTTTGCAGCCCTCAGTATCCTTTCTTTGTTTTGAACATCTAGTGGTTTTACTATGTTATGGTGTGGAGAACTGGTTCTGTCTGCTTGGAGTTCTCTATGCTTCTAATACTTTTATAGGTATCTCTTGGTTTAATTTGGGAAAATTTTCCTCTAAAATTTTTTTGAAGACTAACTCTTCTTCCTCTTCTATCCCTGTAATTCATAGGTTTGGTCTTTACACTTTCCACAGTACCTGGTTATTCCATTCTTGTGGTTTTTAAAATTTTTCATCTTTATCTTGATTTATCCACTTCTTTCATATTGTTTTCCAATCTTGATATTCTCCTTTTTTTTTTTTTTTTGGTATTTTTGATATTTTTGAGACAGGGTCTCCCTTTAGTCCCAGCTGGCCCAGAGCTCACTCTGTAGACCAGGCTGACTTTGAACTCACAGAGATCTGCCTACCTCTGCCTGATTAAAGGTGTGTGCCGCCGCACCAGGTACTAAAGATGGTTCTTATCTGCCATGTGGCTGCTGGGAATCGAACCCAGGTCCTCTGCAAGAGCATTCAGTGCTCTTAACTGCTGAGCCATCTCTCTAGCCACCTAATCTTGATATTCTATATTTAACTTCAATCCATTCTATTATTAAGAGTTTCTTCCATCCTTTCCAAGTTGTTTGTGGAATGTTGCATTTCTTTTTTCATCTCATCCTAAATTTTCTTCACTGTTTCTATATCTTTTGTAATTTTATTCCACAATTTCTTGTCCTCTTTTAGTTTATCCCTGTCTTCTTTTAGATCTGGGACTTCCTTGTTTATAAGCTCCTTACATTCCCTCAACTCCTTAATTTCTCTAATCATATTCTTAATTGTTCTTTTGAGATATGTATCCTGAGTTATATCCCAGGGCTCTTCATTAGAGGGTACATGAGTAGAGGTATTAGTGTTTGGTGGAGAGTCACCTGAATCTTTCTTTCATTGAGCTTTAGGCATTTGGGTGGCTTCTCTTAGGAGTGGTTCTAATGTGAAGCTTAGGTGTTTGTTGAGCTAACACTGATGTTGGTTATAGTCTTCAGGTGTTTGTTGTCTTAATTGATGTACAGGTGTCAGTTAATTTAGACTCCAAAACCTCAACTCTGTCCTAGCACTGGCCCACACTCCTCACCCAGTTTGCTCAGTGGACTAAGGCATGTAACACCCAAACTGGCCCAAATACCCCGGGCCTGCAAAACCAGCATCACAAGGGCCCCAGGCACTGCCAGTCCTGTGGGCTGGAAGGTCACAACACTTCCACTGCAATGCAGCCGGAGTCCCCCACATCCAAGTGGGGCGAACCCCAATCACGCACCTGGTGAGATGCACTCACAGAACTACTGTACACCACCCTTAATCTACCCACCCATCCTCCAGGGCCAGGTGCCAAGGTGTGTACCTGGGTTCAGTAGCAGAAAGGCTCAGCTGACACCTGGACTATCCCTATTGCCTCCTGACACCCTCAGGTGATGTCTATAGCACCAAAACGTAGTCCCTAAGGATCCAAATGCCCTCGAACCACCTCAGACACTTCCCAAACTCTTGGAATACCCTAACTCCTCCTCCCCAACTTTGCCCTTAGCTGCTCAGTATGCACCCGTTTCCTTGGGGGCCGCCATCTTGGAAAAGCTCTTGTATGACTTTCTATCATTTCCATCTTACTTGGAAGAAGAATCACATGATCATCAGGAACAAGAATAAGGCCATGTATAGCACTACTCAGAGGCTGATGTTCAGACTGGAGAAATTGACCCAAGGAAGGCTGCACCTACCTTAGCTTCCTAAGGCCTAAGGAAGGTTGTGTCCACTTTGGCTTCCTAATGGCCTAAGGAAGGCTATGACACATTAGCTGCCTAAGGGCCTAAGGAAGGCTGTGACCACCTTGGTTGCCTAAGGGCCTAGAACTCCTGGGAGCTCTGGAGTCTCAGGTCCAGCCTATGGTGCAAGATCACGGAAAGGTGGGTTCTGGGGCCCAGGATGGTGGGACAGAGACTCTCATTGTCTTGGTGTCTCCAGGAGTTCTCTGGGACGGTGAGTCCTTTCACTCTCTTGCCTTCTGCCCAGGGCTCCCCAGTCACCAGGACTGCCCTGGTCCACGGAATATGTGTCTGTTGGGTTGTCATTAGGATTGTCCTGCTTTAGGACCAGAAGCACATGGCCTTTGTATTAGCTGTCCAGGCCTTTAATTTTCTCATAGCTGGCTGGGCAGAGGTCTGGAGTGAGCTATGAAACTTTTGGAAACTTGGTGTCCTTGTTCAGATGGCCTGCTAGGAGGATGCTCACTATGGTTTGTTTCTTCCAGAGCCAGAAAAAGGTTTGGTCCCAGGTTTTCACAAAGTCTATGGATTCCTTAAACATTTCCCCAAAATGCTCACTTAAAGAAAGTGTGACTGTATCTCCTCATGGCCTGCAGCACAGCCCGAGGACCACCTTCCAAACCTGTGCTTGCCAGTGCTTCTGGGTAGGTTCACTGGCATAGGTAAAATAAATTTAGCCTATGTAGAGTCACACTCTTAAAGAAAACCAACCCTCCCTCTCCGCACAGCTATGGGTTGCCAACAGTTCCCTAGCTAACGTTGGGCTTCTTTTTTTTTTTTTTTCTTCTAGTTTCTTTTTTTTTTCTAATATGTTTTATTGAATTTTTGTGCATTTCATACAATATGTCTTAATCATATTTAGATCCCCTCCCCTATTAACATATTAACCTCTGACATAAGCATTCAATTTTCATTTTTGAGTAGATAGGAATGTGCTTGAAAATTCTGCATTATATTTTCTAACATTCTGATAACTCTCTGATTTCTTTTTTTGGTGTAATGCCCGTATGTTCTTGTTTGGCAACTGATTACTGAAGGCTGTTAAGTGGTGATGGCTAGCTCCTGCTCTGATGTCTGGGCGGGTACGTTAGCTGGATCACCCCTCCTTATTTTTATATAATAATAATAACGATCCATCCTGGAGGTGGGGGTGGGGGAACTTCTTGTCCATTTCAAAAGCTTTGTTGTTGAATGATTTGATTTGTATATAGAGATTGGTAAATACGCATAAAACTATGAGATACACAATCACAATTCAAGTATGAGACCATTTCTTTCACTGGGGAATTTCCCTCCTGCTCCTTTATGTTAATCATTCCCTGATCCATGTTCCAGGGCACCTAACTGATTACTTTCTGATGGAATGGTTTGGAAATAGCAAATGATTTAGAAGCATTAATGCCCTCCCTATCCTATCATGGAACAGGAATCATTTGTGACTGGTTCTGTTACTAAGTATAATACCTTTGAGTTTCAGGTGGTATTGCCTGTTGACTGACAGTTTCTTTCCGTAGGTGAACACAGTACATTTAACCCGCTCATCTGCTGATGCATGTTTGAGTGACTTTTGCTTTTTGTCTGCTTTCCATAAGGCTGTTACAAAGTGATCAACGCTGTCCTAATTGGGTTTCTGTTGCTGTGATAAAACACTGACCAAAACTAACTGGGGAAGGAAAGGGTTTATTCAGCTGACAACTCCCAGATCTCAGTGCATCCCTGAGGGAAGTCAGGGCAGAAACTGAGGGCAGGAAGTTGGAGGCAGGAACTGAAGCACAGACCGTGGAGGAGCAGGGAGTGGGGCTTCTGGGTTTGCTCCTCTGCGTCGTGCTCGGCCTGCTTCTTACACAACCCAGGACCCCCAGTCCAGGGGTGCCATCACACCCCGTGAACTTAGCTCTCTCACATCACTCACAGAGGCGCCCACAGGCCGATCAACAGAGAAGATTCCCCAGCTGAGGTTCCGTCTGCCCAGCTGTGTCCGGCTGACAAATGAAGCTGTTCCGCACAAGTGCTTTCATTTCCTCGATACTTGAGCGTAGAAGGCTCAATCGTAGGACAAGTTTATGTTTGACTTTTAAAGAAAATGCCAAGCTTTTTTCCAAACTGATTTTCCATTTTGCTCATATGGAAGTCAAATATGAGGACAACAGTTGGTTCATGCCTTTGCCAACATTTGGCATTGCGGGTTTTAAATCCGATTATGTGGTGAAGTGGTGTCTCATTGCAGCGTTTCCTTGAACTTTGAGCCTCTGCTTTCTTCTCTCTCTCTCTCTCTCTCTCTCTCTCTCTCTCTCTCTCTCTCTCTCCACACTCTCTCCCTCCCTCCCTCCCTCCACAGAAATGTACATGATCTTGCTCTTCATTCCACATCTTACTATGGCCTTGGCCATCGTCAACACAGGGCCTCTGAATGACGGTGCAGTGAATGTCAGAGCACATGGGGACTTTCCCCAGCAGAGCTGTGAAAGTCTGAGATTAAAAAGGACTGGCATGTCTAGGAAACATAAAGAGGCTAGCTCCTAGACCTCCAGTTTAGAGGAGCTTGGGACTTCCCCTCTCCCACAGCTCAGCAGTTACTTTGGTCAGGATATTGAATGTAGAGAGACAACCTGCCAGGAAGGGCATGGGCCACAGATTGGACAAGAGTGCATGGGGACAACACTGTACCATGAGCAGGCCTTGCTGATTGGAGGATGTAGGAGAAGCCATGGCTGTTAAATTCAAGGGGAAAGTCAGAACCTCACCAAAAGGCAAGTCCTGTAGTGCTAGGCTGTGAGTGCCCTAGAGTGTTGGTGGATAGAAAGACAGAGCCAAGGCCGATTATCAGATGGTGCTAAAGTCTGCCTGATGCTGATCCCCACACTCATTCCTCCAGGAAGTCAGACTGGGCTCAGTGTGAGCTCTGGATCCTGCACACTTTGAAGTATGTTATCAGTTTTCCTTGTGACTGAAGTCCCTACTGATGGACTCAGATCTTTATCATATACTTTTGAGAGCCAGATTGTCCCTAGTGTTTGAGACGCCAGGGTCCCTTAAATGCTTGTCAAGTGGAGACAGGTGAATGGCTTAGCCCATAAGCGAGCTTACTATCAATGCTCACAACCTATGTTCGAGTCCCAGGCATCTAGCACCACAGATACATACACACCTACATACAGGTGCACAAATAAATAAGCAAATGTGAAAATGAAAAAAAAAAACTCTAGTGGATAATGAACTGTTAAGGAGTTGCAACTTGTGTAGCAGCAGTATGGAGGTGGAGGCTGAAGGGCCAGAAGTGTGTGTGCTTCAAAGAAACAGCCATGACCTAGAGATAGGGATACACGTAGATCCTGAGATGTAAGGAATGACGGACCCTGAAGGTAGATTCAGTAACTGTGAGTCTTGAAAGTTCAGAGGAGTCTTCAGGACGAAGGCCACACTCAGGGTTACAGCTTCAGTAGTCAGCTTGAGGCATTCTGGGAAGAGGGAACCTCAAGTGGGGGATTTTCTCTATGGGATTGGCATGTGGGCATGTCTGTGAGCCATTTTCCTGATTACTGAGTGATGTGGGGAGGGCCCAGCCCACTGTGGGTGGTGCCATCCCTGGGCAGGTGGTCCTGGGTTGTATAAGGAAGCAGGCTGAGCACAGAGCAGAGCAATGGGCTGGTAAGCAGTGTTCTTCCGTGGTTTGTGCTTTGGTTCTGGCCTCTGGGTTCCTGTCTGAGCTCCTGCTCTGGCTTTCCTCAATAAAGGTACCACGAACTGGAATAAGCCCTTTGCTCCTGAAGTTGGTTTTGTTTAGTGTTTAGTCACAGCAATAGAAATTGTAACTAGAACAGAAGTCATGGAATATTGCTATAAACAACCTGACCATGTTGTTTTGTGGAGGATTCTTGAAGCATTTTGAAATTTGGGCTGGAAAGGGAAGATTATGGAAGCATTTGGAACTTGAGTGCTTGGAGCTTAGTGAGCTGTTCTGTGGAGCTTGGAGAAATGCAGATGATTGAGATCTGGCTTGTGAGGTTTCAGTGGGGAGTTTGAAAGTCCTTCAAAGACTTAATCTGCCATATGTGTGATATTTTGAATAGAGAATCTGCTTTCTGGTCAGCTGGGACTTAATGTGATAGTAGAGCCAGAAGAGTGGATCTCCCCAAGCCTCTTGAAGATCATGAGTGAATCCCAGATGTTGGATGCTGAACTCTTTTTGCTGTTCTCAGTTTTGGTTTTACTTTGATCTGATTGTGCCCTGTTGCTTTTTTTTAACCCCTCCGGAAGTAAGAATTATGTGACTTTGATTTTATAGGAACACACATTTCAGAGACTTTGAATTAATTCATTTGTACTTTTATGTGTATGAGTGTAATGCCTGGATTACATAAGTGTACCCATGTCATTCAACACCTGGGGAGGTCAGAAGATGTTTGATCCCCTGGAGGTGGAAATATGGACTGTAGGGGCTGGGAATTGAATCAGGTGCTCTGTAAGTGTAGCCAGTGCTCTTTACGGCTGAGCTGTCTGCCTAGGCTGACTAGAGCTTTTTCAAGTATTGGAATTTTTAAGGACTTGAGATTTTTTTTTTGAAGATTTTTAAAGTTGTACTATGGTTTTATTTGCTTTTTTGTTGCTTTTGTTGTTTACTTGGGGAGGCATTGAGTCAGGTCCTCCTTGACCTGGAACTCATTATGTAAAGCAGCCTGGCCTCAATCTCTCTCCTGCCTGTGCCTCTTGAGTGCTAGCATTAAAGGTGTGTACCAGCACACCTAATCAAGTGTACTATGTTCTATATTGATATCAATATTAACATGAGACCATAGGAACAAGAAATGGATAGGTTTTGGTATAATAGTGATGAGTTTGTGTGTTGACCTGACAAGTGGTGAGCTGCGTTAAATAGCATCAGTCATCATCTTGACACACCTGGGAAGAGGAAACTTCAACTGGGGAAATGTCTGGGGCATTTTCTTGATTGTTGAGTGATGTGGGAGGGCCCAGCCCACTGTGAGTGATGCCAGTCCTGGCAGGTGGTCCTGGGTTGTGTTAGAAAGCAGGTTGATCAGGGGCCAGAGCAGTGAGCCAGTAAGCATCATTCCCTGGGTCTGCGCTTTGGTTCTTGCCTCCAGGTTCCTGCTTGAGCTCCTGCCCTGCCTTGTTAATGAAGACACTACAGCTAAATAAGATAGCCCCTCCCCAAGCTGTTTTGGGTCAGTGTTCTGTCCCAGCTATCAGCAGAGAACCAAGTGGACACTGCCCGTGCATGCTGCTCTCCACCCCGGCGTCCTGACTGGGAACCTACTCAGAGGAGCCTCTCTGGTTTCTCCTGTTACCGCTTTCTGCTCTCTGATCTTTCTCACGGCGCGCACACTGGGCTGATGAGTACAAGGACAGGGAAGATGGAGACTCTAGGTTTGAGGGCTGGGTTCCTGGCATCCCAGAAGGACTTCAGAAGCCATGTTGCACCTTTTGAGAAGGCCAAGGAAGGAGCAGAAAAGGCAGAGACGGCTTTGTCCCACCCAGTGTCTAATGGCTCCTGTCATCTCTGCCTAATCAGTGCAGTTCCTCTGCAAAAGAACTTTGTCCCACCCCACCAAGTTGATGGTCTACACCCCTTCAGGTCCAAATTCCTGCTTGGGCAAAGCCCATATATTGTTTCCTGTCTGTAAAACACAGTCATCTTGTAGGAGCACAGACTCTGGCCTGGAAGCCGATCATGCCACTGGACAGACTTCCTGGCTGGCTGAATGCTGTGACCTGTGGGCTCCTGTTCCTTCTCCTCCATGTGCAGGGTGAGACTGACTCAGGGGCAGTCGGAACTGGGGTCAGAGCTGCCACCTACTGCAGAATCAGACTGTGAGAGGGAAGGAACCAGAGAGGGAGGAGCTGGTAGTGATGACAGATGACAGCATGGGAACCATGTGTTTTCCAACGCTCACTGTCTGATCTGTGTAAAGCAGAGGGTAGCAAATGTCTAAGAATACCCCATTCCTTAGAGCCAAGCCAAAGTGAGAGGCTCTAAGGAGCACTGGACCTGCAGGTCAAGGGAAAGGGCCGAAGGGACATTCCCTTTATGTGCTTGACTGTGATTGTATGTCCTCCTGACCTTAGGACAATAATGAAAATATACCTTCATGCTGCCAGTGGGCTCTGAGTGTGTCACTTCTTTGGCCAGAGAAGTGTCCTGTCAGCCTTGAAAATGGCCCTGGGGAAGGTTCCTAGCTGCAGGGGATACAGAAGCTCCTCCTCCTAAATCTCACAGCTGAACTATGAGGCCTTGGATTGCCATCCCACTCTGTATCCTGGTGACAATGAAGTGGGAACTCTCACAGTGTGGTGGCAGCTGATCAGGGTAAACAACCCCGATGGTATCTCTCCACCCACAGGCCAGGACTCAGCCAGTCCCATCAGGACCACACACACGGGGCAGGTGCGAGGCAGCCTCATCCATGCTAAGAACACCAACGTGGGTGTCCACACCTTCCTGGGAATCCCTTTTGCCAAGCCACCTGTAGGACCACTGAGGTTTGCACCTCCCGAAGCCCCTGAGCCGTGGAGTGGAGTGAGAGATGGGACTTCACAGCCTGCCATGTAAGTCGTGGGACCCAGGTGACTTTAGGCCCTGAACTCGGCTATGCATCGGTGCTGCCTCCGTTTTGCTTTATAGCAGTTTTCTCTCTGTATTCGGGAGCCTCCTATGCACTTCTCTGATGCATGTGCTAAGAGGTGGAACAACTTAAAGGCTCTTGGATTTGAGCAACAACATAAAGTGGAACAACTTTGCCAGGCTCTTGGATTTGAGCTTGGTAGCCATATGGAGTTAGTGCCAGGACTACAGAGAGGAGCAGAGACAAAATTGTTCCTGGATTCAGAAAATGCCAAGTGTTCTCTGGCATGGTGGGAGGCAGCAAGAGCCCCACAGCCTGGTATCGTGCACTCCAGGTCCCTGAGGAGGGCAGCATCCATGGGTCCTTGGCAATCTTGCCTTCCACAGTCACTGTGACAAGTCATAGGGCCAAGGGCCATTGACCAGGAAACGAATATATGGACTTACAATGGGAAACTATGTGGAAAGGATTGTCCCTGAGAATATGGTGCTTGGATGAAGGACATCTCAGTATGCTATGAGACAATATTGTTCATTCATTCCTACAGTATCTTTGTGGGCTCAGCATCCCCAAACCCAAGTATCTTATTTTCTGTGGCTGTGACAAAATATACTTACATATCAACTCAAAGAAGAAATGTTTTATTGTAGGTCAATTGTAGGTTGTAGTCTTTTACAGAGTCCATCACAGAGGCAGAGGCAGAGGCTTAAAGGAGCCAGTCACATCCCATAATTGGGAACAGGGAACAGTGAGTGTATGGCTGCCTGCTAACACTCAGCTTACTTTCTCCAGTTCTTTTGGAGACAAAGTCTCACTGTGTATCTATGACTGCCCTGGAACTCTTATATAGACATCTAGATCAGGCTAGCCTTGAACTTACAGAGCTCTACCTGGTTCTGCATTTGAGTGCTGGGATTAAAGGCACACACAACCACACCTGGTACTTTCTCCATTCTCAAATTCAGAAGCTCCTTCCTAAGCAATGGAGCCACTTAGAATGGGCAGGTCTTCCCAACTCAATTCACATCATCGAGATCGTTCCCCACAGCCAACCTGATCTAGCCTGTCCCTCATTGAGATTCTCTTCCCAGGTGATTCTACATTATGTCAAGTCAACAATAAAAACAAACATTACACAAGTCCATCAGAGTACAGGGAAAAGTGGTATCCCCACCTGCAGCCCATCATTTGGATAGACACTCTAGAAGTCTTCATATCGTAGCCTCCAAATCAATAATACCCAACTGGAGGCCTCCCTGGAAATCAGGCTCCATTCCAGCTTCCACAGAAACTGTGGTCTTTACTGTTCCTTGTGGGAATGGACTTTAGAGAAGGATCATGTGTTAAGAGCATCAAAGGGGGAACAGCATCTGAGAATGGTTGAGTGTAAATCCAGGCTCAGATCTGGTTTTGAAACTGTACAACTCTTGGAATAACTGCTTGTCATTGTCCCCAGGTGTCTGCAAGGTGTCGATATGCTAAATATAGAGGGTCTGGAAGAGATGAATCTGATTCCGTCTCACATCTCTATGTCTGAGGATTGCCTGTATCTCAACATCTACACACCAGCTTATGCCCATGAGGGCTCTAACCTGCCTGTGAGTGTCAGGGCACGATCAGCTGGGAGCGAGGTATTTCTTCTGCAGCATTACTAGGGATAAAATCAATCTGAGCCCCACTGCAGTGTGAACCCTGAGGAGTGGCCTTACCCTGTGGTGTTAAAGGAGTTTTAGCCATGAACCCTGTGGTTTGGTCATAGAGGACTGGAGTTTTGAGACGTCAGATGCTGTGGCTCTCTGATCAAATCAGGATTCAGCTCTACCAACTTGGACCCTACAAACCCACCCATGTGTTCACATGCTGAACATTAACTCCTTAAAATTTCTAGCTAAGGATTATCTGTTGTGCCAATGGGATGGGATGACCCTTCTGATTAATAATCAGGAGGGAAACTCATGGAAATACCATTTTCATTCCCCTTTGAGGGGTGTGAGAGTAATGGACATTAATTTAGACATTACCTAGAATCCCCAATCCATGATAAGATTCCAGGGGTGGGGAGGAAATTAGGATGGAAAATAACTGATTGGGCTACAGTATCCCATCTGTGGCCCAGATCATGATTAAGTTCTGTTCTATGTCTCCCTAAGAGAAACAAGGCAGTTGATAACCTAGTAAACAGTCCAGCTGGATCTTGGGCTGGGTGGGAGTCTCCTAGTATCTGTCTTGATTTCTCCAGGTGATGGTATGGATCCATGGTGGTGGACTGGTTATAGGCTCAGCTTCTATGTATGATGGATCCTTACTGGCAGCCACTGAGGACACGGTGTTGATCATTATCCAGTACCGCCTGGGTGTTCTGGGCTTCTTCAGGTGAGCCTGAGCCTGGCTGGGTAACGGAGGCTGCGTAGAACCAGGTCAGCCCTGTGACCACTGTCTCTGTTACTTTTTAGCACTGGAGACCAGCACGCCAGAGGCAACTGGGGCTACCTGGACCAGGTGGCCGCCCTTCGCTGGGTGCAGCAGAATATCGCCCACTTTGGAGGCAACCCTGATCGTGTCACCATTTTTGGAGAGTCAGCAGGTGGGACAAGTGTGTCTTCACATGTGGTGTCCCCCATGTCCCAAGGACTCTTCCAAGGTGCCATCATGGAGAGTGGGGTGGCCCTGCTGCCTGACCTTATCTCTGATACCTGTGAGGTGGTCTACAGGGTAAGTACCCTCAACAACCCCAGCCCTGACCCTGCAGCTTCAACCTCCACCTCTGGTACTCTGGTATTCTGTTCAGTAGGATAAAGCAAGACTCATGAGAAATGTCTTCTTAACAGTAATTTCTGAGCAACACAATGGTTAGAATCTAGTTTCCTCTGCTTTAAACAAACGGGGTATGTTATATGACCAGCAATGTATACCCAGTAGCTTCTATCAGTGCATTGGGGAGATGGCTTGGTAGGTAAGAATGCTTGCTCTGCAAGTGTGACAACTTGAGTTCAAATCCCCATCAGTGATAAGGTAACTGTGACTCCTGTGCTCCTTACAGAGGTAGGAGGCAGAGGCAGAAAAATCCCTGGAAAGGTGCAGGGTAGTGGTGTAGGGAGCAGGAAACCTGAGACCTTGTCTCACAAAGGACTGTGATAAAGGACACCTTAGGTTATCCACTGACCTTTACAGGCAAAATTTGTATGCTAACACGTCACACATGATGTCATGTGCATGTGCACTGCAAATGCACACACACCCACACCCATACACACAAACCAATAACAAAAACAAGTATGTAGGTAGAATAGTCTGTTTTGATTGTTATGCTGAGCAACTGGACAGCGTAAGCAATTTTACACTTATTCCTTCCACACACAGCACACATCAGTATGTGATATTTATGAGCAATGTTTTGGGGTTGGGGAAAACTATCCTCTGTTGGGAAGGATGAGCAGACCCTGTCTGGTCTCTTACAGACAGTGGACAAACTCTCCGGATGTGAGGCTGTGGACTCCAAAGGCCTTGTGCATTGCCTGCGAGGCAAGAGTGAAGAGGAGATTCTGGCTATTAACAAGGTTGGGAGGACAGTGTGGCTGGGATCTCTGGTCAACAGGATGTGGGAGAGCCAGTCCTTACTACTCTGAACCAATTATTTCATCTCCAGGGGTGATACCCTGTTAGTCCTGGTTGCAAATTGAACTCCAATATACATGAATTTACATGTGAGGTCTCTTCTGGAAGGGGGGGGGGCTTCCTGAGATGAATAAGGGAATGTGTAAGCAATGGCAGGTGTAACCTTGTGTGCATCTGTATATGTTTGTGATTGACCTTCAGCACTGACTTCTAATGCCCTCCCCCAGGTTTTCAAGATAATTCCCGGTGTGGTGGATGGGGAGTTCCTACCCAGGCACCCCCAGGAGCTGTTGGCCTCTGTGGACTTTCACCCTGTCCCCAGCATCATTGGTGTCAACAATGACGAGTATGGTTGGTCCCTCCCCATGGTGAGGCCCAGTTCTGATCTCCTGGGGACCTGGGGACTGCTACTGGGTGGAGGGAACTCAGATCTCGGTCCATCCCATCCCACACTTAAGACTTGTCCCCTGCTTCTCAGTTCCTGGGCCTGGCTCCTACAATAAAGAACATAACCAGAGCAACTCTGCCGACTATTTTGAAGAGCATAGCAGCACAGAT
Source organism: Rhizomys pruinosus (assembly GCA_009823505.1). NCBI lineage: Eukaryota > Metazoa > Chordata > Mammalia > Rodentia > Spalacidae > Rhizomys > Rhizomys pruinosus. The sequence continues at coordinate 504,742 of VZQC01013896.1, forward strand.
GGTGAGATACTTTGGGTCCTGACCCAATTGAATGGGCCCCCAAATATCCTTCTCAGGCAGCACTCCTGTCTAGAAAGAAAAGCTGGTGTATGTGTGTGTTTCTGTGTGGGTTCTCCCCAGAGTCCGTACCTTTCCACCCATACTGTCATCCCTGGCCCCATTACTGTACTCTGAGGCTGCTGCCTGTCTATCCAAGAGCCTGCCTAACTTCATCCTTTGTGATCCCCATGGTACAGAGGTTACCTCCTGAGTGTAGTGACCTGCTAATGGAAGAGTATATGGGGGACACTGAGGACCCCCAGACCCTCCAACTACAGTTCACAGAGATGATGGCAGACTTCACCTTTGTGATCCCTGCACTCCAAGTAGCACACTTTCAGCGTGAGTACATCCATAACAAGGAGGATGGGTGCATCTCAGACCTGTGGGTCCCAGATGAGCTCTGTGGTATCCATGTCCCCATGACTGAGCCAGGTCTCTGGTACTAGGACCTAAGGCTCTTATCCCAGAAAAATCCCTGTGTCTCATGTAAGAGTGACAGCTTATTCAGGTGCAGATGAGGAGTCAGTTACTGACGCTCTGTAACTTGCCTAAACTACTCACTTGGGAAGCTGGGCTCATGATTTAATCAACGGTTTTTCACACACCCAGAACTCCAGGCTGGAACTCCTCACTTCTTTTTTGTGATTCCAGATGACTTTGCACTAAGGTATCATGTCACCAGATGTTGGCAGGACAGCTCCAGGTTAGGGTCCCTATGTCACCATGTTTCCTTTTCCCAGGTTCACTTGCCCCTGTCTACTTCTATGAATTTGAGCATCGGCCCAGCTTTGCCAAGTACATAAGGCCACCGCACGTGAAGGCTGACCACTCTGACGAGGTTCCCTTTGTCTTTGGATCCTTCTTCTTGGACACCAATCGTGAGTCTTTGTTTTCCCTGAGCTGAATGGAGTCCCAGACTGTACCACAGTGTTGTCTGGGCTCTCAGTTGAGATGAAGTTCTTAGAGAAGACAGGAGCACATGTGTACCGTCTCACAGCTTAAGAAGCTTCCTGTCTATCCCATGCTATAGGGAATGAGTGTACACAGAGCAGAAAGGACTCTGGGAAATTCAACCAGAGGCTTGGATGGATCTTGGAACTGTGGTAGTGAGGGGGGAAAAGCAAGCATAGAGTTCAGGGTCAAGCTCCAGCTGGGACGGCGGGTGTGAAGCATGAGTTGGCAGCTGCACGGGGCGGCTGGGACCTGGAATTTGTCTTCCTGTTTGCAGTTGATTTCACTGAGGAGGAGAAGGTGCTGAACAGGATAATGATGAAGTACTGGGCCAACTTTGCACGACATGGGTGAGAGCATGGCCTTCCTTGACCTCTTCAGGGGTGGGACCCTATCTAGGGCTCCCATTGTGGGTGGTGGCCTTATTAGCACGCATGGATCCTTCATTATTTGATAGTCCTCACCCCACGACACACTTAGACAGCCATCCTCTAAGTCTCAGTTATCGGTCATCTTGCAGTTACCTGGCATGGGGCCCAGAGCATGTTGTATTCTTCCTTATGTCCTTTCTCTGAGAAAAAGGCACAGAATAGACCAGATCGCCTGTCCCACAGAGAGCAGACACCAGTGGACGACACTTGTCTCCCCGTATGAAGACACTTTTGCCACATCATTTCCTTTACTCTGTCGTGCTGGTTCACTCCCCTGCCCCAAATTGGGGGATCAGTCTTTGGATTAATGTGAACCTCACACTTCTTTCTGGGCGGTGTATCCACAGGAACCCCAATAGTAAGGGCCTACCCTATTGGCCTGTGTTGGGCCAGGATGAGAAGTACTTGAAGCTGGATGTCAAGACTGCTGTGGGTCATGCTTTGAAGGCTGGAAGGCTGCAGTTCTGGACCAAGACCTTGCCCCAGAGGATCCAGGAGCTGACGGGGGCTCAAGACGAGCACACAGAGCTATAGTATCCTGTATCAGGAAATGTGTGTGGGCTGGAGTGCTAATTAGACCTCCCTGACCTCCCAAAGCCCATTGAGGAATCTGGTTTGATTCAAAGATTCACACAAACATTCCTAACTGCAGAACGTGTCCATTCAGCCAACGTGCATAGCAAACCCTCTGCATGTTCTCCTTATGCCACTGGGCTGTCAGCCAATAAATGCTCCCACAACAATGTGAATGTGTGAGCCCCAAATTCACCCCATCTTTTATACCCCACTAGGACTAGGTCCCTTCTTTCCTTCCTTTTCTCCCTGCCCTCTACTGCTTCCAGTCTCAGGTCTTCTTCAAATGAAGCTGAAGCTTTGGGGAATTTTGGCTCTGTGGTGTGGGCTGTGTTAACACATGTTCTCTCTTCAGCGAGTCTCATGTTTTCATTTTTTTTTGACATGGCCAGTACAAAACCTGGTTATCCAAAGCCCCATGGTGTTCCTAATTTCAGGCTGCTGGTCCAGAAAAAGTGCAAGCTGGGTTCTGTGTAGGCATCTGTGACCCCAGATATTTGGAGGCTGAGACAGGATGATCACATGAGCTCAGGGCACTATAACAAGGCCCACATCTCTGAAACAATACAAAAATCATCTTGGTAGCTTGTAAACACCTGAAATAAATGTATTGTCTTATAGACTTAGGAATCCAAGGTCTGGATACTCACAGATTTGCTGTGTGGTGAGGGATAGCTCTCTGGGTCAAAGATCGCATCTTGTTTCCTCTCTAGATAGAACATATAAACAAGGGCACTCTAAGAATAATTTCCCGCTGACTTGAACTTAGGGCAGGGATGATTCTGTTAGTGAGCACTGACGGACCTTGCAGCTTGTTTGAAATGTACACGAAGTGTTTGCTAAGTTTCTGCTATAAGCCAACTGTGTCTTTTCAGTTCTGCAGATGGGTGTTAAATATCCAAATATCTCAGTGCCATAGCAGTCTTGTGTCTATGTGGGAGACTCCCCCTCCCATTTTTCTGGTATGTCTACTAAGGCTTCGTGTGGAGCATCTTTGCTGTCATGAACAGTAGAGTAGCTGTGACGCCTGGCCTCATGTCCAGTTCCTCTGAGGGGAACTCCAGAGCGACTGTCCTCCACCACCCCAGCTCTAACCTGCTGCCTTAGCACTCAGCCTCTAGTACTCTGACACACTGTTCAGTGGGGGAACACAAAGGTCACGGGAAGTGACTTCTCATTTTCTCTTCTGAGGGGCTCAAGCTTAGGATCCAGACTTTCTGCTTTACATGGCCAGCAAAGCTGCATCCCTTTGGGGGATTGAGAGACAGTTCGGTGGGTAAGAGAGCTTGCTGCATAAAGGTGAGGATCTGAGTTCAAATTCCCAGAGCCCACATTTGTCTGGATGTGGTGATGTTGTCCGCTATCCTAGTGCTGCTGTGGTGAGATGGGAGGCAGACAGACTTGGGCTTTGGGATGCCAGCTAGGCTGGTGTGGGAAGCAGAAGTCTTTCTCATACAAGATGGAGGGGGAGGAGTCCATATTCCCCCCTCCCCAATTACAACTAATTGGGATTGTGACAATTCTCTCTGGAAGAATGAATTAGTTCCTGCCTGGCCCCTTTACAAATTGTGGTCAACCTATCTAGTTGTGAGTTTATGGACTCAGGCCCTTGCACACTGCCTAGCAGTCAAGAATGAAGAGGAGATTCTGGCTATTAACAAGGTTGGGAGAAGTGAGTGGCTGGGAGGATGGGAAATAGCAGTGTGAGAGAGCCAGTCTTTACTGCTCTGAACCAGTTGGTGGCTCAGCACCATGGCTTGGTGTTCTTTTAGTCCTGGTTGCAAAATGAACCCTATGGTAGGTTAATCTAAGTGTAGGATCTCTTCATAGGGAAGATGGGGGAGGTGAAATGGGATTGACCATCCTGATACAAATTAGGAAATGGGGAAATGGTAAAAGACCTTCAATAGGCATCAGAATATGTGTTTGACCGTTAATACTGACATTGATTAGCGTCTTCAAGATCATCATTCCTGGTATGGTGGATGGGGAGTTCCTATCCAGGCACCACTCAGGAGCTGTTGGCCTCTGTGGACTTTCACCCTGTCCCCAGCATCATTGGTATCAACAATGATGAGTATGGTTGGACCCTCCCCATTAAGAGCCCCAGTTGCAAGCCCTGGAGAGCCTGGGGATTCATATGGTAGGCAGAGGGCCCTCAGAGCTTCCTTGATCTATATCTCCCTTCCCACCATGCCCTTAAGACTGTTCTCCATATCCCAGATCATGGGCTCTACTATAAAGTAAAGGAAATAAGCAGAGGGACATTGAAGGCTGTTCTGAAGAGCACAGCAGCACAAATGGTGAGATTCCTTAATGGAGAGTGTTCCCATGTATTCTGCTCTGGCAGCATCCCTGGAAACAAGTGTTGGTGTATGTTTCTGTTCAGGCTCACCCAGACCTTGTACATTTCCCCCATACTCTTTATCTTTTTGAGATTGGGTCTCCCTGTAGCCCCAGCTATTCTGAAACTCACTATGTAGACCAGGCTGGCCCTGATCTCATAGCAATCCACCTCCCTCTGCCTCTCGAGTGCTGGGATTAAAGGCGTGAACCAGCATGCACAGCTACTCCCCCATACTCTTTCTCATCCCAATCATCCCACCTTAAGGCTGCTGCTGTTCCTCTGTCCAAGAACCTGCCTAATCTCCTTCTTCCTGATCCCTTGGTGTAGATGTTTCCTCCTCAGTGTGGTGACCTGCTAATGGAAGTATATATGGGGGACAATGAAGATCCCAGTCCCTCCAACTATCGTTCACGGAGATGATGGGGGACTTCATATTTGTGATCCCTGTACTTCAAGTAGCACATTTTCATTGTGAGTACATCTGTAATGGGCCTGGTGTGGGTAGCTCAGAGCCGAGGGCTCCAGGTGAGCTCTATGTTCTCTAGTTCCCCACTGTCCTAGTTTGTCTTCCATTGCTGTGACAAAACACTCTGACTAACACCAACTTGGGGAGGAAAGGGTTTATCCAGCTTACATCTCCCGGGTCACAGTTCATCACTTAGGGAGCCCAAGGCAGGAACTCAGGGCAGGAACCTGGAGGCAGGAGCTGAAGCACATGCAATGGAGGAATGCTGTTCACTGGCTTGCTCCCCTGGCTCATGTCCAGCCTGCCTTCTTATACAGTACACAACTACCTGCCCAGGGTGGCACTACTCATTGTGGGCTGGGCCCTCCCACACTGCTCGACCATCAAGACAATACTCCATAGATGTGGCCACAGGCCAATCTAATGGAGCCAATTCCCCAATTGAGGCTCCTTCAACCCAGGTGTGTCAAGTTGACACCAAAGCTATTCAGCACACCCACCCATCTTTTGATCAGGTCTCTGGTATCAGGCATCTGAGGTTTCTTATCTCAGTAAGTTCTTATATCTAGTATCATAGAGCAACATCTTATCCTGTTACAATTGAGGAAATCTGTTAGTGATGCCCTGTGACTTTCTCACACTACTCACCTGGGAAGGCCAGAGTCATTATTTAACTGAGGGTTTTCCCGTAGCCATTGCTCCAGGCTACAGCTGCACACTCAGCTGTTATGATTCCAGATAATTTTAGACCCAGTTATCTTGTCACCAAATGTATGTCAGCACAGTATTAGTTAAGTGGGTACTATGTCACTCTGTGTTGCTGCACCCAGGTTCCCATATGCCTGTCCATTTCTATGAGTTCCAGGATTGGCCCAATTTCCTCAAAGACATCAAGCCACCATATATAAAGGCTGGCCATAGTGACAAGATTCTCTCTGTCTTTGGATCCTCCTTCTCGGGTCATCAGACATGAGTCTTTCTTGTCTTTTATGAGCTTATTGGAAATCCAAATATATACCTGGGGGGATGATTGAGCTCTAAGTCCAGTTGAGGAAACAAAAGCTTGGGGACAAGACAGGGTCAGGCACATAAAATGTCATAATTCAAAAACCTACACCAGAGTTGTAATCGGGAACTTCCCTAGCATCGTTTCTGTTAAAGGAAGTGAGGTTACACTGAGTTAGGAATGAACCTGGGGGAATTCCGAAGTTTGGATGGATCTTGGGTCCTGGGTTTTAAGAAAGGGAGAGAACCAGGCCTAGAATTCAGGTTTAGAATAAAAGTGGGATGGTGAGTATGAAGCATATGTGGTCAGTTGCATGAAGTAGCTGGAGCCTGGACCTTAGTCTCCAGTTGCCTTCACTGAGGAGGAGGAGGAAGAGGAGGAGGAGGAGGAGGAGGAGGAGGAGGAGGAGGAGGAGCTGAGCAGGAGGGTGATGAATTACTGGGACAACTCTGCACAGCATGGGTGAGAGGATGCTTCTCCCTCACCTTCCTTCGGGGTACGTCCCCATCCTGGGTTTCCTTTGTGGATGGTGGTCTCCATCACACGATAGAGTTTTCCCTTCACCAGGCCACACTTAGCTAGACACTTTGTAGGTATTAGTTACTGGTCATCTTGCAGTAACTTGATGTATGGACCATAGAGCTGTGGTATTGTTCTTTAGTTCCTGCCTCTGAGAGGCACAAAGCAGGCCAGGTGACCTTGACCCACATGAGCAGACGCTAGTGGGTGACACTTGCATCCCTGTATCAGAACACCTGCCCCATCCATCTCCTTACCACCCCGGCCTGCTCACCCTCTGCACTGGCACAAATCAGGGGATCAGACTTTGGATTAGAGTGACCATTACCCTTCCCTGCTGGGAGGACATATCCACAGGAACCCTAACAGTGAGGACTTACCCTACTGGCCTGTGTTGGACCAGGATGAGAAGTACTTGCAGCTGGATATCACGACTAAAGTGGGCAGTGGACTTTGAAGGCCAGAAGGCTGCAGTTTAGGATGAAGATGCTGCTCCAGAAGATCCATAAACTGAAAGGGCTCAGAACAAGCACAAACAGCTGTAGTGGTCTTCGTCAGGACAGGTGTGTGGGATTGAGTACAGGTGGAGTCAGCCTGAGGGTCCCAAAGGTCATTGAGGAGCCTGGGTTGTTTCCAATATTCATATCACCATCCTAACCTCTAATTTGTCTGTGCATGTCACCCCTTAGTTATCCTGCTGGGCTGATTTTATTTTGGAGGAATGTCCTATTTTAGTCATTGTGACCATATTTTAAAGAGATTTTTTATAAGTATTTTATGGGTATCAGTGTATTGCCTGAATGTATGTAAGCACACTCATGTTGCGCAATGCCAGTGGAGGTCAGGGAAGGGATTGGGTCCCCTGGAACTGGAGTTACAGATGGTCGTTAGCCACCATGTGGATGCTGGGAACTGAACCCAGGTCCTCTTCAAGAGCAGTCAGTGCTCTTAATTGTTGAGCTATCTCTCCAGCCCCTGGGTTGACTTTTAAAAAGGTCCATTCATCCCCTTCTAGCCTTGGGCACAGGCCTACTTTTTCTCTTAACATTCCAGATCTCTGGAGCTCCCCAGGTGGTGAGCTCTCCAAACTGTACCATCCCCCTACATTGGGACCATTTGTAACAGCTCCCATTGCTGAAGGGCTAGGCTTCTCTGCACTTTAGTAAGGGCCCACACCCTTACAGACTGCCTGAGAACACCTGAATTTAGCCTCCATCTAAAAAACTTCCCAAATTGTGCTGTGTAGGGGAACAGACCTTAAGAGGAAGACAGAGAATGTGTCTAATTGGTTCTTGACTTGGGTCTCTGTTAGAACCTGTAAGTAGCTGGACTAGAGCCAGCTGGCCCCTCCAATATAAAATCAAAGGAGAGAACTTGAAGCCTAAATCAATCAGCTTTTCATACCCAATAAGAATACAAGCAAGGCACATCAAATATACAAACAGAATCAGACTTCAACTCAACAAAGGAAGGCTTGAGTTTCACACCAGAATCACAAAGAAACAGATATCCACAGGCCAAAAAAAATGAAACAGCAAAAAAATGAAAAAACCCAAATAATATATCCCTACCAAATATCACTGGTCCTATAGAGGGGTTCTACAATGAGAACCTTCCAGAAATAACCCACAACACAGACTTTAAAAGAACAATCATTCACAGGGAGACCCTGTCTCAAAGACAAAAAAAAAACAAAAAACCACAAAACAAAACAAAAACCAATCATAATCATAAAGAATTAAATGAACTTAAAGAACAAACAAATCAAAAACTAAAAGAAGATAAGGATAAACTTCTAACTAAAGTCACAAAAGAAATAGAAATATTGAAGAAAAGTTAGGCTTAAATGAAGAAGGAAGTGACACACAATAAGTCAATTTGGAACAACAGGAGAAAACTTCAATATAATGAATGAAATGGAAAATAGAATATGAAGGCTGGATGATAAAGTTGAAGAATTGGACTGCTCAACAAAGATTAGGAAATGTTGGACACCATGAAAAGACCAAATTTATGCATCATAGGCATAGAAGAAGCTGGAGAGAATCTCAGAATAATGGTATTGGCCAGATCTTAAACATGATTATAGAAGAAAATTTCTCCAAATTAAGGAAAGACATGCCCATACAAATACAAGAAGCACATAGAACACCAAATATACAGGACCAGAAAAGAAACTCCCCATGCTATATCACAGTAAAAACATTAAATGTACCACCTACGGGTGGATAAAGAAAATGTACATCTACAAAATGGAATTCTATGCAGTGGTAAAGAAAGATGACATCAGGAACTTTGCAAATAAATGGATGGAACTAGAAGCCATTATGCTAAGTGAAGTAATACAGTCCCAGAAAAACAAATGATGTATGGTATCCCTATTTGTGGATCCTAGCACCAAATCTCTCTTTATAAGGCAAACTTAATAATTCCTTTGCTTTTTTTCCTTTTTAGTAAATATAACTCCTGATGTTACTCATCAACTTGCTATGTAACATAGCAATGTAAAGTAATATTTTTTTCCTTATCTGAATGCAACTCTACTGTCAAAATTTGAATCCCTGAACAAAAATGTTTTGGAAGTGACCTATAGTTTATTTTTAGACATAATTTTGCCATATGTGTGCCATTTATGTAGGCATAGTTTAGAGTGATACAATTTGGAAGGAACAACAACAAAAGAGTGGGTCAAAGAACTGACTGAAACAATGAACTTCTGCCCAATACAGTAAACTTCACCAAAAATTCAAAAAAGACTGAGAAAAAGATGAAAGTCATGTGTGGCGGAATGCATGAGCTCTGGCATGGTAGGAAGGGGAAAATGGGTTTAGATTTGATTAAGAAATCTTGTATGAAATACACAAAACCTTAATAAAAATTAAAAATATAGTAGATAATATAAGCTGATCAAATAAAATCTCAGAGATGAGGAAAAAATCTTGAAAGGCAACAATAAATGAAACCCAAACTCAGAAGACAAGAAGAAATAACAAAAATCAGAGCAGAAATTAATGAAATAGAAACAAAGAAAACAATACAAAGAATCAATGGATCCAAGAGCTGGTTCTTTGAAAAGATAAACTAGATAGATAGATTCTTAGCCTAGTTAACCAAAAAGAATGAAAGAGCAACTCCAAATCAACAAAATTAGAGATGAAAGGGGAAACAACACAACAGACAACAAAGAGATACAGAAAATTATAAAGGAGTAAAATAAACCTATATTCTATTAAATTTGAAAGCCCCAAAGAATGTATATCTAAAATCATGGAATCACCAAAGTTAAACCAGCTTAAACAGACCTATAACATATAAGGAAATTGGAACAGTAATACAAAACCTCCTAACTAAAAAAAGCTTAGGCTCAGATGGATTTACAACAGAATTCTATCAAACATTTAATGAAGATCTACAACCAATACTACTTAAATTATTAAAAGGAAAGAAACAGAGGGAGAACTCCAAAATTCCTTCTATGAAGCCAGCATTACTCTAATATTCAAACCAGGTAAAGATACAACCAAAAAAGAAAAGACCCATATCCTTAATGAACATAGATGCAAAAATTCTCAACAAAATACTTGTAAACCACATACAGGCACGCATAAAAAAGATCATCATGATCAAGTGGGCTTAATTCCAGAGATGCAGGGATGGTTCAATATATATATGTCAATCAATGTCATAAATCATATAAATAGACTCAAAGACAAAAATCACATGATCATCTCAATAGATGCAGAAAAGGACTTTAATAAAATCTAACATGCATTTATGTTAAAAGTCCTAGAAGAAATTGGACTGGAGGGAACATACCTCAACATAATTAAAGCTATATACAGCAAACCCACAGACAATATTATTCTAAATGAAGAATAAACTGAAAGCAGCCCCCCTTAAAATCAGGAATGAGACAAAGCTGTCCACTATGCCCATTCCTTTTAATATAGACAAGAGAAGGAAATTAAAGAAGCACTAATTATAAGAAGTCAAAATATCCTTTTTTGCAGATGATATACTATACCTAAAAGATGCCAAAAATCCATCAGAAAAATTCTTAGAAATGTTTAACATTTTCAGTAAAGTGGAAGGTTATAAAATTCAATAGTCTTTCTATATACTAATAACAAACAATGGAAAAAGTACATGGAAACCCTCCCATTCACAATAGCCTAAAAATATCTTTAGAATAAGACCAAAGACATTAAAGATCTCTACAATAAAAATGTGAAATCTTTAAAGAAAGAGAAGTCACCAGAAGATGGAAGGGCTTCCCATGGATTACAAGAATTAATATTGTGAAAATGACCATCCTGCCAAAAGCAACATATAGATTCAGTCCAATCGTAATCAAAATCTCTGTGACATTCTTCATAGAATTAGAAAAAAATCCTAAAATTCATATAGAAGCACAAAAGACCTAGGATAGCCAAAGCAACACTGAGCCTAAAGAGCAATGCAGGGGATATTATACTATACCAGATTTCAAACTATATTACCAGTTGGGTGGGGTGGCACATGCCTTTAATACTAGCACTCAGGAGGCAGAGGCAAGTGGATCTCTGTGAGTTCAAGACCAGCCTTGTTTACATAGTGAGTTCCAGGCCAGAAGGGGCTACAGGGAGACCCTGTTCCAAAAAGAAAAAAAAAAACTAAAAATGAATCTATTTGACCCAATTATTCCAGTCCTTCACATCTACCCAAAGGAACCATCCCATTGCAGAGATATTTGCACATCCATGATTGTTGCTGCTCTTTTCACAATATCTAAGAGATGGAAGCAACCTAAGTGTCCCCCAACTAATGAAAATGTGGTACATCTATACAATGTAGTTTACTCATCAGTAAAGAAAGATAAATTCATTAAATTTTCAGGTAAATGGATGGAACGAGACACTGTTATGCTAAGTGAAGACAGATTCAGAAAAACAAAAAAATGTGTTCTCCCTCATTTGTGGCTCCTACCACCAAATCCTTACATGTGAATATATTTCCTGATGTAACCACAGGAAAATGGAAAGGAGCCAGGAGGTAAAGGGAAAGAGGGAACCTGAGAGAGAAGAGTAGGAAACAGGTGTTACTAAGGGAGGAATGGACAAAACGGGGGTATTTAAATGGGAGGAGGAGGGAAGGTTATACAAGGAAATTTGGGGATAAAGGGAAAGAAAGAGCTCAAGAGAGAGGGGACCATAGAGACCAGCACTATCAAGGAAGAAATGGGAAAATGGGTACAGTTTAAATGGGGAAGTCATGGAGGGAGGGCGAGAGAGAGAGAGAGAGAGAGAGAGAGAGAGAGAGAGAGAGAGAATAAGGCCTAGCTGGTTTAAAAAATCAGAGGGTAGGGCTGGAGAGATAGCTCAGTGGTTAAGAGCACCGACTGCTCTTGCAGAGGACCCGGGTTCAATTCCCAGCACCCTCATGGCAGCTGAGAACCATCTTTGACTCCAGTTCCAGGGGAATCCGACACCCTTTTCTGACCTCCACAGCATTGCACAACACGGGTGTACAAACCTACATGCAGACAGTACATTCATACACATAAAAACACTCAGAGGGTAGCATATTAGTCTAATGCCCTACTGACAAATTCTACAATGTCTCTACATGAGTCCATGTGCATAGCAGAATGCTACATAAGAAACAGATAGGAAAAACCTTCCTTTGAGTTGTTGGCCAGAATAATCCAAGAGACTCCCACAATTACACATGATATTGCCACAGCCCTTGATTGCCTCCCAGAGCTTGCTGGAGACAGGACATATTTCAGAGAGCAGATTTGGAGCAATGGAGCTGGAACTGTCCTGGAAGCCACTTTCCCCTGAAGGCAGCTCTCACAGCTTTGGAGAGCACTACGTAAGCTGCTAAGGGAGAACAGCAATCAGTGGTCCAACACCGGCTTTAAAACCAAACGACCACATCAATGACCAGCACAGCATATGACATTGGTGTAGTGGTGGCATGTCTATCTTGGGGGCAATTGATGGCTGCCTAATTGGACTTGGAGCCCAATCAATGGGAGGAAACTCATGTGTGATACTATAAACATAACCAAATACACATGGATAGAGAGGTCATAGATCTTTTTTTTTCCTTTAGAAATATATTTTTAATTCTTGGCAACTTCATACATGCATAAAACGTATCTTGATAATATTACAGTCCACTCCTTTCCTTAATTTTCCCAGATCTGCCCCCTGCCCCTCTCAAAGTTAAGGTCTGTGGCTTTTTTTTCCNTCCTTTTTCATTTCATCCTGTGATTTCTTTAGATTTTCCACTTCACTCTGGAGCCTGTCATTCTCGTCTTGTAGCCCTTGGTTCGTTGGTCATTTTCTTTTTTCATTTTGGCCTGGGATCTTTTCAGTGTTTCAACTTCCTTCTGTAGTTTGTCATTTTCTCTCTTCTTGAGTTTTTCAATCTCTCTCCTTAGTTCTTTCCACCATTTGTTATTATCTCCCTCTAGGTCCTTCCTGAGTTTTTCATTCTCTTCCCTTAGTTCTCTGATTTCTTTGAATATGTCTACTAGTTGTTTTTCTAAGGTTGGTGTCTTGGCTTCTTTCCTTGGAGATCTCATTGTACGGATCTTCTGTAGGCTTGGTAGAGTTCAGCGTGGATTTATTATGAGCTTTTCCCATGTTTTTTCTTTGTGTCTTTTGCATGTGGATTTGTCTGTTTATTTGTTTCTTTGAATTCTGGCACCTCAACATTGGCTGCACAGACTATAATCATCAATGATCTCTGCCTGTTAGGTCCTCTGCACCACAGCTCCACCGGTATGTCTCAACTGGTACATTGGGTTGGGTTGCTACTTTGGCTAGCACTGGTAGGCCCCCCAAGGGTGAAGGCAGGTCCACCTTGATTCATGGGAATCTCACTGACTCTGGGTGGCTGTCTGGAGTCTGAGGTGGGACTTCTGGGGGTGGGTGGCGTGTCCCCCAAGGGACAAAGTAAGTCTGCCTTGACTCACTGGCACCTCACTGACTCCTGGTGCATGTCTGGAGTCTGAGGTGAGAATTCTGGGGGACAAGACAGGTCTGCCTTGCCTCACTGGAACCTCACTGACGCCAGCCACCAGGTCCTGTCTTGATCTTCTTGTACTGGTCTCCATGATACAGCCTGGGTAGTCCAACAATGGCATTCTATACTCTGGAGAGGCTGAAACCCCAGTAGTAGCTCAGTCCACAAGTTGATTGTCTCAGTAGACCCCATCTGGCACTGTAGGTTTGGAGGATTCTTGGAGAGACATGAGTCTTCAGTCCATATTGGAAGGTTGAAAAGTGGTGTCTCATGTCTTTGAAGGATGGCAAAAGCAGTGGCAGCCATAGGGTAGCCGCACTTGCCAGTAAGACAGGCAAAACAGCTGTGCTCTTTTTTCTTTTCTTTTCTTTCTTTTTTTTTCTTTCTTTCTTTTTTGTCCTTTTACTAAGATCTCAAGTACACAAAGTACAATTTCTCAGGACTTACTATTTATTTCTGGTTATATTTTCCTTTTGGATGTTTAAGGCCACACAGTTAGCCCAAGTGTGTTGAACTTTTAAACAAGTTGTGAAGCTGGGGATATAACTCAGGGGTAGAGTGTTTGCCCCGTATGTGCAAGGCTCTATGCTTGAGGCCCAGCACCATAGAAAATAAAGCCAGATCAAGGGACATGGGCTCATAATCCTAGCTCCCCAGAGGCCAGAGGAAGGAAGTTCAAGATCTGCCTGAGTTTAGAGCAAGTTCCAGTCCAGGCTAGAAAATTGACTAAGGCTCTGTGTCAAAAGTACAAGAAATGATAAAATCTAGTTGGACTTACTGGATTATTAAGAAAACAGTAAGACTCTGTTTCCTTTGGCCACTTACCTCTTCCCCTGACTCTTACAATATTTCTGCCCCTGTTTTGCAATGGACCCTGAGCCCTGTGTGGGTGGAGTTTAACATAGGAGTCCTGTCCAGGGGCCCACACTCTGCAGACTCTTATTCTCTACACTTTGGTCATTTGTTGGTGTCAGCATGCACAGACCCATGCAAACTTGATCAGACAAAACCCAGGATAGAACTGGACAGTAGACCCCAACCTTAGCTGAAGAACTATTTGCAGGTGATGACTGCTGGGTGAGGGAGAGTTGATTTTCTTTAAGGGAGAGACTCCAGATAGGCTGACTAGACCTCAGTGGATGAACTTGCACTGAGAAAACTCTGTCTATACTAACTTGATTTGATAGGCCTTCATATATGACAGAATGTAGGAAATGGGGGGTGCTATTGGGGTACAGGTGATGGGTACAAGGATGATTAAGATGTTTTATATGAAATGCACAATAATTCAATAAAAATATACATTCAAAAAGGAAAATGTAGTAGACGAGGTTGGGAGGTGAATGTGGGAGGTGCGTCTGGGAGGAGGGGGGAGTGGATATGATCTAAATTCATTATGTTCATGGATGACATTACCAAAGAATAAAGACAAAACAAAGGTTCTGGGAACATAGTTCAGTAAAAAAGCACTTATCTGCATGTTCAAGATTCTAGATCCAATCTCTTGACTCCCCTTCAGAGGCTTTGGGATAAATGACTACATGAAGGCTGGTTGTCCATCTCAGCAGCCCCTACATTTTCTCATACCTATAATTGACTTATAAACCATCTGATAAGAGCATTAGGGGAACACAAATAGAATCCATAGGCCTTTAAAAATTATAGGGGACTTGGAGTCAGGGGTATGCCGGGTGGTTAATAAGGTAAGGGTGGAAATGGGGAAGGGGTCTGAGTATGATCAAAGTAAACTGCATAGAACTCCAATAGAAACAACAAAACATGGGATAAGCCCTGGTGTCTTCATAATTTGAAGTTGCCATAAGAAAATTGTAAGTGCATCTACACAGCAGTAAAGAAAGACGACTTCATGAGCTTTGCAGGAACATGGCTGGAGCTAGAGGACATCATGCTGAGTGAAGTAACACAGCCCCAGAAAAACAAACAACGAATGGTATCCCTCATCTGTGGATGCTAGCGCCAATTACCTAGTTATAAGTTTTTTGGTTTTTTTTTTTTTGTCTTTTCGAGACAGGGTCTCCCTGTAGCCCCAGCTGTCCTGGTAAGTATTTCTTGTGCATGGCCCCTTGAGCTTTTGTCCAAGTAGCTGGGAGTGATGCATATTGGAAACAACAACAGAAAAGACTGCCTCAAAGAACTGACTGAAACGGTGAACTTCTGCTCAAAATAGTTAACTTCCACATCGAGAATTTTGAGAAAGACTGAGAAAAAGATAAAAAACATGTTTGTCAGAATGTATGAGCTCTGGTGTGGTGGGGGGATAGGGTGGGGGACACAGGTCTAGATTTGATTAGTAACATAATCTTGTGTAAAAAAATATATAATAAAAAAGAATCAGAATAAAAAATAAAAAATAAAATAGATATTAAAAAAAAAAGAAAATTATAAGTGCAAGCTCAGTCCTGTGGCAAGTGTCTGTGGTTCAGCCACTTGAAAGACTGAGGCAGAGAGATTTCATGAAATCAGGAGTTAAAGGGAAACCTGGTCTGTGTACATATAATGCATCTCAATAACATATATGGATATATACTATAGTCTGCTTGGTTTACAAACAAGAGAAATTTGTTCACAATTTTGGAGATCATCAAGCCCAGGGTTCAGATGCCAGCAGATATGCTCTGTGCTGAGAACTAGCTTTCCTGCCCAAAGAGTGAACCTTGGGTCCTCACTGGGCAGCTGGTACAAATAATGGCGCTCATACCCCAGGCCTCTTAATCGGTCCAATTTTAATTGGAGACTATGTTCCAACATAGCAATGCAATGCATAGAAACTTGCAGTACATATCATGGAAATGTCCCTCATATTAGCTCCAAGTTTGCTAACAAGAAAATGTCTCTACTTCTTGTGTTTGTGCCTATGTCAGTCACTGATGATTGACATTTAAGACAATCCATCCATTGTCTAGTTCTGTCCTAAAGTGGTGAGTGGCACAATTTCTTTTAATGGGAAGCAGGTCTGGGTATGCCTATTAGCCTCTCTGCCCTAGGACAGTGTGTGCAAGTGCGAATGCACAGATGTGTGTGCATGTGTGTGCGTGTGTGTGTGTGTGTGTGTGTGTGTGTGTGTGTGTGTGGCCAGAAGAGTTAGGTTAGATTTTCAGTATCTGGTGAAGTTTGATCTTGGATTTTTGTTTGGTTGGGTTTTGTTTGGTTTTTGAGACAGTGTCTCCCTGTAACCTTGGTTGACCTGGAAGTTGCTATGTAGACCAGGCTGTCACTGATCTCATAGAGATCTGCCTGCCTTTGTCTCCCAAGTGCTGGGATTAAAGGCTTCTGCCACCATGCCCAGACTTGAAATTTGTTCTTACTCCCAAAGATTCTGCTGACATTGTATGGCCTATACTTGCATGATCACAGCGTATTAATGATGATGTTTGACTGTTGTGTGTATCACACAAATGTGACAGAGGTATCAGAAGTCCAGACATGTCAAGCAGAAGAGATTCCTTCCCCTGTGTCCCTGAGCACCTGTCCATACATCGTCATGGCTTCTTAGTTCCTATAACATCCTGTCTCCTGTGACACCTCCATTCTCCTTGATCCTCCATACATAACCTTCACTTTTACCTTATTATTGTCTCTAAACATCTATTTTGCTTTTCTTTATTTTTTGAGACAGGTCTCCCTGTAGCCCCCTGGCTCCTCCTGACACTCCCATACTAGTTCATCTTCTACATTTCTCGTCTTCAACCTTACTTTATTTATGTCCCTAAACTCCCTCTTACAGTTTATGCCATTTTACAAAGGTGATCACTTGTGGTCAGTTTGCCTCTGTGCTCCCCTAAAGCGTTTCCTTGTCATTAAGAGACTGCATCCTTCATTCTCTAAACCCTTATACTCCCCCACCCCTTCCCTCTCCAGTGAGCAACTTGCCTTCCTGATGTACCAGTTTTTCCAGGTTTCCTTCACTGCACTGAAGATCAACCATACAGATCAAAGTGCTGATTCTTTGGTGGCGCACGCCTTTAATCCTAGCACTTGGGGGGCAGAGGCAGGCGGATATTTGTGAGTTCAAGGCCAGCCTGGTCTACAACGTGAGTTCCAGGACAGCTGGGGCTACAGGAAGACCCTGTCTCAAAAAGACCAAAAAAAAAAAGGTCTGATTCTTGTGGTGTCCACTACGAACACCAGGGGGCAGAAAAGAGATGAGGATTCCCTGTAGCTTGGGCTCAGGAGCTGGGCCGAGAGGGAAGGGCTGTTCCTTTTAGTGCAGGGGGGCTGCTACTTGGTTCTTCTTCCACTGGGGCCTGAAGACATTGAGCTCCTGCTGTAAACAGGCCTCTGTGTGGTTTTCATTTCTGACAATGCACAGGACACTTCACCAAATGTATTTTTTAGACTCTCAGTAGCTGGATTCTTTTTTGAAAAGCTTTATCATTGAATGATTTGTATGCAATCATTTTACCTTTTACCAGCATAACTTGGTGAATTTGCATACTAGTATGAGACATGCAACCATCCGCACTTCAAGTGTGAGAATTATTCCTTTCACTGGAAAAATTTCCCTCCCGGGCCCCCACCTGACTGCTTTCTGAATGAATAGCTTGGTAATTATATACTATTTAGAAACCTCAGAGCCTTGGCTATCCTACAATGGAAAAGGAACAATTTGTTACTGGTTCTGTTACTAAGTCCAACACCTTTGAGATTCAAGCAGAGCTGTCATTTGGTTGATAGTGGCACTCCATATATGAACACAGTACATTTCCTCTACTTCTCCAGTTGCTATACATCTGAGTGACTTCTGTTCTTTTTTGACTACTTTTAACTAAGCTGTTAGGAACTTTTTGAAACATGGATATTGTTTCGATCAGTGCTTTCATCCCCATAGGGTATAGACCTGAGCATAGCATTGCTGAGTAATAAAACAAGTGCCAAACTGTCTTCTACAATGACTATATCACTTTGCATCTCCTCAGTTCACCTATGAAGCTTCCAGTTGCTCCGTATCTTTCCCAAAACTTGGCTTCTGGGCCTTAAATCTGATTATCTTAATAGGTGTGTGTCTCACTGCAGGGGTTCTCATGAAGTTTGAGCCTCCGCCTGTGCCCCCTCTCCCTACCCTACTCACCCCATCTTACGTCCACAGAAATGTACCTGGGATTTTTCTTCATTCCACACTTTTACTATGGCCTTGGCCACCATCAACACAGAGGCTCTGAATTTTGGCCCAGTAAGTGACAGAGCAAGTGGGGACTTTCCCCAGCAGAGCTAAAAATCATCCAGCATCCAGAAGCATGTGTCCCAGCACTCAGGAGGCAGAGGCAGGCAGATCTCTGTGAGTTCCATGTCAGCATGGTCTACATAATGAGTTGATCTTTGTGAGTTCAAAGTCAGCCTGGTCTACATAGTGAGTTCCAGGACAGCTAGGGCTACAGAGAGACCCTGTCACAAAAAGACAAAGAAAAATAAAAAAGAAGAAGCATTGAGATAGCCAGGAAACAAAGAAATTGGCACATTGACTTGGGATTGAAGGAGCTAGGAATTTCCCACCCCCCACAGTTTGCTAATTCCTTTGGTCAAGAACAGAGATTAGAAAGGACATGTGCCAAGAAGGGCTGGACAAGAGTGCATTGGAGGAGTGATATTATATCAAAACCAGCCTTGCTGATTGAAGTAGGTAGGGGAAGCTATAGCTGTATCCTAACAGAAGACCAGAAAGGTACCAAGGAGGAAGTCCTGTAGCAGACAAGTTATTAGACTCAGAAATCACTAAGGGCCATCCCATGCTGATTCCCACACCATACCCTTTCCTCCAGCAAGTCAGACTGGGCTAGGTTAAGCTTTTGATCCTATACTCTGAGATGCATCATCCTTCCAAGGTCTTTGTTATTCTGAATTTACTATTTATAGACCTGTATCTCCAGGTGTTTTTATAGGCTCTGTGAGCTCAGATTGTCCACAGTGGACAATCTGGAGACAGAATCCCTTAAAACTTTGCTAAGTTGGAGCTGGGGAGATAGCACAATGGGCAAAGAAGCTTTCCCAAAGCCTGGTGACCTGAGTTCAATTTCCTGTACCCACATGGTAGAAAGAGAGAAGCAACTTCATCCAGTTGTCCCCTGACTTCCTCATGGGCCCCAGACCTGCATGTACATACACAACAAATAAATAAATACAAGACACAAGGGATTAATGACTGTGAAGATGATCTCTGGAGGAGGTGGCCACTACTGCAGCCACATTATGGAGGAAGAGCAAATAGGGAACGTGACCTCAAAAGTGCCAGATTACAGTGTGCTCCAACGAAACAGCTAATGCAGAGACGTGTGTATAGATCATCAGGTCACTGCAATGGTCACATTTGGATTTCCTAGCCATGCATGCTACTCTACATCCAGGGGTCTTGACTGTGAACTTGCTCAGAGAAGTCTCCCTGGTTTCTCCTGTTACTGCTTTCTGCTCTCTGATGTCTACACCACCACCCACACTGGGCCAGGGATCATGGTGACCCTAGGTTTGAGGACAGGATTCCTTGTATCCCGCGGGGCTTCAGAAGGCACACTGCGCCTCTCTAGGAGGCCAAAGAAGGAGCAGAAAAGCAGAGATAGCTTTCCTCCACCTGCTGGCTGCTGGTTCCTGTCATCTCTGCCTAATCAGTGCAGTTCTTCCACAATAAGAACTTCTCTCTGCCTCACTGAGTTCCCCTGCCTATCCTTCTTTTGTCCAAATTCCTGCCCAGGTAAAGCCCCAGATTCTGTTTCCTATCTAAGAGGTCACGCTGTAGCATCATATACCCAAGGCTGGGAGCCAATCATGCCACTGGACAGAACTTTGTAGGTAAATGGATGGAACTCAAAGCCATTATGCTAAGTGAAGTAACACAGTCCCAGAAAAACAAACATGGTACAGTTTCCCTCATTTGTGGATGCTAGCACCAAATCCCCAGTTGAAAGGCAAGCTGAGCCATGTTATTGTTACATTTCTTTTTATGTGAAAGCAGTGGTGCTGTTATAATTTGAATTTCTTAACGGACTCTAGAATTAACTTACCACTTATTTTCAGACGTTGTAATACTGTACATGGGTGTAAGGTATGGATTCATATTTTAGAGTAATATAAAACTAAAGGGAAAAAATGTGAATTCCTAAACATATTTTGGCATTAACATACAGTTTATTTTTGGAGGTCATAATTTTAGTACATATGTGGTGTTTATATAGGCATATTTTGGAGCAATACAAATGGGAAGGAACAACAACAACATAGGGACTGGGTCAAAGAACTGACTGGTACAGTTAAGTTCTGCCTCAAACAATAAACTTCTCCAGAGAAAATCTTTAAAAAGACTGAGAGAAAGATGCAGGACATGTATGGTAGAATGCATGAACTGGGTGGGATAGGGGGCAGGGAGAGGGGAACATGTCTAAATTGGACTGAAAAATGATGTATGAAGTACACGAAACATCAATAAAACTATTTTATTAAAGAAAAAGAAAAGACACAAGTGTAAGATACAGGACACATGAGTACACACACGAGTGTGTCATGCATATTCAGATATGCTCACACGGTCAACATAGTGCATACGAGGGCACGCACACAAATAAGGCACACACATGGGCAAAATGCATTGGAGGCTACTTTACCCAGATCAGAAGCATCTAAGCCGGGCGTGGTGGCGCACGCCTTTAATCCTAGTACTTGGGAGGCAGAGGCAGGCAGATCTTTGTGAGTTCAAGGCCAGCCTGGTCTACAAAGTGAGTTCCAGGACAGCTGGGGCTACAGGGAGACCTTGTCTTGAAAAGACCAAAAAAAAAAAAGAAGCATTTGTGAGCTCCAAAAAGTCTCAGTACAAATGTTTGCAGAGATTGTTGACTTGCCTTGGTATTTTTTGAATCTTTAGGCACAAATTTATATTTATTAGTCCAAATTCAGTATTTAGGATTTATTTTTTTGCCTTTGTGTGGAACTCACTATGTAGATCAGGCTGGCCTCGAACTCACAGAGAGAACTGCCTGCCTGAGACTCTTTAGTGCTGAGATTAAAGGCATGGACCACCATGCCCAGCAATATTTTGGATTTTAATTAACTAATTAATGAATTGATTGATTGATTAATGATTTTGGGTTTTTGAGTCTGGGACTCTCTGGATCCCTAGCTCACTGAGAACTTACTATTTACACCAGGTTGGCCTCAATCTCACAGAGATCTGCCTGCCTCTGCCTTCCAAGTGCTGGGATTAAAGGTACACACCATTATGTCCAGCTCAGTATTTTTGGATTTTATAAACGTGTTTAAACTGTTAAATTGTTAAATGAGAGTTATCCCTAAAGCCAGGGGGCCTAGTGTACAAGGCCCACCTCCCGTGCCCTGTGTCCTGTGCCCCCACCAGTACCTTTTGCAGTGTGAATGAGAGACAGCTGACACAGGGCTCTAGGGGCCTCCCAGACACTGCTCTCCCTAAACAGACCAGCGCGTGCTACCTGTCCCTAGGGCAGGACCCCACCATTGGGCCCAGAGTTGTACCAAGAGCCGGATTGGGATGTCCTTCACATCTCTGGTCACCAGATAAACAAAAAGGCGCTGCCCCCACCCTGACCCTTCCAAGCCCCCAAGTCCCTCACTCCCCACTCTGGGTTATTCCTAAAGACACAGAGAAACTGTAAAAACAACTCACTGGTCTCTGGGCCCTGCACCCTGATCTCCAAGTTTCCTCATCCAGGGTGGAATACCCTGCAGAGCACACGGTGTCCAGATCATCCTACTCTACCTCAGAGCACCCTGAGCTCCCATGAAGAAAGTCTTTGGCTTATTCAGGAACAGCCATACAGCAAAAATCACAATTACAAATTGCTGAGAACCACATCTGTGGCAGAGTGTGTAAAGCCTGGGGGCCTCTGTGCTTTGGCTGCTCCATCACTAGGCACTGCCTCCAGGAAGCGGGGGCTGGATGCTGGAAGATGGTCTCCAAATGTAGACACTGCCTCCAGGAAGCGGGGGCTGGATGCTGGAAGATGGTCTCCAAATGTAGACACTGCCTCCAGGAAG
>VZQC01013896.1:528933-554443 GCA_009823505.1 Rhizomys pruinosus
CCTGCCGCTGGGCTCAAGAGATCTCAAATCTCAAGAGTCACACAAGCTTACCTTTAATACCAGCTGGGAGGATAACTCCGCCCTGACAGCCACAAGATCCAATCAAGCCAAAGACCACACCTTTAATCCCAGCTAGGAGGATAACTCCAACCTCACAGCCACAAAGGCCAATCAAATCAAAGACAGCAGGACCAAAGGATCAACAATCAGCTCACTGAGGCACCCAGTTCCTACCTGTCTCCCCCTCTTCCTTCCGCTGGGCTCAGGAGATCTCAAATCCGAGGTCATAGATCTTTAAGAAATCCCCAAGGGTGTCACATCCCTGGACTCCTGTAATTTCCTGCTAAGTGTAAAATATGTATCCTTATATTTACAGTCAACTATCCCAGTCACCACTGGTAAAGAAGCTTCTTTTGTATCAGAAGGAGACTATTACAGAGTACCATAACTGGTCACACACATTGCCCATGAATTTCCCAAGCCTAAGGTAGCACATCTACAGTGCAACCTCTATTCCTAAGGCTCACATAACATGGAACAGGGGCTAAGAGGACACTAATGAATCTCTCAGCTCTCATAATGAAGCTCCCTCATGCAAAGAGGGCCAGGAACCAAAAAGGTCACAAATGGCCAAAACTTGGAGATTAGGAGTCTGCAAAGTATAAGTCCTTGGACAGAACTTCTATATTGGGCTTTATGCACCCAGGGCTCAGGGACCATTGCAAGAGAGGGGGGCTGAAAGACTTTTTGGGGCAGTCTTTTTGAGACAGGGTCTCTCTGTAGCCCCAGCTGGCCTGGAACTTGCTCTGTAGACCAAGCTGGCCTTGATCTTACAGGGATCCCCCTGCCTCTGCCTCCCTAGTGCTGGGATTAAAAGCATGCATCACCACACCCAGTGGGGTGGGGCCAAAAAGAATGTAAGATACAGGGAGGAGGTGTATGACTACATGGAAATACAGTCCTACAAGCTCCTGGGGCCCTGTTCATCTGAATGTGTGGCAGTGGTGTCAGCGTGGACAAGACCCATGTAAAATCAATCAGACAAAAATCCAGCATGGAACTGGGGAAATGGGCAGATCCCAATCTTAGCTGAAGAAATACTGGCAGTGTGAGGAAGACCTGTTCCTAAAACAAGGGACCCTGGAGGCTGACTAGACCTCAGTGGATGATCTTGCACTGAGGAAAGTCTGGAGACACTAATCTGACACAATAGGCCTTAACACAAATGACAGAGTGTATGGATTTCAGTGTGGGGCGGTGCTGTGGGAGGATGCTGATGGAGAGGGGGTGATTAAGTCTGATTGAGATGTTCTGTATGAAATATACAAAAATTCAATAAAAGGCCCATTCAATAAATGCTCTCAGAACAGTGCGATGTGTGAGCCCCAAAGTATCCCTATCTTTTACACTTCCTCGAGGCCTGTGATCCTTTATCCACTCATCTCCCCATCCTCTCCCTGTTCTCTAAGACCAAGACCCTCGTCAACCAAAGCAGAAGCTTTGGGCATTATTGACCTCACAGGGATGGGCTATGTTGAAACCTCGTGTCTTTCTCTCAGTAAGTCCTATGTTTTCTCATACAATTAGCCAGCAGAAAACTTTATTACCCAATTGTCTTTGAAATTCAGTCTGCTGGTCCAAAATATCAGGTCTAGTCATGGGTATTTATGGCTCTAGTTATTCTGAAGCTGAGCTAGGAGGATTGCCTGAACCCAGGAGTTCCAGACTAGCTTGAACTATATAGCAAGACTCACATCTCTTAAACAAAACAAAAAAATTCATAATCTGGGTAACTCATAAACAACATACATAAAGTTTTGTAGACTGAGAGACTGAGGGTCAAGTTGTTTGTACTCTGGACTTACCAAGTGTATTAGTCACTTTTCTGTTGCTGTGATAAAACACCGTGACCAAAGGAACTTATAAAAGAAAGAGTTTATTTGAGCTTACAATTGATGGTTCCAGGGAATCAGAGACCATTGTGGCGGGAAGCATGGTGGCCGGGTCTGGAGCAGCAAGCCAAGGGGTCACATTTCTCAATGAGCACAGGAAGCAGAGAGAGCGACTGGAGACGCAAAGCTTGTTAAACTCACTAAGCCTGCCCCTAATAACGTACTTCCTCTAGCACAGCCACACCTTCTAAGACCTCCAAGAACAGTGCCACCAACTGGAGATAAAATGTCTGAATACTTAAAGCCTATGGGGGACACTCATTCAAACCACCACATTCCACTCCCTGGCCCCCATAGGCTCCTGACCATATAAAATGCAAAATGCATTTAGTCCAACCTTAAAAGTCCCCATAGTCTTTACCAGTTTCAATGCCATTCAAAAGTCTACAGTCCAAAGTCTCTTCTGAGACTCAGGCCAATCTCCTAAACTGTAAGCTCCTGTAAAATCAAAAGACAAATTACATACTCCCAATGTACAGTGGAACTGAATACACATTCCCATTCCAAAAGGGAGGAATAGAGGCATAGTGAGGAAATACTGGACCAAAACAAGACCGAAAACCAGCAGGGCAAACACCAAGTCCAGTAGCTCCACATGCAACTTCTGGGACTTGACTTCCAAAGGGCTTAGATGGCTCAGCTCTTCCAGCTTTGCTTGCAACATACATCTCTTTCTTAGGCTGGTACCACTCCCTGTATGCAGCTCTCCTTGGCAAATATCTCACAGGTCTGGCATCTCGAATGTCTTCTTGGGGTCTCCGCTGCCAACCAGACTTCACATTCACAGCTTCATGCAATGGCCTATCAGGGCCTTCTTTATGCAGGGACACCCCTGCTGCACTCTGCCTGACCTTGGCAGCTCTCTGAAACCGTGGAGGAAGAACTGATGACCCCTTCACTCTTGCAAACTTCATGCCTCTAAAGCCAGCACCACGTGAATTAAACTGCCGAGTTTGGCTGCAAGTTTGGGATGGACCCTGGCCTATTTCAACCACATTTGCAACTTTTCTCTGCCCTGGACTTGTTGGAGGATTAGCTGGGTGTGGTCTTGCCCTGAAGGTACTGATTCTGTTGTTTACTTGTAAATCTCGAGGCCTCTCCTTAATCACTTTAATCTCACTTTTTCCATTGTTTACTTGTAAATAGCTAGGCCTCTCCTTAATCACTTTAATCTCCTTATCAAAAGGAACCTCTCCTTCACATGCCTTGGCCCCACCTTTAATCTTCCTAGTGCAGTTTTCAGATCCAAACTGTACATTCTGCATTTCTTTCTGCCCCATCTGCTCTTCTTCACTGTAGATCTGTACAATATTCACCATTAAAAGCCACGCCACCATTTCTACATTAGGCTGTCTTGAAATATCCTCCGCCAAAGACATTAGTCCATTGCTTTTCAACTTAGCATCAGGCAAGCATTTGGGCTGTGGGCAAACTGCTGCCAGACTCTTTATCAAAATATCCCAGTTGCTGCCTAAGTCTTTATTTTCCTCTGGAACTACATTTTTTGCAGCAATGCTTTCTTCCAGGCTTCTACTAGAATGGCCTGTTAAGCTCTGCTTACAGTAGTCAACAGCTTTTCTAGCCCAAAGTTCCAAAGTCTTCCACATTTCTCCAAACATCCACATGGTCAGGTTCTTCACAGCCAACAGCCCACTCTCTGGTACCAAATAACTGTATTAGTCACTTTTCTGTTGCTGTGATAAAACACCATGACCAAAGGAACTTATAAAAGGAAGAGTTTATTTGAGCTTACAATTGAAGGTTCCAGGGAATCAGAGTCCATTGTGGTGGGAAGTGTGGTGGCTGGGGCTGGAGCAGCAAGCCAAGGGTCACATCTCGCAATGAGCACGGGAAGCAGAGAGAGCAACTGGAGATGCAAGGCTTGTTAAACTCACTAAGCCTGCCCCTAATAACGTACTTCCTCTAGCACAGCCACACCTTCTAAGACCTTCAAGAACAGTGCCAACCAACTGGAGACAAAATGCCTGAATACTTAAAGCCTATGGGGGACACTCATTCAAACCACCACACGAAGGGTCCCAACTCTCAATATCATCATATTAGTAACAAAATTTCATCTTGTAAAGCTATCTGACATCAAATACTGAGGATACCAACTACTGAAAAAACTATCTATCTACATATGGTCCCTGTGTATAAATCTCATCTATTTCTTTCCCTAAAGGAAATTGGTCCACCTTTTTGAGAAAATGGACTGCGTATGTTCATAGACACCTTAAGCTGGGCCAGGATAAAGTTGACTGGCAGGTCCAGGAGGGCTTCTCAGGCCTATCTCCTGAAGTTCTTTCTTATTACCAGAGCTTTTCCAGACATTGTGAAGTCCACACCTGCATGAATAAACCACATCTATGAAGACACTTGGCTGTGGGGCATGTCATGAAAGTGAGATGGAGAGATGAATAGGTCCAGGCATGACTAACAGAAGAGATTCCTGTCCTTGGCTCCATGATGCCTTCTCCATGTATTGAAGTGTCTTCCTGCCTTTCATAAATCCCTCCTGACTCCTTAATCAACCCCTCCCCTCTTGATACCCTACCTGACTAATATGCATTCTTACCTCATTGTGGTCTTTAAACCATTCAGCCTTACCAGTTCAAAGTCTCTTGTATTTTATGTTATTTTCAAAAATGCCAAATTGTGCTCAGTCTGCCTTCTTGTCTCTCCATCATTTTCTCTATCATCAAGAGTTCTTTACACCCTGGAACTTCCTCATCCTTCTACCTCTGGCCAGCTTGCCCTTTTGTGCACCAGTTGTCCTAGGGCAAAGTCCCTTTGTTTCATATGCTGCATTGTGTACCATTCATAAGGCACCATGACCTTGAAGTCAAAACTGAAAATTCCAGTGTTGCATGTCCTGGACACCAAGGAACAGAGGAAGATGATGTGAAGCCTTGGCTCTGCAGCTGAGCAGAAAGATACTTTTCTTTTTCATCCAAAGAGTTACTTCATGCCCTCCTGCACTGCTTTCCATTGCTGTGTTTGTAAACTGCATTACTGGCATTCGGCTTTTCACCTGCTAATCTGTTAAGGCTCTTTTAATAGTGTATATGTACAATTAAGAGAAGCTTCCAGACTAGATTCCACCTGACTCTTTCAAAAGGCTTTTAGTGTTTGTTATACATGCTCTTACTCCCTTTCTGCCCCACCTTTACATTCCCCACCCCACTAAGCCATTCTACCTATTATTCCCCTTTCCCATTCATAGTGCTGCCTTCTATCCATCCTCCAGTGAACCATCCCCTATGACATCTTCTGATTTCTTAATTTCTATGGACTTATGAGAGAGGACATGCAATGTTTGTCATTCTGGGGCTGGATTACCTCACTTAGGATGATTATTTCCAGTTTCTGCCATTTAAATGCAAATTTCATAGTTTTGTTTTTCATAACAGATGAATACTATTTCATTGTGTATACATGCAATATTTTCATTAGCTATTCATCAGTTGGACAATGAGGTTGTTTCCATTTCCTGTCTATTTTGAATAGGGCACAATGAACATGAATGAACAGATATCTCTGTAATAGGATACAGAGTCATTTAGGTACATGCCGAACAATGGTATCATGTGGGAGATCTAGTTTTAGCTTTTGGAGGAACCTCCACACTGATTTGCATAGTGCCTGCACCCATTTGTGTTCCTACCAACAGTGAATAAATGATCTCTTTTCCCATGTCCTTGCCAGCATTTGGCATCATTTGTATTTTGGAACTTAGCCATTCTGACTAAGGTAAGGTAAACTCTCAAAGTAGTTTTAATTTGCATTTCCCTGATGACTAAAGATGTTGAACATTTTATAAAGCATTTCCCAGGCATTTGAGAACTCTCCATTTAGTTCCTTGCCCCAATTTTTCATTGACACTTAGTCTTTTGAGATCTTTGTATATTCTAGATGCTAACTCTGTCAGAGGTGTGGCTGGTAAGGTTTCTCCCTGTTCTGTAGGTTGCCTCTTCACTCACATAATGGTGTCCTTCGAAGTACAGAAGATTTTTATTTCCATAAGGTCCCATTTGTCAATTTTCAGTCTTAAAGCCTGTGCTATTGTGGTCCTGTTTATAAAGCCCTTCTCTGTAAGTTCTAGTGTACTTCCTATCTTCTCCTGCATCAGACTCGAGGTATCAGTTCTTATATCGAGGTCCTTGATCCATTTACAGTTGAGATTTGTACAAGGTGAGAAATTAGGATCTAGTTTGTTCTCTCTTTTTCTTTTTTTGAGACAGGGTCTCCCTGCAGTCCCAGCTGGCCTGGAACTTGCTATGTAGACCAGGGTGGCCTTGAACTCACAGAGATCCACCTGCCCCTGCATGTGAGATTAAAGGCATGTGCCACCACACCTGGCTAGTTTTGTTCTTTATCTTTTAGCTTATACACCTTGACCAGCACCGTTTGTTGAAAATGCTGTCTTCTGGGCTGGAGAGATGGCCTAGCGGTTGAGAGTGCCGACCACTCTTACAGAGGACCCGGGTTTGATCCCCAGCAACCACATGGCGGCCAAGAACCATCTGAGACTCCAATTCCAGGAGAACTCCAGTTCCAGGGGAATCCGACACCCTCTTCTGACCTGCACGTGCATTGCACTGAACTGGGGCTGCACAACTTTGATGCATGACAGTAATTGAATACACATTACAATAATCATAAATGATGGGGGCTTGGTGGCTGAGCAGCCTTTAATCTTCAGCACTTGGGAGCAGGGGCAGTGGATCTCTCGTGAGTCCGAGGCCAGCCTGGGTCTACCAGAGGTGAGTTCCAGGACAGCCGAGCTAAGGAGAACTGTACCCTCAAAAAAGACCAAAAAAAAAAAAAAAAAAAAGAAAGAAAATGCTGTCTTCTGTCCAACGTGTGTTTTTTGGTCCCTTTGCCAAAAATTCTTAGAGTTTATCAACACATTTGGTAAAATAGCAGGATATAAAATGAATACGCAAAATCAGTAGCCTCCTTAAATACCAACAGTAAATATATTGAGAAAGAAATTAGGGTCCCAATTCATGATAGCCCCCCAAAACATCAAATATCTTGGAATAAATCTAACCAGGTGTTCTAGTTTGCCTTCAATTGCTATGACAAAACATTCTGACCAATACCAACTTGGGGAAGAAAAGGTTTATTTGGCTCACATCTCCTGGGTCACAGTTCATCACTTAGGGAGCTAAGGTAGGAACTCAGGCCAGGAATCTGGAGGCAGGAGCTGAAACACAGGCCATGGAGGAATGTTGCTTGCTGGCTTGCTCCTCTGGCCCATGATCAGCCTGCTTTCTTATACAATTCACATTAACCACCCACAGTGAGCTGGGCCCTCCCACATCACCCAACAATCAAGAAAATACTCCACAGACACGCCACAGGCCAGTCCAATGGAGGAAAGTCCCCAATTGAGGCTCCCTCAACCCAGGTGTGTCAAGTTGACACCAACCCTATCCAGCACACTAAGGAAGTAAAAGACTTAGATAGCAAAAAACTTTAAGACCATGAAGAAAGAAATTTAAGAAGATGCTAGAAGATGGAAAGAACTCCCATGCATGCAGATTGGTAGGATTAATATTGTGAAATTGGCCAACTGCCAAAAGCAATCTATGAATTCAATGAAATCCCTATTAAAATTACAACACAATTCTTGACAGAAATTGGAAAAATAATTTCAAAATTTATATGGAAGTACAAAAAACCCAGGGTTGCCAAAAATTCTGAACAATAAAAGAAATACTGGAATTATCACCATCCTTGATTTCAAATTATTATATAAAACTATAGTAATAAAACAATGTGGCATAAAAACATAAAAACAGATACATTGATCAATAGAATAGAACTGAGGACTCAGACTGAAGGAGCTTTCTTATACATTATTTGTATGCATTCAAATATTTAGCCATTTATCTGTGTAGCTTGGTAATTTTGAATTAAAGTCTGAGACATGTAAGCATCCCATTTCAAGTATGAGAATGTTTCTGTCCCTCAAAACAGTTCTCTCAGGCTCCTTTACATTAACCATTGACCTGAGCCCTGCTCCCTGATGACCAACTCACTGCTTTCTAGTGATGAAGTTTAGAAACTGAATATAATTTGGGGTATTAGAGCTCTGTCAATACTATCATGGAAAAGGAACATTTTGTCTAATTATGACACACATGTGTCTCCACGTGTCCTGTCCTCAACACCCCAAGGGCTCTTCCACAGTGACCATGGAGAGTCGGATGGCTCTGAAGCCCAACCCATTCTGATGGCCAGCTCCCCTGAGATTATGTCTACAGTTGAGTACCCCCAACCCCTGATGACACGGTCCTCACCTTCTAGCCTCTGGTTCTCTATCTGTTCTGTGAGAGTCCTAAAGGTACCCCGAGAATTTCCTCTTTCCTGAAAATTGCCGAGGGGCTCAATCACCAGCCTATACACTCCCCTGCCTCACATAGATTGAGTAGTCACTTTGGCCTGAAAAATTGTACATAGGTTCCCCCGCCCCCTCCATTGTGTTTAGAAACAAGTGAGGAAGAGGGTGGCTTCTCTGGCTGTCATTTCTCAGCACAGGGAAATGAGCACAATTTCATATGTACAACAATCCTCACGGTGCACCCTAGGAGACTTTCAGGGCACTTACACTTACTTGGGGATATTGGAAAAAAGCCCCACCTGATCTCTCTACAGATGGTGGCCAACCTGTATGGGTATGAACAGATGGATCAGAGGCCCTGGTGGGCTGCCCAAGAGACAAGAGTACAGAGGAGATGCTTGATATCAGGATGGTTTGGTTGAATAGTGTTGGTGCATAGGAAGGGGGGCAATATGCTAGTGTTGTCAAAAGTCCTTACTGGGCAATAGGGAAGAGAAAGCTGCATCCAGACCTAAGGGCAGTGGAGGGGGCTGCACTCCACCATGTCCGTGACCACTGTCTACAGGCAGGGAGAGCCTCCTGACACAGAGAAGAAACCCAAGATCTCATCCTTGGACAAGATGACATTTCTGTGTCCAGAGTGTCATGAGTTTAACTTGAATTTCTTTCTGGAGAAACTGAAGAGTGACAAATTAAGAAAGAGCTTTAAAACACAACTACAGTCCCTCCCTGAACTCAGAGATGATCTACAGGGACTTTCATGCTGTGACATACAAGATGATGATAACATGAATCTGGCAAGAAACTCCCAAGCAAGGGGCTGAAGCATGTGATCCTGAGCATCCTGGAGAAGCTAAGTTGCACAGAATTGTTTGTGTCTCAGACCTCAGAGAGTTTACAGATATCAGGAACAGATAACTTGCCAATGGGGCACAAAGAGTTCTTGGACATAGAAAAACTAGGTACACTACCAAAACCCACCACTGTAAAAGAGACTCTCTTCATTCTGGAAGAGTAGATATTGTATAGAAATTTACCATCCCCGTGAAATTGTACACAAAAGCAAGGAGCTGATGCAATTCTTAGATCCAGACTTTGACACAAAGTCACTGTCGGGAACCGTGGTCGTCTATGGTCCTGCAGGTGTTGGGAAATGGATTACAGAAAGAATGGGCAGATGAAATCGATGTGCCTTTTACATCCAATGTAGAAAGATTGATCATATGGAAGCTTGTACTTTTGGGAAGCTGATCTGCATGGACTCTCCTGAGTGGGAGGATGAGATCACGGAAATCCTAACCCTGACACAGGAAGTCCTGGTTGTGGTGAATGGTTTTGAGGAGCCGACTAGGGGAGAAAGTATCCAGCACCCATTCTCCTGAGCAGATTGCAGAAGAAGATGCTCCCCCATGCCATACTGCTGCTTACCACACAGCCCCAGGCCTTGAAGGATCTCATGCCATTGGTGGACAAGCCTATTTTTAGAGAGGCTGAAGGCCTCTTGGAGGAAGAGAGAGAGGTGTTCTTCCACAGACACTTTGGAGAGAGGGAGGTGGCAATGTGAACTCTCAGGGCTGTGAGGTGCAATACTACTCCCAATGCGTGCTGGATGATCTGTACCTGTCTTGAGTAGCAGATAAAGAAGGGGGAAGACCTTGCTGTAACTTGCCAGACCTGCGCTGGATTGTTCCTGAAGTTTCTCTGCCACCAGTTCCCACCAGCACTTAATGGTGACCACCCCAGTGGGTATGGCAACTCCTTGGAGGCCCTGTGTCTCCTGGCTGCTCAAAGCCTGTGGACACAGCAGTCTGTATTCCACAGAGAAGACTTATGGAGGATTGGATGGAAGGAGTCGGACCTCTGTCCCTTCCTAGATAAGGGTATCATCCACAGGGACTGGCACTGTGAGGACTGTTATTCCTTCATCCACCTCAGTGTTCAGCCGTTCTCGGCTGCCATGTTTTACATTCTGAAGTTTGAGGAAGGCAGGGATATTTCCAGCTGGGATATTGGTGTTGTGAAGAAGTTGTTCTCCAGGGAAGCAAGATATAAAAATTCCAACCTGGCCCAGGCAGGGCTGTGGGAGACCAGATTCGGTCTCTTGAATGAGAAGCAAGCCCAAAAGTTGGAGAACACTTTTGGATGCTAGACATCAATGGAGGTCAAACAGGACTTAATACAGTTGCTGGGAAGCAAGCCGTTGGAGAGAAAACCCTTCTCAGCGATGGATCTGTGGAGATTTTCTCATATCTATCCAAATCTCAGGAGAAAGGGCTTGTGGAGGAAGTGATGGCCTCCTCGAGGAAGTGATGGCCTCCTTGAGGAAGTGATGGTCTCCTCTGAGGAAGTGATGGCCTCCCTGAGGAAGTGATGGCCCCCTCTGAGGAAGTGATGGCCCCCTCTGAGGAAGTGATGGCCTCCCTGAGGAAGTGATGGCCTCCTCTGAGGAAGTGATGGCCCCCTCTGAGGAAGTGATGGCCCCCTCTGAGGAAGTGATGGCCTCCTCTGAGGAAGTGATGGCCTCCCTGAGGAAGTGATGGCCCCCTCTGAGGAAGTGATGGCACCCTCTGAGGAAGTGATGGCCCCCTCTGAGGAAGTGATGGCCTCCCTGAGGAAGTGATGGCCTCCCTGAGGAAGTGATGGCCTCCCTGAGGAAGTGATGGCCTCCCCGAGGAAGTGATGGCCTCCTCTGAGGAAGTGATGGCCTCCCTGAGGAATTGATGGCCTCCCTGAGGAAGTGATGGCCCCCTCTGAGGAAGTGATGGCCTCCTCTGAGGAAGTGATGGCCTCCTCTGAGGAAGTGATGGCCTCCCTGAGGAAGTGATGGCCTCCTCTGAGGAAGTGATGGCATCCCTTGAGGTAGCGATGGCCTCCTTGAGGAAGTGTATCTGTGTATAAAATCCAGCATAGGCTTCATGCATTCTTCCTTCTGTCTCAGGACTTGCCAAGGCATGGAGCAGGTGTCACTGCAGGTGGAAAAAGGGACATTCGTGGAGACTAAAGGTGGCTTGGAGGTCTGCCTTCAGGTGTTGAGGACCAAGAACAGAAGGAATCCTCTTTCTTTTTGGGCAATATGTTCCAGCAAGAACCCAAGGCTCTTGAACATTAGCCAAATCTTCCTGAATGAGCCTTCAGTGAGGATTCTGTGACCTTTTTTTTTAATTTTCATTTTTTTATTGATGCTTTATGTATTTCATACATCATTTTCCAATTCAGTTCAGGCATATATCCCTTTCCCTTCCCCCCACCCCACCCCACCCCATCCCAGATCATGCATTCTGCCATAACTGTCCTGCATCTTTCTCTCAGTTTTTTTTCCATTTTTTTAACATTAAGTAATAATTTATGAATACAAGCATCCTTCATGTAAAACCAATTTGCAAGCAGTTGTGCCCAAACCCACACAGCCCATGGGTCCCACCATCCAGCAGGGGGGGCTTGTATGTTCAATCAAGTTGATCAAATGAGTGTCCAGACTATATTGCTGTAGTTCCACCATTCACCCCAATCACAGCCCTTACATTCTACCACACCCCCTCTTCCGCAGATTGTTCCCTAGGCTTAGAAAAGGGGCACAGGTGGATGAGAAGCAAAACAGTCTACTTTCTCTGGAGCTGTTGTCTTGGTCTCTGGTCAATTCTGGCTGTTTCCTTTCATGGGCTGACAGTTTGTCCAGGAATAACCTTTCGATCTTACTAATGAAGCACAAGCAATTAGATATATAGGTATCTAAACAGTACTAATTGTTATGGTAGGTTACTTTGATATAGATACAGATGTTTGGATGGTATGCTAATCCATGAATTACATTTTTTTCTGTTAAATATGACAGGGTCTTACTAAAGTCTCCTTAAGCTATGCACTTAAGCAAGATATATTAATACAGGAGCTCTGACATCAGCAATGGATTAGTCTACCAAGGAGATGCTGGCCAGGGGATCCAAGCCCCCACAAAAGGTAAAGGCTCCTTGCCTCTAAACTGGGATATCTGCAAGAAGAGAGGCAATAAGACCCTGCTGTCGAAGACCTGATGTAAACATGGGAAAGATGTATTGAGACCACACTTGCAAGTGTACAGATGGTCTCTGGAATGCCAGAGAGTGTTACCAAAGGCCATTAAACCAATAAAGCAAATATAGGTCTCCTTGAGTCAAGCAAGACTCCTCTGTCAACACCAGCTACACCTCACCTGCCTGGAAATACTGTGCAGCAGTGGCAGCCATTTGTCTGTATATCCCAAATCTAATTGGCTATTAGCTCTCTCCTTGGAGGAATAACCCACGGCTGATGTCACAAATTTATATCCTCTAACGGTTAGGAGATGTTATAAGCCACAGTAAGACCTTGTCATATTTAACAGAAAAAAATGTAATTCATGGATTAACATACTATCTCTGTGACTTTCTAATCACTGTCCCCTGTCTACAGGAAGTGATGATGAGAGATGTTTCCCCTATGACCATATACCGGGATATCTGTCTGGCTCTCATTGGCAAACAGACACCGCCTCACCTGACCCTGGTGGGCCAAGTCCAGGAGAACCAGGTGCTGCTGCTGTTGCTGCTGGGAAAGATGCTGAAGCACAAAAGATGCAACCTCCAGTTTCTGAGGATACGACCTTGTTCTGCTTCCATTCAGGAATGGGATGACCTCTTGACCCTCTCAATCAGTCCCAGACATGCTTGGATCTCTCACACAACAAACTTCAGGATGATGGTGTCATAATGTTATGTATAGATTTGAAGTATCCAAGGTGCTCCCTGAAGAGGCTGTCACTGGAGAACTGTCACCTTAAAGAAACCTGTTGCAAGACACTCTCTGCCACTTTGATGGTCAGCTAGAAGATGACACATCTGAGCTTGTCCAGGAACAACCTTGGAGATACTGTAATAAAAGTGCTGTGTGAAGGCTTGTGCTGTCCTGAGTGTAAATCCCAGGTGCTGGTGCTACGGAAGTGCAATATCACCAATCATGGCTGCAAGTACCTCTCACAGCTGCTCTATGGAGATCGCAGCTTAACACACCTGGACATGGGTCTGAACCCCATAGCTGCTGGACTGTTGTTCTGTGATACCTAAAAGCATCTAAATTGTATTCTCAGATGCCTAGGGCTCTGGGGATGCTCCCTCAGTCCTCTGTATTGTCAGGAACTTGCAGCTGCCCTTTTGAGCAACCGGAAGCTGGAAATCCTGGACCTGGGTCAGAATTTCTTGGGGAAAACTGGAATAAGGGTGATCTTGGGGACTTTAAAAGCTAACAGTGATGCACAGCCATGTTTATTGCAGCTCTCTTCACAATAGCAAAAAGCTGGAACCAATCCAAGTGCCCTTCAATCGACGAGTAGATAGAGAAAATGTGGTACATCTACACAATGGAGTTCTATTGCAGCAGTAAAGAAAGATGACATGAACTTTGCAGGTAAATGGATGGAACTAGAAGATATCATGCTAAGTGAAGTAACACAGTCCCAGAAAAACAAACGATGAATGGTATCCCTCATCTATGGATGCTAGTGCCAATTACCTAGTTGTAAGAATTTCTTGTGCATGGCCCCTTGAGATTTTGTCCAAGTAGTTGGGAGTGATGCATATTGGAAAGAACAACAACAACAACAACAGAAAAGACTGCATCAAAGAACTGACTGAAATGGTAAACTTCTGCTCAAAACTGTCAACTTCCACATCGAGAATTTTGAGAAAGACTGAGAAAAAGATGAAAAACATGTTTGGCAGAATGCATGAGCTCTGGTGGGGGGGCATGGGTCTAGATTTGATTAGTAACACAATCTTGTACAAATAAATATATACATAATAAATTTTAAAAATGGAAAAAAAAGAAAAAAAAAAAAGAAAAAACAGCTCACAGTGGACCTTTGAAGAGACTCAGACTGAAGATACCTCAATCAGACAGGAACACTGAGGAACTGCTGAGGGAGATGAAGGAAAGCAACCCCAACCTGATGATTGACAACGTCACCAGCTCAACCGCACCCTCGTACTGTGACCTCTTCTCTGAGTGCCCAGAAACCATTCTTATCACTGGCCATGAATCTAAAGGGAAAGGACTCTGACCTCTCTAAGATATTTTACAAAGGCCAGCGAGTTAGTGGTAGTCACTGATGGTCAGATATATAGGATGGACACTGCTTTTTCTCTGCTTTATGGTAAATTCTGAACAAGGCATGTATCTACTCTAATTACCATGTGTTCCCTCACAAGCATAATAAAAGTTAAATCACTTTGGTTGAACTCTTTATTAATAAACCCAAGAACTGACTTGGTAATAAACCTTATGCTTCACACACACACACACACACATATATATATATATATATATATATGTATATATCCTTACTACTTGAAACCAATTACCTCAATTCTGTGGCTTGTTGACCTTGTAGCATTCAAAGCAAAATGGAGATCTAGTTCAGCTAATCGAGGTATAAGTTCTATTGGAATGAGCATGAATCTGATGAGAGAGCAAAGAATTAACTTGGCATTAAAAATATCTGGGACCACAACTTGATCTCTCATGTGAATGCCTCTCAGGTTTACCAGTTTATCCCTGAGTTTGGTGATTTATTGATGGAGGAGTTCCTGAGAGACACTGAAGATCCCCTCAGCCTCCACATACAGTTCCAGGAGATGATGGTGGATTTCATCTTCATGCTCTCTCCTTGCATATTTCCAGGTATAGGAGCGAGGTTTCAAGGGAGGACAGTATCAGCTGCGGACTACCAGACATCCCAAAAGGCTGTATGGTTAGAAGTCAAGGCTCTTCCCACTCATGCCTGTATTATCTCCACCTGTTCTCACTCCAACTTAACATGACGTCATACTAGGGGCAGAAGGATATAGTTTATGGTTATTGTTTTTGTTTTGAGAAAGGGTCTGACTGTGTTTGACTGGCTGCCCTAAAATTCACCATGTTACCCAGCCTGGCCAGAAACCCTTGGCAGTCCTTTCCTAGAGTATTGGGTTTACAGGGGTGTGGCTCTAATCCACAAGAAACGTGCATGCTGGAGAGGCATTATTGTCTCTTAGCAGACTTCTCTGTGCCAAAAATAGGATGACATTCTGGGATTGGGCTTAGGAGACATTTCATTAGAGTCTCAGACTAATAAAGGTAGGGAGGCAAAGGCAGTCCTGGATCCTGGCAGGTGTGGGTGGAAGAAGACCAGGCCAGGGGCCCAGGGCCAGGCTGCAGCTGGGATGATAAATATGCCCAGACAGCTGCATGGGGTGGCTGGGCCCTGACTCTTGATGCCCTTCTGTCTGCAGTTGACCTCAGTGAGGAGGAGAGCTGCTGGATGATTAAGTACTGGGCCAACTTTGCATGACATTGGGGAGAGAGAGGATGCCCCACCCTCGAGTTTCTGGAGGTGAGTAACCACCCAAAGCGCCCTCTGTCTCTGTTGATCTCGAAAGAATTCATCCCCTGGTGGCCTCCTCTTCAATGCCAGAGGGGTCTGCTCAGAGGGGTCTCTTGTGGTTGCTGGTCACTGGTTATCTCCCTGTG
This sequence comes from Rhizomys pruinosus, assembly GCA_009823505.1. Lineage (NCBI taxonomy): Eukaryota > Metazoa > Chordata > Mammalia > Rodentia > Spalacidae > Rhizomys > Rhizomys pruinosus. The sequence continues at coordinate 544,756 of VZQC01013896.1, forward strand.
ACCTGCTCGGTAGGCCACATATGTTATGATTTTGTCCATATAAACCCACCTCTGAGAGAAAGGACAAACAGCACAGATGGTTGTGCCCCATGTGGAACAGACAGTAGTGGGAGCTGCTTGCTTGTCTACAGCAGGACACCTGCACCTCTACCCCGGCCTGCTTCACCTAGTATCCTGACTCAAGTCAGGGGGTATGTCTTGGGCTCAGAAGGACTCAGTAATCTTTGCCCCACTCTGGTATGAGGATGCATCCATAGAAATCCCCAGAGCAGGCTCAAGAGATGGCTTAGTGGTTAAGAGCACTGGCTGCTCTCTTGCAGAGGACTGGGGTTTGATTCCCAGCACCACATGGCGACCAACAACCATCTATAACTCTAGTTCCAGGGGATCCAACACCTTCTTCTGACCCCCTTGAGCATCACAACATGGGTGCACTTGCATGAATGAAGGCAGCACATTCATACACATAAAGTAAAAAAAAATAATAAAAAGAAACCCAAACAGCAAAGATCTACTCCACTGGCCTGTGTTCAACCAGGATGAGCAATATCTGCAGGTGGATAACCAGCCTGCTGGGAGCTATGCCCTGAAAGCCCACATGTGATACAGTTCTAAACCCCAAACCTTCCCTCTGAAGATCCAAGAGCAGCACACAGAGCTGCAAAGTGTTATGTCAGTGTAAGTGTCCATCTCGGTTGCTACTGCTGTCATCCTTCGCTGGCCTCAAACTCCAGTTTCTTCAGTCTTCCTGTGTGACTCTCCAGGAATCTCCCAGGCCTTTGATGCCAGGTTGGGAATGCTGAGGCATTGAGCTTCGTGGCCTGAGCAGCTACCACTGTTCTTAGCCTTCCCACTCTGCAGATGGGTATTGTGAGAATTCCTCTACCTTGTAGTCAATACCCCTTATGACATATGGACTTCCTATCAGTTCTGTTCCTCTAGGGAACCCTGCCTATTCTAGACGCTATAACAAAATCATCCTAAGTTACAAGCTGGGTACTGTGGCAGATGGCCTATGCTTATCCTTTGCTGTCCTTCGGTCAACAGTGGCACTCCACATATGGACACAGGACAGTTTCCCGACTTCCGTACTTGCTGCACATATGAGTGATTTCTTTTAATGAAGCTGTCATGAACTTTTTGAAACATGAGTTTTTGTGGTCAGTGCTTTCATTTCCCTAGTTTAACAACCCAAGAGTAGAATGGCTCAATCATAGGATTAGTGTGTTTAACTTTTGAAGAAAATGTTGGACTGTCTTCCAAAATGACCATGCCACTTGAATCCTCAGTCACGTTTGAGGGTCCTAGTGGCTTCAGGTCTTTGATAACACTTGGCTTCTGGGTCTTAAGTTAGATTATATTGAATGGGTATGTAGTAGTATCTCACTACAGGTCTTTCCATGAACTCCGAGCCTCTCCTCCCTCTCCCTCTCCCTCTCCCTCTCCCTCTCCCTCTCCCTCTCCCTCTCCCTCTCCACTACTCCCTTCTCGGCCTCTCTTCCTATCCTGCTCTCATTCGCTCTTCCCAGTTCATTCTCTGGCTTCTTCCACAAAAAATGTACATGAGAGTGTTCTTCATTCTACATTTTTACTATGGCCTTAGCCATAATCAACACGGGGCCTCTGAATGACGGTACAGTGAGTGGTAGAGTACATGGGGACTTTCCCCAGCAGAAATATAAATAAATAAATAAATAAATAAATACATAAATAAACAAACAAATAAATACCCACAGAAAACAAAACAAAACAAAACCCCCAAGCAAACAATGTTTAGGATTAAGAAGCATCTGGATGTCAAAGAAGCATAAAGCAGCTACTCCTTGGCCCAGAGGTTGGAGGACCTCGGGACTTCTCAGCCCCCACAGCACAGAATTTCCCTATTAGGGAATTTGGGTTGGGACAACAGACTGCAGAAGATAGCATTGGCTGGGCAACACTGTATCAAGGGCAGGCCTTGCTGACTGGAGGATGTAGGAGAGAGAAGACATGGGCGTGCCTTTCTAGGGGAAAGTCAGAAACACCAAAAGAGGAAGTCCTGCAGTGCTGGCTGTGACTGCCCAGACTATTGGGGGCTATGAAGACAGAGCCAAGGTCAGTTCTCAGATGACACTGAAGTCTGTCTGATATTGATCTCCACAATTATTACTCCAGGAAGTGAGGCTGGGCTAGGTGTGAGCTCTATGTTCTATAACTCTTTAATGATCTTATCAGGGTTCTTTGTGATACTGACACTCCTGTTTATAGACCTGTTTATCCAGCTTTGTCATAGGCTCTGAGAGTCCAGATAGTGCCTAGTGTTGGTGCCAACAGAGCCCCATTAATTGCTAGTCACTCGTTGGCTGCCAATTCGCTTATCTGATGAGACAGTGTCCCATGTACCCTGATGACCTGAGTTCCATCCTGGGATGGAAATGATGTAAGGAGAGAGCCCAGCCTCATGAGTTGCCCTCTGACCTCCATGTGGGCATTATGGTAATGCCCCCCATAATACATAAATAAATGAAAACATTTTAATAATAATCTTTTTATTTTTCTTTAAAAATATTTTTATTATTTAAGAATTCCATAGAATGCATTTTGATCATATTGAGACCCCTCCCCCTTCCCATCTTATCACCTCCCCGTATCCATTTCATCTATTATTATTTCTTTCCTTAATTTAAAAAAGTATTTATGGGCTGGAGAGATGGCCTAGCAGTTAAGAGCGCCAACCGCTCTTGCAGAGGACCCGGGTTCAATCCCCAGCACCCACATGGCGGCCGAGAACCATCTGAAACTCCAATTCCAGGGGAATTGGACACCCTCTTCTGACCTCCGTGGCATTGCACGACACGGGTGCACAGACTTGCATGCAGACAGTACATTGATATACATACAGAAATAAATAAATGCTGGGCGTGGTGGCGCACGCCTTTAATCTTAGCACTTGGGAGGCAGAGGCACGCGGATCTCTGTGAGTTCGAGGCCAGCCTGGTCTACAGAGTGAGTTCCAGGACAGCCAGAGCTACAGGGAGACACTGTCTCAAAAAAAAGTATTTATTTTTATTTTATATGTTATGAGTGTTTTACCTTCATGTAATTAAGTGCACCCATGTGCAATGCCTACAGAAGCCAGAAGATATCAGATCCTCTGGAACTGTAGTTATAGACGACTGTTAGCTTCCATGTGCATGCTGGGAACCAAACCCTGACCCTCTGCAAGAGCAGCCAGTGCTCTTAACCACTGAGCCATCTCTCTAGCTTCCACCCTTTATACTTAAACACCTATCAAATCTAATCTGTGCTTCTCAAATGTTCTTGGGTACTCATCTATCCTTTGGAGTCTGGTCAACCTTTGGAGTCAGGCATCACCCCAATAAGGAAAATGGAATCTCAGCATCTATCAAGATGGGGAAGTGGGAAAGAAGTCCCAGGCCTAGAATTTTTTTAAAATGTTCATCAAGTGAATAAATGACCGTAAAGTTGATGGCCACCTGAATAGCCATCATGGAGGTGGAGTGAATAAGGGGTGTAGATTTAAGACGTGCCAGAGCTGGGTGTGGTGGCACATGCTTTTAATTCTAGCACTCGTGAGGCACAGGTATGTCAACGTTTGTGAGTCTGAAGCTAGCCTCGTTTGCATACTGAATTCCAGGATAACCGGGGCTACACAGGGATGGACACCTTATCTTAAAAAAATTTGTTTTTCCAGAATTGCAGTGTGTTTCAGTGAAGTAACAATGACTAACAGGGAGGGTCATGTAGACTCTAAGATCATGGTAAGGGATGACGGACCCTGAAGGTAGACTGGGTAAAGTTGGAGTCTTCGGCACACAGAGGAGTCTTCGGGATGAAGGTCACTCTCAGAGCTTGTGGTCCTTGCAGACACTGCTCTCCATCTGGGGCCTCGTGGCTGTGAACTTGCTCAGAGAATCCCTCTGGTTCCTCCTGCTACAGTCTTCTGTTCCCTGGTCTTCACAATACCACCCACATTGGGCAGGTGAGTACAAGGACAGGGATTGTGGTGATTCTAAGTGTGAGGACAGGGTTCCCGGTATCCCAGAGGGGCTTCAGAAGCCACACTCTACCTTCCAGGAGACCAAAAAAAGGTGCAGAAAGAGCAGAGGTGGCTTTGACCAGCCTGCTGGCCTTTGACTCCTGTCGTACCTGCAGTTCCATCGCAATAAGAATTCCTTTAATCCCAGCACTCGGGAGGCAGAGGCAGGCAGATCTCTGTGAGTTCAAAGCCAGCCTGGTCTGCACAGTGAGTTCCAAGACAGCTGGGGTTACAGGGAGACCCTGTCTCGAAAAGAACCCCCCCCCAAAAAAAAAGAATTCTGATGCTCCATCAGGTTCCCAACCCACTTTCCTTTTGGTTCAAGCTAATGGATGGCAAGGCCCATGTGTTCTACTTCCTGTTGGTGACACACTGTCATCCTGTACCAGCACAGACTCAGGTCTGGAAGCTGATCACGCCACTGGACAGACTTCCTGGCTGGCTAAATGCTGTGCCCTGGGGGCTCCTGCTTCTCCTCCTCCATGTGCAGGCAGGGTGAGACTCCCTAAGCAGGCAGAGGGCAGCCACCAGAGTCAGACTTGGCAATTCTATAGACTCAGAGACTGAGTTTGTGGAAGGGAAAGTACCAGTGAGGGAGGGGGTGCTGGAGATGAAAGTGTGGGAAATGTGTGCCTCCCAGTGATCCCACCAAAGATCATAGAGTGAGGCCTGCAGCACACAGAGGGTCACAGATGTCTAAGAACACCTCTACTGAAGAACCATACTGGGAGAACCTACTGTGAGAAGCACCAAGGAGTCCTGACCTGCAGGTCAGAGGCATGAAGGTCAGAAGGGACATTTCCTTCTGTGTGTGGCTATGGATGTTACTGACCTTTGGATAATGGCAATAATAATACTTTCATGCCAATGGGCTCCTTTTTGGCCAGAGAAGTGCACTGTCACCCTTCAAAAGAATCCTGGACGAGGGGCTGGAGAGATAGCCTAGCGGTTAAGAGCGCCGACTGCTCTTGCAGAAGACCCGGGTTCGATCCCCAGCACCCACATGGCGGCTGAGAACCGTCTGTAACTCCAATTCCAGGAGAACTCCAGTTCCAGGGGAATCCGACGCCCTCTTCTGACCTCCGCGGCATTGCACGACACGGGTGCACAAACCTCCATGCAGACAATACATTCACACACATAAATAAATAAAAAAAAAAAAAAAAAAAAGAATCCTGGGCGATGCTCCTGACCCTGGAGGTGGGTGCACAGAAGCCAAGCGCTCCTGTCTCACAGGGGGACTGAGGGGCCCAGAATTCCCTTTTTCACTGTGCACCTTGGTGACAATGATATAGGAACTCTGACAATATGCTGCCAGCAGATCAGAATGAACCAACACTGATGGCCTCTCTCCACCCACAGGCCAGGATTCAGCCAGTCCATGAGGACCACACACACAGGGCAGGTGCGAGGCAGCCTCATCCATGTGAAGGCATTCTGGGAATTCCCTTCACCAAGCCACCTGTGGCACCTGTGCTGTTTGGACCTTCTGAGTCCCCTGAACCATGGAGTGCTGTGAGAGATGGCGCTTCTCTACTGGCTATGTAAGTTCTGGGGTCCAGCAGATGTTAGGCCCCAGGTGAACATGTGCTCTGAACCCTGGGCCACACTGAAGTGCTTCTTCTATCTCAGCTCCATAGCAGTTTTCTCTCTGTGTCTCTTCCATGCATTTTAAGTGCACATGTTAAGGTTTAGAGTAGAACAGCTATGCCAGGCTCCTAGGTCTGAGCTTGGCACCTGTAGAGTGTTAGCTCCAGGATGGCACAGAAGAGCAGACTCAGTTTATGACAAGTGCTCTTGCTGCCGTGGGAGTGATCTCTGACCAGGGTCAGTGTGGCCTATTAAGTAACAAGAGCCCCTGAGTCCTATATCATACACTACGGGTCCCTGAGAAAGGCAGAGGTGATGGGTACTTGCCAACTCCATCCTCCATAGTCACTATGACAACTCATAAGGCCAAGTGCCATTTTGACAAAGGATCAAGTAATATATGCTTCTGGTTTCAAAATTTTTATTTATTTTTATTTATTTTATGTGTATGAATGTTATGCCTATATGCATGTAAGTACACTGTTATGCAGTGCTTGCAGAGGACAGAAGAGGGCATCAGATCTCCTGGAACTGGAGTGATGGGCCGTTGTTAAGCCACCATGTGGGTATTGGGATTTCTACAAGAACAGCCACTTCTCTTAACTGCTGAGCCATCTCTCCACCCCAAAGTAACTGAAGATTTTATAGGAGGAGGGTCTCTGAGAACATGGACATGGAATGGACATCCCCACTACCTTAGGGGACAGTATTGTTCATTCATTCCTACAGTATCTGTGTGGGCACAGCACCTCAATACCCAAGCATCTGAGTTTCATGTCCATTGCTATGATAAAGTATTAACAAAGGCAACTTAGAGATAAAAAATTTTATGATGGGTCGCAGTTTCTCATTAGGGAGAAGTCACAGAGGTAGATGGTTAGAGAAGCTGGTCACATCACAGCTATAATCAGGAATAGAGTGCAGATGATACATGCATGCTTGCTAATGCTCAGATCCCTTTCTCCACTTTATATAGTTCAGAAGCTACTTCCTAGGGAATGGTATCTCCCAAAATGGGCAGGTCTTCTCACATCAATTAACATAATCAGGATAATCTCCCATAGACATTTCCACAGACCAACTTGGTGTAGACAGTCCCTCTTTTAGACTCTCTTCCCAGGTGATTCTACATTGTGTCATGTGGACAATCAAAATTAATAATCACACCAGGTGTTAACAGGTACAGAGAGAAATGCACTATGTGCAGCCAACCATTTCAGAGACTCCTGTGTGTCTCAGATCCCAGGGAGCGTAAGATCCTACTGGAGGTCTCCCTGGAGGTCTGCCTCAGCATCAACTTCTCCAGAGCCTGTGGCTTTCACTTTGGTAGGAAGGGACCTTAGAGAAAGAGCTTATGTCACAGTGCATCATGGGAAGAAGGAACTGAAGGTAGGAGAGAGTATTTTGACCACTGCACCTCCCTTGGATAAACTGCCTGTCATGATTACTGGGCATCTTCAAAATGCTGATATGATGGATGCAGATGTTCTGAAGGAGATGAAGATGCTTGTGACTTCCATCTCACATCTGAGAACTGCCTATATCTCAATGTCTATACTCCAGCCCATGCCCACGAACATTCTGACCTCCCTGTGAGGATCAGGCCATAGTCAGCAGCAGGCTATGTGTAAGTGACATTTTTCCTGCAGGGTCACTGAAGGGACAAAAGCAACCTAAGTCCCACTGTACTATGGACTCTGATTAGGAGCCTTACCCTAAAAAGCCTTCTCATCCCTGACGAACAGCTGACCTCTGGATATGGAACATAGAACACTAGAGACGTGAGAGGTCAGAGGTTGTAGCTCTTGGATCAAACTCCACAACCTTGAGTCCTGCAGACCCACTCAGGTGCTCAAGAGCTGAACATTGAGGTGCTAATGAGATTTTATGGGGCTTTTGATAATCAGGAGAGATACTCATGATGACACCTCCTTTTTATTTGAGGGGTCTGAGAGTAGTGGTGACAGTACTCTAAGACTACGGGCCATTAATTCAAGCAGAGATGGGAAAAGGGACTAGGAAATACACTGATGGAACCACTGGAATTTCTCATTCTTGGCCCAGGTCCTGAGGTGCTGGGGAGATCTGAATTTATGTCTACTTGCACAGAAGTAAAGCAGTTGGTAATATAATAGACAGTTCAGCTGGAGCTTGGGCTGGATAAGAACCTTTTAATACCTGTTTAATTGCTCCATTCAATGGTATGGATCCATGGTGATGCACTATGTTGTAGGCATAGCTTCCATGTATGATAGATCCACTCTGGCAACCACTGAGTATGTGTCGGTGGTCACTGTCACTGTCTTGGTATCCTGGGCTTCTTCAGGTGAGCTTGGGGCTGGGCAAGGCCAACAAAGCCTGACATCTCTGTCTTTGCCGCTTCTCAGCACAGCAGAGGCAACTGGAGCTATCTGGACCAAGTGGCTGCTCCACACTGGGTCCAATAGAATATCACTTACTTTGCAGGCAACCCTGACTGTGCCACCATTTTTGGAGAGGCAGCAGGTGGCACAAGTGTGTCTTCACATGTGGTGTCCCCCATGTCCCAAGGACTCTTCCACAGTGCCATCATGGAGAGTGGGGTGGCCCTTTTCTCTAACACCTCTGAGGTGGTCCACATGGTAGGGCCCTTCAACTAACCTATGGCTGACCCTGCTGCCTCAATCCTTAGTTGGGTAAAACAAGGACTATGGAAAATAGCTTCTCTCCAGTAATTTCTGAGAGACTCAAGGGTTAGAACCCATTCTTCTATACTTTATATATGATAGGTATATTATATGGCCAGCAAAATGCATCTATCAGCTTCCACTCTTGGCGAAATGAAGCAGGGGTAGGCTGATAAGATGGCCTGGTAGGTGAAAGTGCTTGCTGTGTAAACATGAGAACCTGAGTTCAAATCCTCAGAACCCATGAAAACCTGTGTCTACATTTCCAGGGCTCCTAAGGTGAGATGGGAGACAAAATTAGGGGAAATCCTGGCTGCTCAAAGGCCAGCTCATCTGGTGTGGGTTCCTGCAAAATAAGATGCCGTTTCAAACAGGGGAAGGTTGTCCTCTGATATTCTTACACAAACCTTGGGCATACACAATCCTGCACTCTCTCTCTCTCTCTCTCTCTCTCTCTCTCTCTCTCTCTCTCTCACACACACACACACACACATGCACACGAGAGAGAGAGAGAGAGAGAGAGAGAGAGAGAGAGAGAGAGAGAGAGAGAGACAAGTATGCAGTTGGAAAACTTCTTGTGGCTGTCTCCTCTGAGTGACAGGAAAATGGGAAAACTTTCATACTTGCTCGCAGGTATGATATTTAGGGGTAATGGCATCCAGTTGAGATTGGGAAAGCTATTATCCCTTCCTGGAAGGTGAACCAGCCCCCAGCCCCCGCTTGGTCCCTTCAGAGACAGTGGCCAACCTATCTGGATGTGAGGCTGTGGATTCAAAGGCCCTGGTGCGCTGCCTGCAAGACAAGAGTAAAGAGGAGATTCTGGCTATTAACAAGGCTGGGAGGACTGTGTGGCTCAGAACCCTGGTCATCAGGGTGTGGAAGAGCCAGTCCTTACTACTCTTGACCAATTATTTCATATCCATGGCTTGGTGTTGTTTTAGTTTTATATGAAAAATGAACACCAAGATAGACTAATGTAGGTGTCGGATCTCTGCCCGGGTAAAGGAGCATCCTCACATGAATAAAGAAATTGGAGAAATGGTAAGAGTAACTCAATGGTCACCAGAATATGTATGTGATTTTTATTATATATATTTTTTGTACAGATTATGTTACTAATCAGATCTAGACCTGTGTCCCCCACCCTACCCCCCACCCCACCAGAGCTCATGCATTCTGCCAAACATGCTTTTCTTTCTTTCTTTCTTTCTTTCTTTATTTTTATTTTATTTTATTTTATTTATTTATGTGTATGAATGTACTGTCTGCATGTAGGTTTGTGCGTGTCGTGCAATGCCACGAAGGTCAGAAGAGGGTGTCAGATTCCCTTGGAACTGGAGTTCTCCTGGAATTGGAGTTACAGACGTTTCTCAGCCACCATGTGGGTTCTGGG
>VZQC01013896.1:555605-588529 GCA_009823505.1 Rhizomys pruinosus
CAGAGGACCCGGGTTCGATCCCCAGCACCCACATGGCGGCTGAGAACCGTCTGAAACTCCAATTCCAGGAGAACTCCAGTTCCAGGGGAATCCGAGACCCGCTTCTGACCTCCGCGGCATTGCACGACACGAGTGCACAAACCTGCATGCAGACAGTACATTCATACACATACAGAAATAAATAAAATTAATAAAAAAAAATTGGTAAGAATAGAAGCTAGATTAAATAGTTTCTGATCTTGTAGCTTACTCATTAGAACACATATCTAACCCAATGCTTGTCAATTCAGTTTAGTTCAGCTCATTCTTCTTTGAGGTACAATGTATCTGTTTCTTAGCTTCTTTTCCTGTAACTTTAATCACACTTGATCATTATTTCTTTTTCTTAAATTGAGTAACTTTCCAAGATCACAGGTAATCCAAACTGAAAGACAGATTTTTCCTCTCTGGTGACTTAGCAGAACTTTCAAAAATTAGCAGTAATTTTCCACAGCAAAGACAAAGGAAACTCATCTATCCACATACTAATTCCTCTGTTCTCTTCTTGCAAGAGATAAAAGATGGGCTTGACTTGGCAGTTTGTTTGTTTGTTTGTTTGTTTGAATACACAGACACCTTTAGATTCTGACAAATAGTGGCATAGTGTCATATCCTGTTCTTGACTATTCCTTGGAAGAAGAAATAAAGAGTTCATTTCCCCTTTCTTTGATGGAGCAACAACAGTGCAGGTAATGCTCTGAGATTGTTTAAAATGTCCCAATTCCCTTTTTCTTTTTTCTTTTCTTTTTTTTTTTTTTCGTCTTTTTACTAAGATCTCAAGTTTTATATCTGAAGTACAATTTCTCTGATCTTACTGATTATTTCTGTTTTTACTTCCTTTTGGATGCTTAGGGCCACACAATTAGCCCAGGTTAATCAAGGGTTTGTTTTCTTGAGGTCAGTTTAGGATTTAGTCCTCAGGGGTCTCTTGGGGTTTTGGGGGGGAGGGGGGAGAAGGGTGGGAACCCCTGGCTCCTTTCAGTTTTTCATTTACCAGTTCCATCTGCTCGAGGACAAAATCAGGTCTTGCTAGACCAGGCTTTCTTTTCTGAAGCATGAACAGGCTTTCCTCTTTGTAGACTGGACACTGGCTGAAGTCCCATTAGTGGCTCTCCAAGACCTCCCTGAATAGGAAGACTGGTGACTCACATTTGTAGGACATTTCAAGAGATGCCCCCATGCATAGTCCCCTAAAACTTGGTTGACCTCTGAGGGCAAGGAACAAAGTTATCCCTTAGCCAAATTGGTATGGGTGTTAAGTATGGTCATTAAGCACCTAGAGAGGCTAAGTTACACCAGCCTGATACATCGCACCTATATTAAAACTGTATCTTTTGAAAACAAACTGTATGTTATTTCCATATCATAATTCTTGATTTGCATTTTCCATTTTAATTTTATATTACTCTAAAAGATGCCTAGATATCCTCCATCATATATGAAAAATCCAAGGTCTGAAAATAAATGGTAGGTTAGTTCTAGAACCTGTCTGGAGATTCACAATATAACAGCACAGTTGTTTTCAGATCATGAGGACTATAACATTAATGTTGCTCAGTTTGCCTTACAACTAGGTACTTGGAGCTAGCAACCATAGATGAGGGATACCATTCATCTTTTGTTTTTCTGGGACTGTGTTATTTCACTTAGCATAAAATCTTCTCCTTCCATCCATTTACTTGCAAATTTCATGATGTTATCTTTTTTTTTTTTTTTTTTTTTTTNGGCTATTTGTTTTTCCAAATGAATTAAGAACTTTTGTTTCCACAGGCTTGTGTAAGAAACGTCTTGGTGATTTTGATTTTAACGTGAGGTTTGACAGTTAATCTATCAAGAAGTTTCGGTAAAATGGACATTTTTACAAATGTTAATTTTCCAATCCATGAGCATGGGAGCTTTTTTTTTTTTTTTTTTTTTTTTTTTTTTAATTTCTTTCTTTAAAGGGTAAAATTTTTAGTTGTAGAGGTCTTTGTTATCTATGGTTAGGTTTGTTCCAATGTATCCTTTTGTTTTTAGGCTATTGTGAGTGGGAAGGTTTTTTTGAATTCTTTCTCCAGTGCTTGTTGTTGGTGGCTTGTACTCAAGATATAGGCGCATTTGATTTTTCCAGGTTAATATTGTATCCTGGCCACTTTGCTGAAGCTGTTAAAAATTTCTAGGAGTTTTTCTGGTAAAATTTTTGGCATCCCTTAGACATAATATCATGCCATCTGAAAAAAAAAAAAAAAAAAAAAAGTTTGACTTCCTCTTTTCTCCAATTAGTACTGTACCTTTAATATCTCGCCTTTCTTTCCTTATTGCCCTAGTAATTGTTTCAAGCATTATATTGAGGAGGAGTGGTGAAAAGGGGCAGCTTTTCCAAGTTCCTACCTTTAAAAGGGAATTGTTTCTGTCATTTTTTCCAACCATTTAGGTCAATTGATATGAGCCTGGGGTTTTTGTTGTATATGGTTTGATTACATGAGGAATGATCTCTCCAATCAAATTCCTTCTAAGACTTTAAACAAGAAAAAGGGGATGCGTGGATTTTGTCACCAAGGCCTTTCTTCAGCACAATTGAACGATGACTGGTGTGGTTTTATGTCTTTGATTCCGTTTACGTATTTGATGATCGGGTGTTTACTTTGATTTCCGGTAGTGTTGAAGCCATTCCTGCAAAATCAGCCTCTGGTCACGAATCCAACTGTCAACACGATGGGTATGATGTTCTTATTGATGTGGGTCTGTATTCGATTTGGCAGTATCGTTTAGGAATTTGGCACTGCTGCTGTGTTCTGGAGGTGAGATGGGGTACTCATAGTGTCTGCTCCTTTTTAAGTAATGGAAAAACTGCTTGTGCCTGTGTTTTGGGTAATAAAAGTGATGTTGGCTCCTATAGAAGGACATTTGGAAGGATGAGATGTCCCCTCGTGACTTTCGCTTTAGTACTTTCGTAAACATGTGGTCAACCGCAATAATAACTGGTGAAGTGTAGGTCCTTTTGAAATTGTTTTATTTGAATTCTGCTGTTAAACCGTTGGCGCCTGGGCTTTTTTTTAGTTGGGAGTGCTTCTTTCTACATCCTCTATTTCTTCATATGTTATGGGTCTGGTTTAATCTGCTGGTCTCTTCTTGGCCCGAGCTTTGGTGATTCGCCAGGATTTCAGATTATTCATCCATTTCTTCTAGGTTTTCAAAACTTGGTAGAATATAGGTTCTTGTAATATTCCGCATATATATTTTCTTGATCTTTTCCTTGTCCTTGTGGATATTCCTTCTTTCATTTTCACGATTTGTATTGATTTGGAGTGTTCCTTGCTTATTTTTTTGTTTAACTGGGCTAGAGGTCTGTCTATCTTGTTTTTCTTTCAAGACATTTTTTTGTTTTTCGGTATTTTTTTTTTTTTTTTGATTGTTTTCTTTGTGTTGCTAGTTTCAGTTGTATTTCCTGGCTCTGATTTTTGTTATTTTCCTGTCCTGTCGCGTCCACGCGTTCCATCTGTTGTTGCCTCTCAAATGCTTTAGCTGTAGTGTTAGTAGTCATTACTTGTGCCTCTTTTTCTGTTTTTTATATTGTAGGCACGCCAGGCCTATAAAACTCGTCCCTCTTTTTATGCTTTTAAGGTATCCCTAGGTTTTGTTGTGTTTGTTTTATTGTATTTATTCGTTTTTTTTTTTTTTATTTATCTTTCTTATATCTCTTCCTTCACCGCCAGTTCATTATTCAAGAGCCGTGTTGTTTTGTCTCCCTATAGTTCTTGTAGACAGGAGTGCTAGTTCCTGGTGTTGATGTTTGAGCTTTATTGCACTGTTGGTCTGACCTCAGGAGTGCAATTGAAATTTTTTCACTAATTTTTGTAGTTTGTTAAGAGGTTTTCTGTACTGTGTCCCAAGGCCATGTGGTTGATTTTGGAAAATGTTCTTGGGGAGGGCTTGAGTTAGTAAAAGCGTATTCTTCCCGGAGTGGCACTGTCTTTTGTTGAGGTTAGAAGGTGCGGCCTGAATAGAGGAAGTACCTTATGGGGGCAGGGCTCTTGTGAGTTTACAAGCCCTCTGGTCCTACCAGTTTGCTCTCTCTGCTTCATGTGTATTTGAGATTGACATTCTGCATCTGCTCAGTCTCCATGCCGCATGTCTCTCCTCCACATATGGACTGGACTCTAATTCCCTGGAACCGTCAATCGTAAGCTCAAAATAAATTCTTCCTACTTGGGTAGTAAGTTCCTTTGGTCAATTGGTGTTTTTATACAGCTAACAGTAAAAGTGACTAACTTTGACAATTAAAATAGATGGGTACCGAGAGCAGTCGAAGAGCTTGTTGGCTGTGGAGCAACCTGAACCATCCCGAGGAATGTTCCTGGAGAAAATGCTGGAAGTCTTTGCTAACTTTGTTGGCTAGGAAGATAAAGCTGTTTGACCTATTTGGTACAGCGAGCTTAAAGAGGCCATTCTAGTGAAAGCCTGGAACGAAAGACGTTGGCTGTTGGAGGCAAAAGATTGGTCCAGAGGATTATTTTGATAAAGTAGTCTGGCAGCACGTTTGCCCACAGCCCAAATGCTTGCCTGACGCTAAGTTGAAAAGCAACGGATAATGTCTTTGGCAGAGATATTTCAAGACACGCCTAATGTAGAAATGGTGGCATGGCTTTTAATGGTGAATATTGTGCAGATGCTGACAGTGAATAAGAGCTAGATAGGTGAAGGAGGGCAATGGAGGCGGGAAATGCGTGCTTGATATCGCGAAATGAATCTGCCAATAGGAAGATTAACGGTGGGGCCAAGGCATCTGAAGGAGAGGCTCCCTTTCATAAGGAGACTAAAGTAATTAAGGAGACGCCTGAGATATTACAAGTAAAACAAAAGAATCAGTACCTTCAGGGCAAAGACCACTCCAGCTAATGCTCCAACAAGTCCTGGGCAGAGAAAAATTGCAAATGTGGTTAAAGTAGGAGAGATTCCATCCAGAACTTGCAGCCAGATTCGGCAATTTCATTCACGTGGTGCTGGCTTTAGAGGCATGAAGATAAGTTTGCAAGAGTGAAGGGTCATCATTCTTCCTCCAGGTTTCAGAGAGCCAAAGAGGCCAGGCAGAGTACAGCAGGGGTGTCCCTGAATAAAGAAGGCCCTGATAGGCTCATTGCATGAAGCTGTGAATGTGAAGCCTGGTTGGCATCAGAGACCCCAAGAAGACTTTTCGAGAATCAGACCTGTGATATATTTGCCAAGAGAGCTGCATATCAGGGATTGTACCAGCCTAAGAAAGAGATGTATGTTTCAAGCAAAGCTGGAAGAGCTGAGCCATCTAAGCCCTTTGGAAGGCAAGTCCAGAAGTTGCATGTGGAACTACTGATGGTGCTGCTGGTGGTCTTGGTGTTTGCCCTGCAGGTTTTCGGTCTTGTTTTGGTCCGGTATTTCCCCACTATGCCTCTATTCCTCCTTTGGTAATGGAACGTGTATTAGTTCCACTGTACGTTGGGTGTATGTGTAATTTGTCTTCGATTTTACAGGAGCTTACAGTTTAGAGATTGGCCTGAGTCTCAGAAGAGACTTTGGACTGTAGATTTGAATGGCATTGAAACTGGAAAGACTATGGGGACTTTTAAGGTTGGACTAAATGCATTTTGCATTTTATAATGGTCGAAGAGCCTATGGGGGCCAGGGGGCAGTGGAATGTGGTGGTTTGAATGAGTGTCCCCATAGGCTTTAAGTATTCAGACATTGTCTCCAGTTGGTGGCACTGTTTTTGGAGGTCTTAGAAGGTGTCGGCCGTGCTAGAGGAAGTACTTCATTGGGGCAGGCTTAGTGAGTTTAACAAGCCTCATGGTCTACAGTTGCTCTCTCTTGGCTTCCTGTGCTCATTGCAAGATGCTGACCCTCTGCATGCTGCTCGATCTCCAGCCCCCATGCCTTCTGCCACAATGGGACTCTAATTCCCGCTATACTGTCAATTGTAAGCTCAAATAAAACTTTCCTTTTATAAGTTCCTTGGTCATGGTGTTTTCGTCAAAGCAACAGAAAAGTTGACTAATACAACATCAGATTCCCCTGAGACTGGAAGTTAAAACAGCTCTCAGGCCCCATTGCGGTGGCTGTGGATCAAACTCGGGTCTCTGCAAGAGCAGTCGAGCGCTCTTAATTGCTAGGCCACTCTCTCCAGCCCGAGATTTCACATATTTTATTATTTTTTTAATTTAATTATTAATTTTTTATTTCTTTTTTTTCACATAAATTTTTTTTTTTATATCTACCCCTTTTCCCCCCCCCATCCCCACCCTGCCAGAGCTCATTGCATTCTGCCAAACATGCATTTTCATCTCTTTCTCCACTTTTCTCAGTATTCTCCATGAGGAAGTTGACTGTGAGCAGAAGTTCACTGTTTCAGTCAGTCTTTGATGCAGTCCTGTTCTGTTGTTGGTTTTGTTGTTGGTTGGTTGTTTCCAATTGCATCACTCCCAACTGCTTTGGATAAAAGCTCAAGGGGCCATGCAGAAGAAATACTTACAACTAGGTAATTGGCAACTAGCATCCACAGATGAGGGATACCATTCGCGTTGTTTGTTTTTCTGGGACTGTGTTACTTCACGTAGAGCAATGATGTCTTCTAGCTCTAGCCATTTTCTGCACTTCATGATGTCGTCTTTCTTACTGCTGCATAGAACTCCATTGTGTAAATGTACCACATTGTCTCTAGCCATCATGTCAGTTGAGGGGCTATGGGTTGTTCCATCCTTGTATTGTGAAGAGAGCTGAAATAAACATGGTCGTGCATAGTATCTCTGTGGTGGGAGTCTTGAGGGTACATGCCAAAGAGTGGTTATGGCTGGGTCGGCGTGGTAAGGTCATTCTTGAAGCTTTCAAGGGTTCTCCACACTGCTTTCCATAGTAGCTGGTATCGAGTTTACATTCCCACCAGCAGTGGATGAAGTGTTCCCCTTTCCCCACAACCTCTCCAGCACTTGTATCATTTGTTTTCTTGATCCTAGCCAGTCTTATTGGAGTAAGATGATATCTTAAAGTGGGTTTTCATTTGCATTTCCTTAATGATTAGTGATGTTGAACACTTCTTAAGGTGTTTCTCAGACATCTCTAATTCCTCACTTTGAAGTCTCTGTTCAGCTCTTTGCTCCATCTATTGAGTGGGTCATTGTTTTGTTCTTCTTTGTTTTGAGTAGTTTATATATTCTGGAAATCAATGCTTTGTCAGAATGTTTCTGCGGTGAAGGTTTCCTCTCACTCTGTGGGATTTCTCTTCACTTCCTTGATTGTTTCTTTTTGATGTACAGAGGCTTTTTGGTTTAATGAGTTCCCATTGTCAATTGTCGACCTTAATTCTTGCACAGCTGCTGTCTGACTTAGGAAGTCTTTTTCCTACGCCATAGTGTCTTGTAGTCTGCTGCCAACTTTTGCTTCTATCGCCTTCAGAGTTGGGGTTTCACGTGTGAGGTCTTTGATCCATCTGGAGTGAACTTTTGTACAGGGCGAGAGATAAGGGTTTAGTTCTCATTCTTCTAACCGTGGTGATCCAGTTTGCCAACACCTACTTGCTGAAGATGCTGTCTTTTCTTCCATTGTGTCTTCTTGGCCCCCTGTTTTCAAATCATAAGCATGGCGAAAATTGTAGTGTTCAGATTTGGGATCTTTGGTTTTGTTCCCTCTGGTCAACAGGTCCTGTTTTTTGTGCCAGTACCAGGCTTGTCTTTATGACTATAGCCCTGAGTATAGTTGTGAAGTCTGGTGAGATTCACATTTTTAAACAGTATAATTGCCATGCAGGTAAAAAGAAGTGTAACTTATACCATTTCTTTCTTCCTTTTTAGAATACTGACTACAATCCTCCATCTATATATATGGTAATTAAAGTGTGAATACAAGTGGTAGGTCAACTCTAGAGCTCATTAAAAGATTCAACTTATAATATGCACAGTTGCTTTCATATACAATGAAAATACAATAATTAAAGGTTGCTCAGATTCCCTGCCAAATGGGGATTTGGTAGCTAGCGTCCACAAAATGAGGGAAACCGTTCTCCTTATTTTCTCTGGGACTGTGTTTACTTCACTTAGCTTACTGCCTTCGAGTTCCATCCTTTCTGCAAAGTTCATGATGTCATCTTTTTTACTGCATGCATAGATGAGCTCCATTGTGTAGATGTACACATTTGTTGTTATCAGTTATCAGTTGAGGCATTTTGGATGGTTCCAGCTCTTTGCTATTGTGAAGAACTGCAAAAACATAACTGTGTAGATGTGTCTTTGCAGAATAGGATGTTGTCTTTGTGGTGTATATACAGGCAGTTCGGATGGCTGGTCAGGTGGTAAGGCTCATTTTGAGCTCTTTAAGGGGTTCTCCACACTAGCTGTTCCACAGTGGTTTACTAGTTTATAATTCCCACCCAGCAGTAGGATGAATGTTCCCTTTCCCCCACAACCTCTGCCGAACTTTTATGTGTCTTTGTTTTTCTTGATCTTGGCCAGTCTTATTGGAGTGAGATGATACAACTGGTGGGTTTTAATTTGCATTTCCTTCTGATTATTAATTGATGTTGAACACTTTTAAAGTTTTCTCGTATCAGTCCTTACTTCCTTACTGGGAAAGAGTCTCGTTCATCTCTTTAACTCATCTCTTTGAGTAGGTCATTTGTTTTCTTACTTCTCTGTGTTTTAAGTAGTTATATATTCTGCATATTAATGCTCTATCAGATGTATCACGGTGAAGGTTTCCTCCCACTCTGTGGGTTTCACTTCACTTCCTTATTGTTTCTTTTGCGTAGCTGACAAAGCTTTTGAGTTTGTGTGAGGTCCCACTTGTCGACAGTTGTCCTTAATTCCTGTGCAGCTGCTGGTCTGATTTAGAGTCTTTCCTATGCCTATGTTGTAGGTTGCTGGTGACTTTTCTCTATCACCTTCAGGGTTTCAAGGTTAGTTGATGATCTTGATCCATTTTGATTTGATTGTGTTTGTACAAGGGAGAGTTAGCGGTTAATTTTGTTCTTCTACAAATGGTGATCCAGTTTGCCCACCATTTGGAAGATGCTATCTTTCCTCCATTGAGCTTTTTTGGCCCTTTCAAATATGAGGTGGCTGAAGTGAGTAAGAGCTCAAGTTTGGATCTTCAATTTTTTTCATTGGTCAATGGGTCTGTTTTTTTTTTTTTTTTTTTTTTTTTTTTTTTTTTTTTTTCTTTTTTTTTGCCAGTACAACGCTGTCTTTATGACCTATAGCCCTGTAAAGCAATATAGCTTGAAGTCTGGTAAAGTAATCCCCCAGTATTGCACTTTTCACTCAGGGTTGCTTTAGCTATTCAGGGTCTTTTGTTTTTCCACATGAATTTAAGGATTTTTTTCCAAGTCTGTGAAAAAGTTCATGGAGATTTTGATTCGGATTGCATTGAATCTGTATATTAGTTTGGGTAGAATGGACATTTTTACTATATCAATTTTTCCAATCCATGAGCATGGAAGGTCTTTCCGTCTTTTGATGTCATTTTCAGTCTCCTTCAGGGTCTTAAAATTTTTGTTGTAGAGGTCTTTGGTATCTTTGGTTAGGTTTATACATAGGTATTTTTTGAGGCTATTGTGATTAGGAAGGTCTCCTTATATTCCTTCTCCAGTTGCTTATTGTTGGTGTAAAGAAAGGCTACTGATTTTTCTAGGTTTATTTTGTATCCCGCCAGTTTACTGAAACTTTTAATCATTTCTAAGAGTTTTCTGGTGGAGTTTTTAGCATCCCTTATGTAAACTATATCATCTGCAAAAAGGGATAGTTTGACTTCCTCTTTTCCGATTAGTATTCCTTTAATTTCGCTTTCTTGCCTTATTGCCCTAGCAGAAGTTTCCCCTCTTAAAGAATATAGTTTCTTTTAGTTTTCAGTTTGAAAGCTAAAGGTCTAGGATTGGATACTGCTGTGCACTGGGTCATCCACAAAGGTGCCTACTATTAAAAAAATGGCAGAGAAGCAGGAAGAAGAATGGCAAAGTGTTGAAGAAGCATATAAGATGGATGTGCTTTATAACAGTCCACATGCAGAGGACCATGAGAGCTGCACCAATCCCTGCCAAGAGCAGTGACCAGATGACCTCACCTTCTATAAAGGGCTTGGAATAGCCCAGGTGGGTGCTCTACCACTGAGCTCTAATCTAGTCCAGTGTGCAATAATTTACATGCAACTAAATTAATCTCAGCTGAGTGTACATCTACAACTCTACTACAAGTGGAGGTGAAGCAGGATGATGATAAGTTCAAAATCAGTCTGAGGAACATAGCAAGTTCAAGGTCAGCCTCAGTTCCAGAGAGACTGGATTACTTTTCTCATCACTATGCCAGAATAAGTGACAGAAAAACATAAGGCTTTATTTTGACTAATGATTAAAGGGATATAGTCCACCTGGTGGGGAAAACATGGCCAGCACTCCTGTCTGAGGTGCCAGGAGTGTGAGGTAGCCGCTTCCTTCCTGGTAATGGCCAGGAAGCAGAGAACTAGAGCTAGAAGCCAAAGTGGCCTAAATCCAGATCTTACAACCTCCCAATAAATACAGCACGACCTGCTGGGGACCAAGGGTTCCAACACATGCACCTGTGCAAGACATTTCAGACCCTAATCATAATAGAGACCTGTCTCAAAGACAAAAAAAAAAAGCCTCTTTAAGGGGTACCGTTCAATTACCTGAGTAATGTGTGACATATGATCACCTCCACATTAAGTTTAGATTGTTTCTTTTACTCCAAAGACTTTCTTAAGGTCCACTTGCTGTCATTCACTGCCTTAAACTCTGCTTCAGGCAACCATGTTATTTCTTTCTATTGCTATGCTGGGTCTTGTCTTGAATCTGATATAAATGTGACTTGCTGTGTCATTTCACATAATGTTATTGTTCAGTGTCATTCTAAGTGTGCACACCATGTGCTACACATGTTATCCACTCACCCAATTCATACATAGCTGCTTTGCTTGGTTATTTTGTTTGCTTGTTTAGTTTAGTTTTTTTTTTTTTAAAGACAAGGTCTCTGTGCAGCCCAGGTGGATCCTGAACTCATAATCTTAGTCCCTTGGCATCTTGAATGGTGAGATCACAGGCATAAGCCTCCAAGCCCAGATTTAGCTTTAAAAAAATCTTTAGGGATATTTACACACATGACTTCATGTGATCACATGCTTTCAGTTCTTGGCATTAAGATCTAGAGCAGAATTGCTAAGTCCCGTGCCATGCGTATTGAACTGTTGAGGAAGTTGTAGGGCTGGGGATGTAACTCAGTGGTAGAGAGCTTGGACTGTGTATGTAAGGACTTAGGTTCCATGCCCAGCACCACAGAAAATAAAAAAAAAAAAATCAGATCTACGGCATAGGCAAGCCTATACGATAACTAATGAGATAACTGAGGCAAGAGGGTAACAAGTTAAGACCTGCCTGAATCCAGAGCAAATTTCAGGCCAGGTTGGGATTCTTAGACAGACCCTATCTCAAAGGAAAAGTTCTTTCAAAAACTCTAATTGAATGAAGTGGGGGTTTTTTAATTTTATTTACGTGTATGAGTGTACTGTATGCATGTAGGTTGGTGTATCTGTGTCATGCATTGCTGTGGAGATCAGAAGAGGGTGTCGGATTCCCTGGACCAGGAGTTAAAGACGGTTCTTAGCCACCATGTAGGTGCTGGGAATCGAACCCAGGTCCTCTGCAAGAGCAGTTGGCACTCTTAACAGCTGAGCCTTCTCTCCAGCCCTGAAGTGGGTTATTTTTAAAAAGGGAGGAGAAGATATGAAGTTAGGAAGAGTTCCAGGAGAGGCTGGGAAGGAGGCCTGAGGTTTATATATAATCTACCAAAGAATAAAAACCTAACATGCTACAACTATAGCTTAGTGGTACAGAACTCATTTAGCAGGTAAAAGACCTAGACTCAAATTTCTGTCTCCTCTTCAGAAGCTTTGTGGAAACTGACTACACCAGGGTTGGGTGGGTTTTAAAATCCTTTGTCCCTCTCCTGACAAATCCCAAGTTTTCTTTTTTTTTTTTTAATTTTATTTATTTTTTGTATGTGTATGAATGTACTGTCTGCATGCAGGTTTGTGCACCCGTGTCGTGCAATGCCGCGGAGGTCAGAAGAGGGTCTTAGATTCCCCTGGAACTGGAGTTCTCCTGGAATTGGAGTTACAGACGGTTCTCAGCCGCCATGTGGGTGCTGGGGATCGAACCCGGGTCCTCTGCAAGAGCAGTCGGTGCTCTTGACCGCTAGGCTATCTCTCCAGCCCCCCAAGTTTTCTTTAGTTAAACGTAGCTTATAAAATTCCAATGAGCCACAGCTTATGTCTTTGTAAGTTCAAACTCCCATAACAAAATCCTCATAAGCTGCAAGCTGAATCTGTGTCTATGCAACTTGGAAGGCCCAGGCAGGAGGCAGAATTCATGAGCTCAGGAGTTAAAGGTCAGTCTGTTTCATATACATGCACTACTTTCAAATTGTTTTTATATATTGCATATATATATATATATATATATGAGTTTGTCTGTTTCTTAACATATGTGGCTTATATACAACAGAAATTTGTTTACAATTTTGGAGACCATAAAATCCAAAGCTAAAATACTAGTAGATGTGCTGTGTGGTGAGGGTTAGGTCTCTAACTTAAAGATTGTACTTGGGTTAGAGATTGTACTATACACTTGGAACAGGGGCTAAATTATGTTGCTGATGACCTTGGCTTCCTAATGGGTCCAACTCTTAACATCATCACTGTAGAGTAAATGTCTGAGTTCAGCCCAGCTGATGGCATATGATGCAGACGTGAAGGATAAGACTAGATCCAGAAAGACAAGTGAATGAAACGACAAACGGTATTTTGTATAGTAAATAAGTAAACAGTGGGGAACTAACTGAACCAAAACCTTGGGATAGTCCTTGACACACAGCAGGTGGTCAGATGGCAGATTCAGAAGCCATCACCATCAATGTGTTAGGTGTTCTCCTCTATACGGAGTCCAGGGGACAGAACTGCTCCCCTATCAGTCTAATGTATATAATAATTTCTTTGTTCTGTTTTATTATTATTATTTTAGTACACTTATGTGCTCCCACAGTCTCAATTTGCTTTGATAAATATTTAGGATGACACCTTGCCTAATTATAGGTAGGTGTTATTTATCAGTCTGTGCCTCATGTATGGAGCTGGACAGATGATATCGTTTATGTTTCCTACAAGGTTCAGGGTCATCAAAATGGAGCAAAAGCTCCCTTTAAATAGAGTCTCTCAGTGCAAGGCACAACCTGGAAAAGCACTGTTTTATACGATGAGAGTAACTAACTTAAGACAGAGCAGAACTTGGTCTTCATGGTGCACGCTGGGAAGTGTGAACGTTCCAAACGTGGGCTCCTGTGATATACTGTTTTCATTTCCTTGGGCTAAAATCACGAGAGTGGATTTTCTGAGTCAAAACACAAGTGTTGCTTAACTTTTGAAGAAAATGCCAAACTGTATTCCAAAGGGAATACAGTTGCATCTCCTGTAGTCCACGCATGAGGCTGTGCCTCATCTCTGCTAATACTGTTTATATGTGGTTCAAGTACTGGTGTCTCATCGAAGTATTTACAAAAACTTTTAGCCTCTCTTCCCTATGAAGGTCCCACATCAACCCCGTTCACCCGGAACGTGAGCCTCTTCCTCATTCTACACTTTACTATGATCTTGGCCATCATCAGTGAAGAACCTCTGAATGATGGTGCAGTGGGTGGCAGAGCACATAGGGACCTTCTCCCAAGCCATGCTACACAGCAGCCCAGGATTAAGAGGATGCATTAGGCTGTCCAGGTAACAACAGAAGACAGTTCTGTGATTTAGAGTTTGGAGGAGCTGGGGACCTTTCGGCTTCCACAGCCCAGCTGTTCCTTCAGTGGAGGAGTTGAGGAGAGAGAGCGTGTCTTCCCAGGCAGGAGCTGGGAGCACAGAGTCTTAGAGAGTTGACAATGAATTGATAGCACACATTGCTGACTGGGGGAGGCAGGACATGTTGTGGCTGTACCATGCCTATTGAAACCTACAGAAAAGCTTCAAGGGAGAAGGTTTGGTATGCCGGGTGCCCTACACTATTGAGGGCTGTAAAGAAGCCAAGGTCAGGTCTCAGGTGGCACTGATGACTTCTGAGGTTGATTTCTATACCACTTCCTTCAGGAAGTCAGGGTGGGCAGGGTGGGAGACCTTGATCTTGTATTCTGACTAGGGTCAGATCTATCAAAATTTACAAGTAGAAAGGAACTAGGAAGGGGGAAGCTGATGAAGATGACAGATGACAGTGAGGGATCGTGAACTATCCAGTGCCCCCACCAAAGACCACAGGGCAGTCTTTGTGGCACACAGAGGGTCAGTGATGTCTGTGGACAACCAACACTGAACAGCCTGCCCATTGTGAAGGGTTTGGAGGAGTCCTGGACCTGGAGGTCATAAGTAACAAGCAGACGTTCAGGAACAGAGGGACTGGTGGGACATTTCCCTCCTCTGTGTGTGGCTGAGGCTGTGGCTCTGGTTGTGGCTGCCAGTGACTCTTTGAGAATCATGAAGCTAGTAACAGCCTCATGCAGCATTGGGCTCTGGGGTCACTGCCTCGACCAGAAACACACTGTAATACCCTCCAAAAGGAACCCAGGCAAGTTTCCTGGCCTATGGCATGCACAAGCCCCTAGTCCCACATCCCGCTGCTGAACTAAGACACTCCAGGTTCCCTTCCCCTATGTAGCTGACCCTGGGCCAAGGTACAAGTTGGCTTCCAGTGCAAAAGGCATGTTAGCAGTGCTTTCCAGATAGTCTTCAGGCCCTTATCAGGAGATAAAGCAGGAAGGTACCAAGTGTGGGTGTGTGTGCACTGCCCTCGATACCTCTCATCCTAAGCCATTCTAATATGAACTCTGGTGACTTCCTGCTAAGCCTCTCCAATCTGATAACCCTTCAGAAGAATCACTTACCTCACCCTGTGACTCTTACCTGCATTTGCCCAGGCTCCAGGAGGTCTCCACAACTTTCCAGGCAGGAGTATATGCCAAACTTTCTCATGACTGCTTTTCATATTATTTGCTCAGATTCATTTGCAGAATCACTAACAAATGTAAAGGGCACACAATAGTGTCCCTTTTCTTCTATTCCACCCTATCCATCCATAGGGACATCAAGGTGGGAGGGTCTTTACACACAATGCTTAGGATTACTTAAAAAGAGAAGCCTGAGGTCAGGCTTGGTGCAACGGCCTTTAGTCCCAGCACGTGGGAGGTAGAGACAGATGAATCTCTGTGAATTGGAGTGGAGCCTGGTGTACATAGTAAGCTCCAGGCTGGTTAAGAGTATCTTGCTTCAAAGAGAGAGAGAGAGAGAGAGAAAAGATGAGAGAGACAGAGAAAACAGTGGGCTGACTGTGGTGGCACAAACCTGTAAACCCAGCAGTTTGGATAAAGCAGAGGAAACAAAAGGTTCTTCAATTGTAGGCTAGCCTGGACTATATTGTAAGAATCTGTTTAAAAACAAATGTAATTATGTGCTGGAAAAATGGCTCAGTGGTTAAGAGCATTGGCTGTACTTGCAGAGAACCTGAGTTTGGTTCCCATCACTCACATGGAGGCTAACTGTGCCTAACTCCATTTCCAGGGGAATCCAGTGCCCTCTTCTGGCCTCCATGGGCACTGCACACACAGTACACTTACATACATTCAGGTAAACACTTATACACATGAAAATATTTTAAAAGTTTTAAAGCTGGGCATAGTGGTGCATGCCTTTAATCCCAGCACTCGGGAGGCAGAGGCAGGTGGATCTTTGTGAGTTCAAGGCCAGCCTGATCTACAGAGTGAGTTCCAGGACAGCTGGGGCTACAGGGAGACCCTGTCTCGAAAAGACAAAAAAAAAAAAAAAAAAAAAAAAAGCAAAAAGAGAAGGAAGAGGAAGAGCTGTGCTTTTGACTTTGGTGTGGGTCACGGACTGCTGGCTCCTGCTCTCAGCTGGGCTTCGCCATCTCCCGGCTGAAAGTCCACTTCCCCATACCACATGTGGCTTCATGGAGAGCTTCTCTTGGAGGATGAAGCATTGCACTTGTGGCTTCCTCTAGGCAGGAACTTCTCAGCAAGTTTCCCTTCTGCTTTAATGGTTTCAGGCACAAGTTGGCCTTGGTGAGCTACGTGGACTGAGATGCCATGTACCAGGGCATCCTGTGTAGGCTGTGAGTCATCCTGTGTAGGCTGTGTGACCCCAGAAAGATGCTGGCAAATTGCCTCCTGGAGTCTGTAAGTGGCCGTAGGCAAGGCTACATCTGTACCCCTTGGCACCCACAATGCTGGTCCAAATGAATCAGAAGTGGGAGGCCAGCAGCAGACCTACCAAGGCTGAGTTCATTTTTACTTTTATAATGGAAATGCACATCTTAACATGTTCCCTGGGAGGCAAGGTGCCAGAGAGGGGGAGCTGACAGCACAGCTCTGGATACTTCCCTGCACCCCAGTCACATAGAGAACTGGGGCTGTCTAAGGAGTACACAGCACCCTGCTTTGGGTGCCCAGCATTAGGAAGAGAGGACTGTTGGCAAGCCCGAGGTGTCTATCACCCAGTTTCACTGACATTAGAACTTGGACAGCCTAAGTATATTGGGAGCATAGGTGACTTTCTATTAACTCCTCACTCTCTGGTCCTTACCACAGCAGCCTGGACTTTTTATAGTCTCATCACAGCTGTGCATCTCTTGTATCACATGGAATGGACAATGCTTCCTTGTCATTTCTTGCTACCACTAACTTGAGATCAGGGACAGTTGGAAATATTTCAGTGTGATTCCCACAGTCCTTCTTGTGGCTCACAGAACCTGACAGGGTTAACAGAAAGGAGACTTCTTTCAACACATATAAACCATTACTGGAAACTCCTGGGGCTAAATGATGGTGCCAAGTCACAGGCCTGGCTTCTAAGGGAGCCTGGATGCACTCTTCCACAGTGCGATCAAGGGGAGAGGGGTGGCCCTGCGGCCTGATCTTATCGCCCCCTCTTCTGAAGTTATCTCTACAGTGACTACCCTCGACCTCCCTTCCCTTCCCCTGTTGCCTCAGTCGTCCCCTCTGAGGCTCTTGTTTTCCAACGAAGACATAAAAGACCCTGCGCACTGCCTCCTTCCCAGGATTGGCTGAGGGGCTCAAGAGCCAGACTCCCCACCCATCTGTCTTAAACAGTCTGAGTATATTATATGACCAGTAAAGGTGCATGTCCAGGTCAAGTGTGTAGGTGGGACACCTGAGTGACAGACAGACATGAGGTTAATTTCACAATTTTCACAATCAGTGATGAATATACTGTGATATTTAGGGGCGATGACATTAACTGAAGCTGAAACTCCCCTCCGCTGTCTGGAAGAGTAAGTCAGGCCCTGTCTGGCCCCTCTCCAGATGGTGGCCAACCTCTTTGGATGTGATCAGATGGACTCAGAGTCCATGGCGGGCTCCCTAGGAGGCAAAAGTGAAGACAGACTTGATTATTAAGAAGCCGGAAGAATTTTGTATCTTGAAGGATAAGGGACAGCAGACACGGGACAGCCAGTCCTTACTAGCTGAACCAATTATCCCATCTTCTTGGCTTGCTCTCATTGTAGCCATGGGTACAAATCTAGATCTAAGATATTTGAACCCGCCCCCCCCAAAAATTATAAAGGCCTTTTGCCTATAAGTGGGATATATGCAAGGAGAAAGGCAGTAAGTCCCTGTTGTCGAAGACCTGGTGTGAGCATGAAAAATGTTATGAGACGTCACTTGCTAGCGTGCAACTGGCCTTTGAAATGCCAGAGAGCATTACCAAAGGCCACTAAAGCAATACAGCAAAATATTGGTCTCCCTGAGACAAGCAAGACTCCTCCGTCAATATCAGCTACACCTCAACAGCCTGGAGATACTGTGCAACAGTGGCAGCCAAGTGTCTATATATATCCCAAATCTATTTGGCTATTAGCTCTCTCCTTGGAGGAATAACTCACAGCGGATGCCACAAGCTTGTGTCCTCTAGTGGTTAGGAGATGTTATAAGCCACAATAAGAACTTGTCACCCTTTATAGAGAAACCACAGTTTGCGGATTAGCATACCATCCAAGCATCTGTGTCTATGCTCACAGCTTAGCTTGACATAATAATTGGTACTGCTTAAATGCCTGTACATCCAATAGCTTGTGCTTTGTTAGTATGACTAAAAAGGGTATCACTGGGAAAGCTGTCAATCCATGAAGGGAAACAACCTGAACAGACTGGAGTCCAAAATGACAACTCCAAAGAAATTAGACTGTTTTCTTCTCACCCACTTGTGCCCCTTTCCCAAAGCCCAGGGAACAAACTGCGGAAGAGGAGGCGTGGTAGATTGTAAGGGCTGCGGAGAGATAGGGGTGAATCATGAGACTACAGGAATATAGTCTGGACTCCTAACTGATCAACATGCCTGTGCATACAAGCTTCTCCAACTGGACTATGGGAACCTTGGGTTGTTCAAAATTTGGACATAGATACTTGCAAAATGCACCAATTACCTAATTGTATGACATACTGAGTAACATCAATGTTATCTGCAAACAACTGTGTCATTATATTGTAGAATCCCTTAAAAATAAAAAAGTAAATTTAAAAAAAGATATTTGGAAGGTGTGTGAAGTTTGGCAAATTAGGAAGGGAGGACTTGACATAGTGACATGGGAATATGTAGGTGACTGACCTTCAATGGTGGCCTTGAGTGGCACTCAATTTAAGATCGTCCCTGGTGTGGTGGGTGAGGAGTTTCAGCCCAGGCAGTCCCAGAAATGGTTGGCCTCTGCTGATTTTCACCCTGGTCACACAGCATCACTGATGTCAATGTTGAGCAGTACAGCTGAGCCATCCACATGGTGAGGAGCAGTTTCAAGCCCCTTGGAGCTTGCGGGACTCATCTGCTGAATGATAGGAGCTCAGAGCGTTATTGGTCCATGTCCAAAGACTATTCTCTGCCTCTCAGAGCACAGACCTTGCATACACCATAAAGGTAGTAACCAGAGGGACTTTGCAGGCTTCACTGAAGAGCACAATGCATAGAAGGCTCCTTGAGTCTTGCCCCAGTAGAGAGAACCTTCATACACCTTGCTCGGATAGTAATCTGCAGAAATAAAGCCTTGTTTGGGGGTAGGGTTACTTGAAGCTTTGATTTATTCTGTCCCAGGCCACGTTTCCCCAACCTGAAGCTGCTTTCTCCTTTTCAGGAGCCCGCCTCTCCTCGTTCTTCCTGAAGCTGTAGGAAAGCCGTTATGTGCTAAGTACGGGAATGTACATGGAAGATACCAGAGATCTCGACGTTCTAAAAGTCCAGTTCCAGGAGATGATGGTTACTTTGTGTTCATGATCCCTGCCTTCAACTGGCATGTATTCAGAGTGAGTACATCTAGAAAGATGCCTTTGGGCTGGGGCTCGAGCTCAGTGACAGAAGAACTTGCTTCATATACACAATACCATTGGTTCAATCCCTAGTACTGAAAAGAAAAGAGAAGCCTTTTCCAACAGGTAACTCAGAGCTGTGGGTCACAGGTGAGCCCTGTAGTTCCCAGGTCCTCATTTATGTCATAATTTTGATTTTTGTACCAGGTACCCAAAGGGCTCTCATCCCAGAAAATCTTCATGTCTAGTGTAAGAGTGTCACATTCAGGTACAGATGAGAAAACAGGTTAATGATACTCTATGAGCTTCCCAGATACAACTTAGAGGTCACTTTGATGGACATTTAAGAGAATCCATTCATTCATCTATTTCTTCCCTGAGTGGTGAGTAGCAGCATCTTTTTAATAAGTCTGGACATGTCCATTAGACCCTCAAGCCTAAGAAAGTATATAGTGTATGTGCCTGTGGGTATGTGTGTACATGTGTGTATCTTTTGAGGTTTCTTTTCCCCTCCAGAGACTGGTGATGCTAGAAGGCTTATATTTGCATAGCCAGGGGCATCTGTGAATATTTGCGACTTTGGTGTGTGTCCTGGAGGTAGGATGGATGGAGTGTCAGAAGGTCCAGAAATGTCAAGCAGAAGAGATTGCTATCTTCTGTCTGCCTGAGCACCTGTCCATGTGTGGAAGGGTCCTTCTATCAGTCACAGTTCCCCTGGAAGCCCACAGGCTCCCCATGATGCTATATTCTCCTCTGCCTTTCATGTTATTAATTTTCACCCCTATCTTATTGTTGTCCCTTCATGTTTTTGATTCCTCAATTAAAAACTGCCTTGTAAGGCCAGGCATGGTAGTGCACACCTTTAATCCCAGCCACTTGGGAGGCAGAGGCAGGTGCTCTGTGAGTTCAAGGCCAGTCTGGTCTACATAGCAAGTTCTAGGCCAGCTGGGGCAACAGGGAAAGCCTGTCTCAAACACACACACAGAGAGAGAGAGAGAGAGAGAGAGAGAGAGAGAGAGAGAGAGAGAGAACCCTGCATTATACAAATATGGAAAATTGTGTCTAATTGTGTCTGTGTTGCCATACAAAACATTTTATCTCATGCATTAATGAGTTGGATTCCTCTTTGGGGTTGCTGGGGCACGTGAGGGCAGGGACCCGGAGGCTGGGCCCCGAGGGTCTGGAGAGTCCGGCGGCTAGGGCTGCTGCGCCTTTGGGAAGGATACCCAAAAGCACAACCGGGGAGAGTAGCTTGGGCTTCCTGCTGCCGCGGGCCTTGAGGGCGGGACCCGCGGGCTGGGCCAGAGGGTCCGAAAAGTCCGGCGGCCAGGGCGGCACCGCCTTTCGGCAGGCTCCCCAGAAGCCACCTGGCCGAATAGCTTGGGAGCTGGGCCCTAGAGGGCGGGACCCGGGAGATTGGCCCGAGGTCACGGAGAGTCCGGACGGCCAGGGCTCCGCCGCCTGCCGCCTTTGTGGCAGTGCCTACCCAGAATACCACCTGGTCGACGTATGGTTGGTTGATGGGGCCCTCGTGAGCGGCGGGACCGGGCGCTGGGCAGATAAGGTTGTCCTCGGAGAGTCAGCGACTGGCCAGGGCGGCTGACGGACATTTGAGGAAGGCTACCACAGAAGCCCCCTGTGAGTCGCTTGGGTTGCGGGGGGTTTGGGTCCCCCGCTTGTTTTTTTTTGTGTTTTTTGGGCCGGGGCTTTGTTCGCCTCACCCTTCTCTCGCTTGTTTGGTCGTGTGGGCGGGGGTGTTGACTGGGGCCTTGTGGTCGGGACACGGGTGCTGGGCCAGAGGTTCTGGAGAGTCCGGCGGCCACGGAGGCTGCGCCTTTGGGCAGGATACCCAGAAGCCACCGGGCGAGTAGCTTGGGTTGATGGGGACTTGAGGGCGGGAACCAGGCGCTGGGACCAGTCGTGCCGGGTCCGGAGAGTCCCGAGGCCAGGGCGGCTGCGCTTTTGTGCAGGATACCCAGAAGCGACTTGGGCGAGTAGGTTGGGTTGCTGGCGCCTTGAGGGAGGGACCCGGGCGCGGTAAAGACGGTACGAGAGTCCGGCCCCCGGACACGGGCGGCTGCCTTTTAACGTCCTTGGGCGGATACACAAGAAGCCACCTTGGGCGAGTAGTTGGGTTGCTGGGGCCTTGAAGGGAGCGGATTCCAGGGGCGGGGCAGAGGGTCCGGAGAGTCCGGCGGCCATGGCGGCTGTGCTTTGGGCAGGATACCCGAAGCCACCTGGGCGAGTAGCTGGGTTGCCCTTTTTTTTTTTTTTTTCCTTTTTTTTTTTTTTTCTTTTTCTTTTTTTTTTTTTCTCCCTTTTTTCTTTCTTTTTTTTTTTTTCTCTTTTTCTTTTTTTTTTTTTTTTTTTACATTTTTCCGGGCCCTTGAGGGCTGGGACCTGGGCGCTGTGGCCAAGGGTACGGAGAGCCGGCGGCCAGGGCGTGTTGTCCTGCGACCTTTGGGCACGGATACTCCATGTAAACCACTATGGGCGCAGTAGCTTGGGTTGGTTGGGGGGGGCGGGGGTTGCTGGGCCGTGACGCGCTGGGACCGGAGATGGCCATAGGGTCCGGAGAGTCGGGCGTGCGGCTGGTGCGGCTGCACCTTTGGGCAGGTTACCCAGAAGAAACCTGGGCGAGTCGCTTGGCTTGCTGGGGACTGCCAGGGCGGGACCGGGCCCTGGGCCGACGGGTCCGGAGAGTCCGGCGGCCAGGGCCGGCTCGCCCGCCTTTGGGCAGGCTACCAGAAGCCACCAGGGCGAGTAGCTTGTTCGTTGCTGGGGCCGTGCGGGCGGGACCCGGGCGCTGGGCCAGGGGTTCCGGTGAGTCCGGCGGCAAGGGATGTCTGCCGCCCTTTTTGGGCAGGATACCCAGAAGCACCTGGGCGAGTAGCTTTGGGTGCTGGGGCCTTGACGGCGTTGGAACCCCGCGGCGACCCTCCTTTAGGCCAGAGCGTCCGTCGAGGAGTCCGGCGGCCACGGTGCGGCGCGCCTTTTGGGCAGGATATCCCAGAAGCCACCTGGGCGAAGATCTGGGTTGCTGGGGCCCTGAGAGCGGGACCCGGGCGCTGGGCCAGAGGCGCCGGAGAGTCCGGTGGCCAGGGCGGCTGAGCCTTGGGCAGGATCCCCAGAACCCACCTCGGCGCGCGTACTGGGTTGCTGGGCTCTTGAGGGCGGGACCCGGGCGCTGTGCCAGAGGGTCCGTAGAGTCCGCGGCCGGGCGGGCTGCGCCTTTGGGCAGGAAAACCAGAAGCCACCCTCTGGGCTGGTAGCTTGGGTTGCTGGGGAAGTGAGGGCCGCGCGAACAGGGCCCGCTAGGGCAGAGGGTCCGAGAGTCCGGGCGGCACAGGGCGGCCCATCGCGCCTTTGGGACAGGATCCCCCAGAGGCCACCTGCGGCGAGTAGGCCTTGGGTGCTTGGCGGTACCCTTGAAGGGCGGGACACCTGGGCTGCTGGGCAAGAGGGTCCGGCAGGAGTCAGGCGGCCCCAGGGCGGCTGAGTTCTTTGGCGCAGCGATACCAGAAACCAACTGGGCAATGAGTCAGCTGGGTTGTGGGGCCGCTGATAGCGGCAGGGACCCGGGCGCTGGGCAAGAGGGTCCGGAGAGTTCGCGGCCAGCGCCGCTGCGCCTTTGGGCAGGATACCGAAGACACCTGGCCGCGGAGCTTGGGTTGCTGGGGCCTTGAGGGATGGGCACGGGTCGCTTGGGACAGGAGGGATACGGACGAGTCCGGTGGCCAGGCGGCTGAGGCCTTTGCGCACGGATTATCCCAGAGCCACTCTGGGCGAGTTAGCTTGCGGTTGTGGGGGCATTGCGGCGGGAACCGGGCTGGCGCTGGGCCAGAAGGGTCAGGGAGTAGTACGGCGGCCAGGGCGGCTGCGCCTTTGGGAAGAATACCCAGAAGCCACCTCGGCAAGTAGCTTGGGAGCTGGGTTTTTCCTGGGCCTGAGGCCCTTTGTGCGTGACCCGGGCGCTGGGCGAGATGGTCCGGAGAGTCCTGCGGCTTGGGCGGCTGCGCCTTTGGGCTTGATACCCAGAAGCCACCTGTCCGAGTAGCTTGGGTTGCTGGGGCGTTGAGGGAGGGACCCGGGCGATGGGCCAAAGGGTCCGGAGAGTCCGGAGGCAAGGGCGGCTGCGCAATTCTGGGCAGGTTACCCAGAAGCCACCTGGGTGTGTAGCTTGGGTTGCTGGGGCTTTGAGGGCGAGGGACCCGGGCGCTGGGCCAGGGGTCCGGAGAGTCCGGCGGCCAGAGGGCGCTTGCGCCTTTGGGCAGGATACCCAGAAGCCCCCCGGGCGAGTAGCTTGGGTCTGCTGGCGGCCGTGAGGGCGGGCACCGGGCGCTGGGCAAGAGGCTCCGGAGAGTCGGCGGCCAGGGCGGCTGGAGCCTTGGCAGGGATAATCCAGAAGACCACATGGGGAGTAGCTTGGGTTGCTGGGGCATTTGAGGGAGGGACCCGGGCGATGGGCCAGAGGGTCGGAGAGTCCTGCAGGCAGGGCGGCTGCGCCTTTGGGCAGGATAACCAGAACCCACCTGGGCGGAGTAGCTTGGGTTTGATGGGGCCGTGGGGCGGGAAACCGTGTTGAAGATGGGCCAGAGTGTCCGGAGATTCCGGCGGCCGGGGCGGCTGCTCCTTTGGGCCGGATACCCAGCAGCCACCTGGGGCGAGTAGCTTTGGTTGCTGGGGCCTGCGGGCGGGACCGGGCGCTGGGCCAGAGGGCGAGAGGGTCCGGAGAGTACGGCGGCCAGGGCGGCTGCGCCTTTGGGCAGGATACCCAGGTGCCACCTGGGCGAGTAGCTGCGGTTGCTGGGGCCGTGAGGGCGGGACCCGGGCGCCGGGCCAGAGGGTCCGGAGAGTTCCGGCGGCCGGGGCGGATGCGCCTTTGGGCAGGTCCCAGAAGCCACCTGGGCGAGTAGCTGGGTGGCTGGGGCCTTGAGGGGGGACCCGGGCGCTGGCACGCGCGGGTCCGCGAGGACGTCGGCTGCCAGGGTGGCTCGCTTTGGGCATGATTCAACTAGACAGCCCCCCCTGGGTCGAGTAGCTTGGGTTTTTTTTTGGGCTGGGTCCGTGAGGGCGGGACCCGGGCGCTGGGCCAGAGGGTCCCGGAGAGTCCGGCGGCCAAAGGCGGCTGCGCCTTTGAGCAAGATACCCAGAAGCCACCTGGGTGTGTAGCTTGGGTTGCTGGGGCTTGAGGGCGGGACCCCGTGTGCGCTGGTCACATGAGGGTCCGGAGAGTCGGCGGGCAGCCAGTGCAGCTGCGCCTTTTTGGCAGGATACCCAGAAGACACTGGGCGAGTAGCTTGGGTGCTGGGGCCGTGAGGGCGGGACTCGGGCGCCGGGCTCCAGAGGGTCCGGAGAGTCCGTCGGCCCGGGCGGCTGCGCCTTTGGCAGGATACCCAGAAGCCAACCTGGCGCGAGTAGTTTGGGTGGCTGGGGCCTTGAGGGCGGGGAACCAGGGCGCTGGGCCAGAGGGTCCGGAGCGTCCGGCGGTCAGGGCGGCTCCGCCTTTGGGCAGCATACCCCAAGGAAACCACCGGGGCGAGTAGCTTGGGTTGCTGCGGGCTCAGTGACGGGCGGGAACCCGGCCGCGAGCTGGGCCAGAGGGTCCGGAGATTCGGGCGGCCAGGGCGGCTGCCGCTTTGGGCAGGATACCCCGAAGCCAACTGGGCGAGTAGCATGGGAGCCGGGGCCTTGAGGGCAGGACCAGGCGCTGGGCCAGAGGGTCGGAGGTCCGGCGGGCTAGGGCGGCTGCGCCTTTGGGCAGGATACCCAGTAGACACCTGGGCGAGTTCGTCTTGGGTGCTGGGGCCGCCAGGGCGGGACCCGGGCGCTGGCCAGAGGGTCCGGAGAGTCGGCGGGCAGCCAGTGCAGCTGCACCTTTAGGCAGGATACCCAGAAGTCCACCTCGGGCGAGTAGCTTGCCCGTTTGTCGGGGCCCTTGATGGGCGGGACCCGGGCGCTGGCGCAGAGGGTCCCGGCGAGAGTCCGGCGGCAGGGCGGCTGACCGCTTTGGGCAGGATACCCAGAAACCACCTGGGCGAGTCCGATTGGGTTGATGGGGCCGTGAGGGCGGGACCCGGCGGCTGGGCCAGAGGGTCCGGATGGACCGGCGGCCAGGGCGGCCCCGCCTCTGGGACAAGGCTACCTCAGACCAGCCCACTCTGGGCGAGTAGCTTGTGAGTTGGGGCCTTGAGGGCGTGACCAGGGCGCTGGCAAAGAGGGTCCCGGAGAGTCCCCGGCCGGACAGGGCATGACGCCTTGGGCACGGATACCCAGCAAGCCACGGGCGAGCTAGCTTGGGTTGATGGCGGCACCCCCGCCCATGACGGGCGGGACCCGGTAGAATGTGACAGAGGGTACGGAGAGTCCAGCGGCCAGGGCGGCTGCATACCTTTGGGAAGGATACCAAGAAGCAAACTGGTGCTGAGTATCTGGGTTGCTGGGCCTTGAGGGCGGGACCAGGGCGCTGGGCCAGAGTCCTCCTTTCCCCCCTTCCTCCCTGAGAGTCCGCGCGGCAAGGTGATGTCCAGAGCCTCTTGGGCAGGATACCCAGAAGCCACACGGGCGAGTAGCTTGGGAGCTGGGCACGTGAGGGCGGGACCCGGGCGCTGGGCCAGAGCGGTCGGATGAGCTCCGGAGGAAAGCGGCGGCTGCGCACATTGGGAAGGATACCCATGAACGCCCCAACGCAGAGTTAGCATTTGGGCTTGATGGGGCCTTGAGGGAGGGAACCGGGGGCGATGGGCAAGAGGGTCCGGAGAGTCAGGCAGGAAAGGGCGGCTGAGCCTTTGGGAAGGATACAAACGCAGCCACCTGGGAGATATGATCTTGGGTTGCTGGGGACGTGAGGGCGGGACCCGGGCGCGTGGGGCACAGAGGTCGTCCGGAGAGGCGGGACAAGGCCAGTGTGGCTGCGTCTTCGCCTTTGGGCAGGATAACCAGAAGCAACCTGGGCGAGCAGCTTGGGTTGAGCGGGCATTGAGGGCCGGGTACCCGGGCGCTGGGTCCATGAGTGGTCCGGAGAGTCCGGGAGCCAGGGCGGCTGCGCCTTACGGCAGGATACCCAGAAGCAACATGGGCGAGTAGTTTGGGAGTTGGGGCCTTGGGGGGGGGACCGGGCGCTGGGCCAGAAGGACCGGAGAGGTAAGCCGGAAAGCGCGCAGGATGCACTCTTCGGGCAGGATACTACAGCAAGCAAACCTGGGCGAAGAGATTTGCTGTTTGCTGGGGCCTTGAGGGCGGGAACCAGGCGCTGGGCCAGAGGACGGAGAGTCCGGCGGAAGCCCGATGGATGCGCATTTGGGCAGGATCACCCAGAAACCACCTCGGGCGAGTAGCCTTTGGTTGCCTGGGCCGTTCGAGGGCGGGACCCGGGGCTGGGCCAGAGGGTCCGGAGAGTCCTGCGGCCAGGCGGCTGCGCCTTTGGGCAGGATATACAGAAGCAACCTGGGCGAGTAGCTTGGGTGCTGGGGCTTGAGGGCGGGACCCGGTTGTCCTTGCTGGTACCATGATGGTCCGGCCGCTGTCCGGTCGGCCAGGGCGGTGCGCCTTTGTGCAGGTTACCCAGAAGCCACTTGGGCGGGTAGCTTGGGTTGCTTGGGCCGTGCGGGCGGGACCCGGGCGCTGGCCAGAGGGTCCGGGAGAGTCCGGCGGCCGGGCGGCTGCGCCTTTGGGCAGGATTACCCATTAAGCACCTGGCGCGCGTTAGCTTGGGTTCGTCCTGGGGCTGCGGGCGGGACCCGGGCGCTTTGCCAGAGGGTCCGGAGAGTTTGGCGGCCAGGGCGGCTGCGTGTTTGGGCAGGATACCCAGATGCCAGCTGGGCGAGTAGCTTTGGTTGCTGGGGCCGTGGGGCGGGACCGGGCGCTGGGCCAGAGGGTCCGGAGTCTTAGTCCGGCTGACAGTGCGGCTGCGACTTTGGGCAGGATAACCAGAAGCCACATGGGCGAGAAGCTTGGGAGCCGGGGCCTTCAGGGCGGGACCCCGGAGATGGGCCAGAGGTGTCCCGGACGAGTCCGAGCGGCCAGGGCGGCTGGCCTTTGGGCAGGATACCCAAGATAGACCACCTGGGCGAGTAGCTGGCGTTGCTGGGGCCGTGAGGCGGGACCCGGGCAGATGGGACCCAGAGGGTCCGGAGAGTCCTGTGGACAGGGCGGCTGCGCCTTGGGCAGGATACCCAGAAAACACCTGGGCGAGTAGCTTGATAGCTGGGGCCTTGAGGGCGGAAACCGGGCGCTGGGCCAGAGTTGTACTGGAGATGTCCGTGCGGCCAGGCGCTAGGAGCCAGGTCTGCCTGGTGTGGCGGGCGAGTCAGGAATACACCACCCCCCCCTCCCCGTTGGAGAACCTTCAGACATTCAAAGACGAGAAGAGTGCTTTGGCTTCCAATCCCTAATATAGCAACAAAATTGAAACGCAGACAAGTCCATACTCCAAAAAAAAGGATTGTGTCGCGAAGGGCTGAACAACAACAACACCAAAAAAGTTATCTGAAGGAGGAAAGCAAACCCGTCTGCTATTTGTGATCTAAACACAAAAGGGAAGCCCACATACCAGGAACACCGACGAAGGGACACCATGGGAAAGACACAGGATATTCCTTGCACCAAGCTCTACCACCCTGTAGGAGGACCGCTACAATGGGAACCCCTTGGAGGAGAACCAAGGAAAAGATCTTAGAGGATTAATTGCGGACTTATGCAGAGAAATTAAAGAACCATAAAGAGGAATTCAGAGAACCAAAGATGAGAGAATGAAAAAACTCAAAAAGGACCTAGAGGGATGCAATGAAAACCATCGAAAATAACTAAAGAAAGATGCCAAACTCCAGAAAGAATAGAGGGAGAAAAAAATTAAGAATATAGAGAACTAAAGGAGAGAATGAAAAACTCAAAAAGGACCTAGCGGAATACAATGCACATCAACATTCAGAAAGAACTAAAGGAACAGCACCAAACAACTACAAGAACCAAGACGAACTAGAGGGAGAAAAAAAACAAAACTCCGAAAGGAAGTAGAACCACTGACACGGAGGCCAACCAACGAATTAAGGAGCACCAAGAAGAGATTGAGATCAGCACCAAGGAAGAGATTGCGGGCTCAAAAAGGAAACGCGAAGTACTACCAAAAAACAAGGCTGAAATGAACAAGAATTAGAAATCTCAACTCAAGAAGAAAGGAAAGGAACAAAGCCTCAGAAGTAGACTGGGAAAGCAGACCAAAGAATATCAGAATGGAAGATAACACAGAGCATTAAAAAGCTCAAATAAAGGGACTATGAAAAAATTTAAAACATACACACAACGTGCGCAAACATACCCCCGTGTGGGGCCATATGTGGGAAACTATGAAAAGGTCAAACGTCCGTATCATAGGGATAGCGGAAGGAGATTAGTTCAATCTCAAGCCGACTTATGTCTCCGTACTTTGACTCAGACTTTCACAGTTAATCTACTAGATGAACTTCTTCCCCAAACTAACTAACATAGACAAAACCAATTCCAAATACAAGACACGCCACTAGGACCCAAACAGACCACGATAAGAAAAGAAACACCCACGCCATATTATAGTTAAAAATGCTAGCGCCCACAATAATAAGACCATAAAATTCTGAGGCCTACAAAAGAAAAACAAGTCACATACAAGGGAAACCCATCAGAATTACACCTGACTTTCGCCTCAAACCATGAAAGCAAGCAGAACATGGAAACATGGACCAAAGTATTCCAAGTGTATGGACCCACGGATGCCAACCCAATCTTCTACCCAGCAAAAATGTCGACTATTCTTGAAGGAGAGAGACAAAAATCTTCCATGAAATAAACACGCTGATGGAATCATGTCTGGAAAACCAACTCTTCATAAACCACTTGAAGCAATTCAAAGGGTACAAGAGAGGAGCAACAATCCCCCAACACCTAGGAAAAATAACTAATAAATCATAACCATAGGAGCAAAATCAGAGGCTAGACGCCCAAATGGATAATAAAATAAAAAATAAAAAAAAAAAAAAAAAAAAAAAAACCTTAAATATTAATGGGCATAAACTCCCCAATCAAAAGGTATAGACTGGGAGAATGGATTGGAAACAAAACACACCTATATGCTGTCTACAAGGATAGACACCAACTCAATTTCATACTGCATAGGCAACAACTTTACAGGTGATAGGGAGGGACGAACGTATTCCATGAAAATGTTACCAAAAAGAAGCAGGTGTTGCTATTCTAATATCAGACCAAATAGACTTCAAAGCAAAAGAAATCAAAAGAGACCAAGAGGGCCACATACATCTTTATTAAAGGACCAATTGCGTTGCTACGATTCACAATTTCATACAACATATATGCACCAAACACCCGTGCACCAAATTTTATAAAGACAATTCTTCAGATTCTCAAGGCACAGATTAACTCCCGCACACCCATCTACTAACTAGGTGACTTACACATACCTCCAATTAAGGTCCCCTGACAGGTAACAGCCAAAGGATAAACCAGAGAGGACATCGAAACGAAATGACCACAATACACCAAATTGGAACTTTTTTCATTTTTCTCCTCACAGACCCATCTATAGAATATTTAACCCAAACACAAAAAATACACTTTCTCACTCAGCTATCCTCATTGGAACAGGCGCCAAAATTGATCATAGACTGGGACACAGGGAAAAATCCTCAACTCAACTCAAACTCTATAAAAGATTGATTCATAATCTCTGACATCACAACAGACAACACAGTGCAATAAAACTCATATCAACACCAGAATAAACACTACAACATCCTACAGGAACACATGGAGATTCAACAACACTCTCCTGAATAATGAGTGGGTCTAAGGGGAAATAAAAGAAATAAAAACTATTNATTTTATATCACAATCCCTAGGTTAGCAAACAATTTTTTAAAACATACAGTTAATGAGTTAATATTGGAGATTGAGAGGAATCATTAAAATGTCAATTAAAAGCAAATAAAGACATGACTAAAAGCAGTAGCACCTAAAATATATAGCTTTTAGAAAATAAGGAAGTTGGAAATCATTATTCTAATCATGTCACTAATAGCCCCATAAAATTATGAAAATTAAGCAATGCAATTTAAAAATGTATTTAAACATGACTTGCAACATATTATAAGAGTCTCTGGAATTAAGATTTAAATAATTAGGTAATTTTGAAATAAAAAAGGTAGAAAATATATACTCGATACTATCACTAAGTCCACTAAATAAGAATGATCTGATCTTGTGAAATGATAAATATGAAGATACAGGTCTGGAGAGATGGCTCATCAATTAAGAGCACTGGCTGCTCTTGCAGAACATCTAGGTATGATTCCCAGAACACACATGGTGACTAATAAACTTCCATAATTCCATTTCCAGGGGGATCTGATGGCTTCTTCTGACCTCCTCAGACATTGTGTGTCCTGAGTGCAGTTAGAGATAAGCAGGCAATACAGTCATATACATAGAAAATAAAAAAGAAAGAAAAAATTAAAATAAAGATGAAGATGTAGATAGAAATAGACATAATTGCACTGAATAAAAAACAAAATGGGTGATAATCAAAGATGAAAAACAAGATAAAAATGCATTAGGAAAAACTAACAAAAAGTTTATTGATTTATTTGCTTTTTGAGTAATTATTTTTAAAATAATTATTTTTGACTATTTATTTTTAAAAATATTTTATTAAAACTGATTAGCCTCCATTTGGGTGCTTGGAACAGAACCCTAGTTCTGCAAGAGCAGCCAGTGCTCTTAACTTTTGAACTATCTCTTCAGCCCCTATTTATTTGTGTTTTTGAGACCAGGTTCTCCTGTAGCTTCAGCTGTCCTAGAACTCACTATGTTGACCAGGCACCTGGCCTCTATCTCAAAGAGATCTGCCTGCCTTTGTCTTTGCTTCCCCAGTCCCCAGTGCTGGGAAGGTGTGTGCCACAAGGCCCAACAGAAAAGTAAAAGTTAATCTCACTTGGGAAATGAAATGTACATGGGACAAGCAACTTGAAAATGTTAGTCAGTGACCAACACTCTAACACTTGTCTAAAATGACAACAAAATCATAACTTGGAACTGGATACAAGCCTAATGTCTGAGGGCTTGCTCTGTTTGTACAGAACCAGAGTTGGGTCCCAGCAACTAGGGAGGGTGGATCACACCCACCTTGAGCTCCAGATCCCCGGCATCTGATACCTTCTGCTGGACTGAAAAGCACATGCACACACAGGTGACATGCACATACATACAAAAGTAGATATTAAATCTTGAAAAAATTACTAAGAGAATAAAGGGCATAAAGATTTAAAAAAAACCTGCTTCTCTTCATATTACATCAAGGACCAAGAAAATATTTCCAAAAATAACACTATATACTGATATTTGAATAAATATATTGGTATGACATTCATTGCAATAGAAAATTAAATCCTACATACAAATACTCAAGTATGTTTTTATAATATTTTATGAGGAAATACTGAAAAAGCTTAGAAATTTTCTATGACTGGAGGATAAAAAATAAGTAAAACATTTTTTTCTAATAGAAAGATGGGCCGTAAAAGGGAGTGTTGAGGATTTGAGAGATGGCTCAGTGGTTAAGAGCATTGGCTACTCTTGCAGAGGACCTGAGTTTGATTCCCAGAACACACATGGTGGCTAACAACTCTCTGTAACTGCAGTTCCAGGGGAATCCAATGCCCTCTTCTTACCTCCAAGAGCACTACACGGGATGAGTGCACATATCTATGTGCTGGCAGTATACTCATACATATAAAACAAAAATAACAAAATATTTTTTGTGAAAATGTTAAAGCAGGGTGGATGTGGTGGTGAATGCCTTTAATCCCAGCACTTGGGAGGCAGAGGCAGGTGGATCTTTGTGAGTTCAAGGCCAGCCTGGTCTGGTCTACCTTGTATTGAAAAGACCTATGAGTCTCAAAAAGGCAGTTGTAGTATACATACCTATAGGCAGGGATCGAGGTGTAAATTTCATCAGACTGTTGTGCTTCTTGTCCACCTGTGCCCATCTCTAAGCCTAAGGAACAATCTGTGGAAGAGGGGGAGTGGTATATTGTAGGGGCTGCGATAGGGGTGAATGGTAAAACTACGACAGTATAGTCTGGACACTTATTTGATCAACTTTATTGAACATTCAAGCCCCTCCAGCTGGATGGTGGGAGCCTTGGGCTGTGTGGGCTGGGGCACAACTGCTGGCAAATTGGTTTTATTTGAAGGATTCTTGTGCAAAAAAGAAAAAAAAAGGAGCTAGATACTGACATTTGAACTAACTGGGAATATAAAATGCTAGTTGTTTTATTTATAGTTTGTATTGGGTTGGTCTCTATATTTTTCTGAAATACACAACATCGCAATGTAACACTTTCTTTTACTTGTAGGACAATTTAAAGGAATTAAGCTTAAATTCTTACTTCCCAAATAAGTAGAAGTCTTAGTCCAGTCATATAGCATTAAAGAGCAAAGTGTTTATTGGGTAAAATTTATTTAGCA
>VZQC01013896.1:595427-711553 GCA_009823505.1 Rhizomys pruinosus
CTCCTCTCTTCCTCTTCTGGCCTCCGTGGGCACTGCAAGCACGTACACACACACACATTTTTTTTTTAAAGAAGAAGACCCCCCCCCCCCAAAGCACACACTAGACCGTGGTTTCTGCTGGGAAAGCTCTAGCTGTGGAAGCTCTCACCACGGACTGGAGTTTTGGAGCAAGGGCCAGTATCACATCAACTAAGCCTAAAAGGGCCACAGACAGCCAAAGTAACAAGTGCTTATTTGGTTTCGTTTCCACATGAAACTGTTACTTTTGCCAACTAAATTAAAAGACTTGCCCACAAGACTAACTGATAAGTTTTTTCAACCTAGGAAAATAAACTCGCCTGAAAAATCCACTTGGTCCTGAGGGCTGGACTTGGGGTATGATGACCCAGAATTCTGATCTAGCTTTTTTCCCCTCTCAAAAATAACAAAGGAATCAGCGCCAAAGCCACACACATATTGGAAACCCTCAGAGATAGCAAGAGCTTTGTAACAAATAAGCTTGTCAGGAATTCTGTTCAGGAAATTAAACACAGTTTTA
This sequence comes from Rhizomys pruinosus, assembly GCA_009823505.1. NCBI lineage: Eukaryota > Metazoa > Chordata > Mammalia > Rodentia > Spalacidae > Rhizomys > Rhizomys pruinosus. The sequence continues at coordinate 595,966 of VZQC01013896.1, forward strand.
ATCTTGTCTGTTCAACACACTGTTCAGAAATGTCTTTGTGACCTTTAAGCCTGTCTCCCGCGGAGAGGTTCCCATACCTCCAATTAAATTCTTTCTCATTTGGAAGGACATTAAGACTTCAAGAGACATGAATAGATACAGGTTCGAGTCCCACATCTGTGACCTTGGCTGAGGGAGGTGAGAGTTCTGAACTTATAAGGCAAGCCTTCCATAGAGCCACTACACTGTACTGGAAAGCGGGGACCTCCAGTAGCAGTCATGGTCGCCTACTACAGGACCTTGCAGAGTGGTAAGGCTCAGCCTGCCGGCTTTAGGGGCAGCGCGCGGACACATCTACAGCCACAAGACCAGGGACCGGACCCCTGGAATGCGGTATAAAAATCCTGAAGTTGAGGAATTTTCCCTCAGTGCTCCCAGGTGCCAAATAGGGTCCTCTCATGCCTGTGCAAACCTGCTCACAGAGGAGACTCCAGCAGGTGTGTGTGCACCCATGTTCACAGCAGCAGAAGGCAGAGGCTGCCCAGCTATCCATCAGCACGGGAATGGCTGAGCAGATATACTGAATGCAGACATACTACTTTATTTTTGAGGATTTTATACAATATATTTTGATCCTATTCAAAAAATCTGAATATATATATATATATATATATATATATATATATATATATATACACATATTTATATCAGATTCCAATACTTCTGAGCTTTGCAAGTTTATTGCTTGCTCTTAACAAGACACTCATTTTTTTTTCTCTTTAAACCTTCCATTAGACTACATTTGAAGCATATGGTTTCACTTTCAATAAAAAAGTAGTGCATTTTACTGAATTTTCTAGGCCTTTTTAGTTAATCATGTTTAAATTACTGACCTATATACAGTAATTTTTCCCCTCATTTTATAATTTGATGAAAGTTGTAAGGTCTTTAATGAATCAATTTTCTGGCCTCATATTGCGTCTCAGTTTTAATGTTTCATTATCTATGGTTTGGCACCTCAGACTGCCCATTTTGAAGTTTATTCCTTTAAGAAAGTAATCTTTTTCATATTATAAAAATTAAACAATCAATGTGGACTTCTTCATGCATAGAAAACTCATCTTAATTATATGGCTTCTGCTATGTGAGGTAACTGAATTAATTCTTGCTGTCTTAACTCCTTATATAAATAAAATTGAGATTACCTTATACATACTGAATCAGGCAAACCCTCCCAGAGCCCATGGTTACCTCTCAAAGGCTATCTTCCTAAATGACAGTGTATTAAATCGCTTCTGTGATGATCACTGTGATAGCATGCATACAAATTATTTCAACATTATGAAAATCGTAAATCTCTTGGTCGAAATCTTTTACTGGATTTAGCATGGCTGGATTATATTTTTTAATATAATTCCATTTATCTAGAATCATAATATTGTTTGTGTGATGCTATTTTGCCTTTCTGAATATGTGGCTATAATACGAATTAGTGTTTTGGGGGCTGGTTAAGAGCGCCAACTGCTCTTGCAGAGAACACGGGTTCAATCCCCAGCACGCACATGGTGGCTGAGAGCCATCTTTAACTCCACTTCCAGGGGAATCTGATGCCCTTTTCTGACCTCCTCAGCATTGCACAACATGGGTGCACAAACCTACATGCAAACAGTACATTCATACACATAAAAAAAAAATAAAATGAATTAGTGGTTTGCACTACTGTTTGCTGTATATTTTAAATTTATTTTTATTATTTAACATAACACTGTTTCAGTAAGGGAAGTTCTTCCCTGTATCTCTTGAAGGCACCTTGCTTTTCGAAGTTCTTTGCTTACTCTACACTTTTGCATGGCCCAGTCAACCTTCATGACAGGAGTTACAGTTCTTTACCTTCCTGATTAACCCACAATTGGCCATAATTTTCATACAGTAGACATGTCTTCGATATTAATTTATAAAATTCATATGTATATAATCAACATTTTTCTTCAATATTTAATCTTGTTCTTAAAATTTAGATCATGCCAGGTGTCATGGTGCATGCCTTTAATCCTAGCACTTGGGAGGCAGAGGCAGGCGGATCTTTGTGAGTTCAAGGCCAGCCTGGTCTACAGAGTGAGTTCCAGGAAATCTGGAGCTACAGGGAGACCCTGTCTCGAAAATACCAAAAAAAATTTAGATTATGTATGTCCTCTTACGAATGATGAAATGTCATTTTTGTGTATAAAAATATACTAATGATAAAATCTTGTTTAATGTGTGGAATTTAGGTTGAAACCAATTCAATATGATAACCAGAAGTTGTATTTTTATGTATGTTTTATTTAGTTTGTATGCATTTCATATTATAGATCTTAATCAAATATCAAACCCGCCCTCTGTCCAGCAGACCATAATCCCTCCCCACAAGATTTTTTGCATTGTGTCATATATGTTAATAACTATCAAGCCAATAATTAGTACCCAGATGTACCCTGGTATTTTCTGTAGGGCCAGTTGTGTGGACATGAATTCTTTCAGCCCCATTTGTGTCATGGGAAGTGGTTCCTTTCCCATTCAACTATGATAAACAGTTTTGATGGGTAAATTATTCTGGGTTGACATGTATGGTCATTTAGAACCAGGAATACCTTGGTCAATTCTCTTCTAGCTTTCATAGTTTTCATTGCAAATGCATCAGTAATTCTGATGGGTTTTCTTTCATATAGCTTGATTTTCTCTAGGATTCCAGTATCCTCTCTTTGTTCTGTGTTTTAGATTCTTTACTATGATATGCCACATGAAGTGGCATATCATAGTAAAGAATGCTTGTTCTGGTCCTGTCTAGTTGGTGTACTGAGTGCTTTTTGCATCTGTGTAAGTATGTCCTTCCTTAATTTAGGGAAGTTTTCTTCTGCAGACCTGTCGATGAGCTGGTCGATGCAATTGACATGAGATAATTCTCCTTCCTCTATGTCTATGATATTGATACTTAGATTTGTTCATTGCATGGTGTCCCACATTTCCTGTTGACCTTCATTCCTGTCTTTGTTTGTTTGTTTGTTTGTTTTTAATTATGGTCTTTGCTTGAGGAGTCAAGTTCTTCATCTTGGTCCAGTCTTGACATTCCGTTTTCCATTTCATTTTTCTGGTTGTGAGGCTATCTCCTGTCACTTCAAATTGACTTGTTGAATTTTTCAATTACATATTCATTTTGGCTTACATTTTTTCAATACTTTTATCTCTTTGGTGAATTCACTTTTCAAATCCTGAATTGCTTTTGTAATTTCATTCAGCACTGTATTTGTAAGTTCATGAACTCTAATCATGAGTCTGTGCCTATCCTCTTGCAGTTCTTTGAGTTATTTGTGCATTCTTTAAGTTCTTTGGTCATATTTAATATTGCTCTTTAAAATTCTGCATTATGTTTGTAATCTTAGATTCTGGGATGCTGGCTTCCTTTGGGTGATTTGCAATGGAATAAGACTGGTGGGTTTTGTTGGGGACATATTATCTTGGTTTTCCATATTATTTGTCTTTTTGTATTGTTATTTGGTCATATGGATATCTTTTGCTAGTTGTCTCATATGAAATTCTATTTCCCCTTTGTTTAGTTGATGTTTGGTTCTGTTTATTTTCTTTATGCAGCTTGGTTCTTTTTTACTCAGATAGGAAAAGTTAGTTAGTGTGTGCAGGATAGTAGGCAAGTCTGTGACAGGCAATTTGAGAGAGGGACAAGGGTAAGGTGCATGGAAGGGGGACTAGAACACTAGGCAGGGTAGATGTAGACCCTAAAACTGGAGAATGCCCCTAGTCTGAGTGTAGTGGTTCCTTATGCAGTGGGCAGAGTCTGGATTATGAGTTTAGTCCAGATATCTGAAGCGGAAAGAGAGAGGCTAGAAGTACAGAGTCTGGGAGAGATTGGAACTGCTCAGGATGCAGGGGAATTGAGGATCAGTGGGCAGATTTGACTTACCAGGGTAGTGGGCCAGGTCTGTGGCAGGTATATCAGGAGGCCATGGGCAAGGTGGGGTAGGAGACAGCATGTGGATTGTCTACCAAAATAAGCTAGAGAAAGGAGCTAGTGTGGGTGGAGGGGATCAGGATGCAGTGGGTGGGCCTGACTTATGAAGCTAGTCTGGAGATTTGAGGCAGATCAGAAGGGGGTCTAGGTTCAAGGATAGCAAGGGGACAGAGTAGGGGAAGAAAGTAGAGCTGCTCAAGGTGCGAAGGGGAATCAAGGCAGTGTGGACAAGTTCTGACTTACCAGCAGAAATGGACTTTCTTAAATATTTGTAAGTATATACCTTATATAATTAAAATTTGTTTTCTGTTTGAGTGCATTGCCTGCATGTGCAAGTGCCCATTCATCCTTGCAATGCTTGTAGAGGTCAGTAGACAGGATCAGATTCCCGTAACTGGAGTAACAGTTCTTACCTGCCATGTGGGTGCTAGAAACTGATCCCAGGTCCTCTGCAAGAGCAGCCAGTGCTCTTAATCACTGAGCCATCTCTCCAGGCCCCTAGATAATTTTTAATACGATTATGTCTTGGTAAAATGGCACATGGAGTCCAGTGAGATGGATCATTGTATAAAAATACCTGTAAAACAAGGCCAACAATCTGAATTTAATCTGGGATCCCTTGTTGGAAGAAAAGAACTAACTCCAGAAAGCTGTCTTCTGACTTCCACTTCTGTACCATTGCATACATGCATGCTCATATTTACATGTGTGCATACACCTAAATTAATCATAAATAAATGAACAAAGAGTAAATGAATGACATTTTGTTATAAGTGGTGAGGTGTAATAAGGAAGATTTTCCAAAAGGCACACTTATTTCTTCTTATCATATACATGAAGAGCAAGTATGGAGGTTTCCTCAGAAATCCATAAATTAATCTATACTATGACCCAGCTGAACCACTCCTGAGTATGTACCTAAAGGACTGAAAGTCAACTAATCCAGGAGAATATTACAAATTATTGTAGTACTCTTTATAACATCTAGGCTGTGAAAACAATCTAGGAATTTAATAGGTGAACAAAGAAATCATATATGCATATGTATGTACCCCACACACAGAATTTTCCAGCCATAGAGTAGAACGAATTTATACTGTTCACAGGTAAATGAACACAAAGAAAAATAATAACAAGTGAATTAATATGGTCTCAGAAAATCAAAGCTTTCCTTTATTCATGTTTCTAAGATTTTTACAGAGATGCATGGGCTTCCAGTGTGTATATGTTGTAAAATCAGAAGTAGTCTATCCAGGAGAAGAGGCTAGCAGAAGCATAAAAGTAGGAAAGAAGTGGGTGCATAAGAAAGTATGGAGCGTATGCTCAGGTGCAATATATATATTATATAATATATAATATATTATATATTATATATTATATATTATATATTTTTTTTTTTTTTTTTTTTTCTTTTTTATTTGATCAACTTGTTTGTACATTCAAGCCCCTCCAGATGGATGTTGGGAGCCTTGAGCTGTGTGGGTTTGGGCACAACTGCTTGCAAATTGGTTTTACATGAAGGATGCTTGTACTCACAAATTATCACCTATTGTTAAAAAAAATGAAAACAAAACAAAACAAAAAAGCAGAGAAAGATGCAGAAAACTTACGGCAGAATGCACGATCTGCGATGGGTAGGGGTAGGGTGGGGGGGAAGGGAAGGGGATATATGCCTGAACTGAATTGGAAAATGATGTATGAAATACACAAAGCATCAATAAAAATAAAAAAAGATTTAAAAAAATTAGCAATTAAACGTTTTTTAATTAAATAATTGTTTAAGACAGACTGATTACTTGTATAACCCCCCTCTCTTCCCCTCTTTCGTTGTTTTACTTATTAGTGTTGGTGTATGAACATGTACATGAGGTTTATGTTAGGTGACATTTCAAAATTGTTCTCCACCTCTGCTTTATGAGACAGCATCTTCCTGTGAACCTGAGCCTCCCTGATGTGGTCAATGAATGTTAGTGATCTGCCTGTCTCCACTTTACTGTGGTACTGGGGTTAAGGAGCTGTTCCTTGTTGTCATCTTTCTACTTGGGTTCTGGGAATCGTAACCCTGGTCCTCCCATATTCAGAACAAGCAATGAACTGTATGCCCAGCTCCTGGTTTTTTAAAACTAGTTTCAACACATTGCTGTCTGCAAGAAACTCGCCTCCCTGACAAAGGACACATGGAGACTGAAAATGAAAAGGTGCAAAATATTTCAATTAAATAGATTATGAAAGCCAGCAGTAATAGTTACAACTGACAAGGAATGCAAAAGTGTCTCAGAAAGCCACAGAATTTTCGCCTACTTTCTTCTCCTTATCCAATGAATTCTCCAAGTTTTTCCAGAGAAACACAAGAATAAATGTTGAAAAGATATGGTGCTACAAGTAAAGTGGAAAAGTCTCATCTCTGGAAAATCAAGAAATTATATGTGATAATGCAAAACAAAATCATTTTCATGGAAGGTGAACAAATATCTCTCCCAGATACAAATAAATATTAGATGAAACTAAAACTATGGAGGAAAAAAAAAACTTCTTTCTGATAGTTACATGATGGAATCTTATGCCAACAGCATTGTAAGTTTCTAATCATCATTCATTTGTTTTTAAATTTTTTATTTATTTATGTGTATGAATGTATTGTCTGCATGTAGGTTTGTGCACCCGTGTAGTGCAATGCCGCAGAGGTCAGAAGAGGGTGTCAGATTCCCCTGGAACTGGAGTTCTCCCGGAATTGCAGTTACAGACTGTTCTCAGCCGCCATGTGGGTGCTGGGGATCAAACCCGAGTCCTCTGCAAGAGCAGTCGGTGCTCTTAACCGCTAGGCCATCTCTCTAGCCCCTCATCATTGATTTTTAAAAAGACATTTCTACTTCTCAAAGTTTACACCACTTCCATTTGGTTTTATTTATATAAAACCATAAGGAAGTAACAGCAGAAATATGAATAACTGTATCTTGAAGGAACTGGATGTGTTCAGCTCTTTTGATATAACAAAACAAAACACCCTCTAATTGTGGCTGAGGAGGTTTGCTGTAAATTCTGCCAGGTCTTGCTCTCATCTAGTGTGTGGTTACAGATGATGATGATAGATAGATAGATAGATAGATAGATAGATAGATAGATAGATAGATAGATAGATAGATAGATAGATACGTACGTATATACATACATAGATACATAGATACATAGATACATAGACATAGACATAGACATAGATTCATTAACCTTTGGGTCAAGCTTCCAATGGTAGGGACTACCTCATTTTCATGAGACAGCTGGGTCAGCTCAAATCCCCAAGTTCTCTTTCTAAGAAGCTTGGTGAGAGGGAAGCATAAAGAAACAAGCATCTAGTTGCCCCCCCCCCAACTTTATTAAGGACATCTCTGGAAGCAGCATCCAGAGAACATGTTTCAACAATATAACAGTCTACTTACAACATGCCCATGTCTACAGTTCTCTGAAAAATATTACAAAGGAATCTATACTATAAGCTGGTAACTTGGAGTCTCTGCAGCTCTAGCCTAAATTGCCTTTGTTTAATCTGTAACTAAGTCTTGCCACTCTGTAAGACTGTTGGATTCTCCATGTAGTCATTCTAGATACTTGTGAAAGGATGTTTACTTCACCCTCACAGCATTTCTCAGAATTCAGTGGAACTACATGTTAGCAAATTCAGTATAACACTAGGTTTGAATATATTAATTTCCTGGTAAGCATGTTTTTGTATTCTCTTATCTAGATGACACTTTCCATTTCTTATTTTATGACAAGTAACAAACATAGATATGGATTTGAAACTAAATGTCCTGCAGTCAAATTCAGATTAGATTTTGTTTTATATTAGCATTATTGTTAATTTTTAATGGAATTTCTGATACAATAATTCAATGTGCAAGAGTAAGCTTTTATAATGAAGTCGTTTTCATATATTCAAATTAACCTAGTTACAAGGGAACACATCGTATCCTGTGTTCACTCCATGCTCAGTTTTGTGTTTTATTTTCTTTTTGATACTACATCAAGGTTTAAGTTTCTGCAATGCTAAGGAAACAATAATATCAAGCTTGTATATGAAATAGATTCAATCGGATTTCATTCCTTTAAAGTCAACAAGAAGAAAATCTGCTTGTGTTAAAGTATACCAATTTGTTTGGACATTTTATTAGTTATTACCATTTGATCATAAGTTGACTCTAACTGATTCCAAGCTAATCTAACAATAGACCCTTCCTAGCTGTCCAAAATTCAAATAGCAGCATAATTTCCATACATAAAATCTTAGAGCAAAGGTCATATTTAGGTCTTTGATGAGATCAACTTTATTCAGGCATGTAGAGGGAGAAATCGTTACACATGTCTACACAACACATGCTTCTGCTCACCTGTATGGCAAAAGCTCAGGCATGTATTAAACTCAAAGGTCCTCTTCTAAGAGAAGTAGGATTACTGTCCTAGTGTGCTTTCTTTTCCTGTAATAAATACCATCCTGACAACAACTTGGGAAGGAATATTTGGCTTACACTTCCAGGTCATGACCAGCCTGGAGTGAAGACAAGGTGAGATCTCAGGGCAGAAACAACAGAGGATGCTGCTTACTCCTGTGCTCCCTTTGGCTTACTCAGCTTTCTTTTTTGTATTTTTGAGACAGGGTCTGCCTTTAGTCCCAGCTGGCCTGCATCTCTCTACCTAGACCAGGCCGGCCTTGAACTCACATAGATCCATCTGCCTCTGCCTCCCAAGTGCTAGGATTAAAGGCATGTGCTCAATTAGCTGTTTTTAGCTTATATTTTTAAAAAATTCCATACATGAGTACTCTTCCTTCTACAACTTCTCCAAAGTTCCCTCTCTCTATTTTGTGACCTTTCTTTAATTACTTCAGTTACATGTGTAAATATGTATGTATAGTTTACTCATTCAATTTACTGTTGTATGCGTGTTCTTGTGGTTAGGGCTGAGTACTTGGGATTGAAAACCTGCCAGGTAGTTCTAACCTGAAAACAGCTGGTTCTCCCTCTCTGAGCAAACAGGGACTGCCTGTATCTCTTCGTATAGAAGTGTAGTCTTACGAAATTTCCACATTCAAATTGGCATGTCAACTGGTGGTGTTGTTTTGCAGGTCTTGTTTGGGCTACCAGATTGTTGATATCTCATGGGTGCAGCTTCCCTTTAGTATCTGGAAAACACTGTCTAGCACCAAGCATCCTGGTCTTCTGGCTCTCACAGTCTTTAGCCATTTTTCTTCAGAATTCCTTGACTCTTGGTTATGGGGGTTACATTTCAGATGTATAAGTTGGAGTTGGGCACTCTGCTGTCACTTATTCACTGCATTTAGACTAGCTGTAGATTTTGCAATAGTCTTTACCTGTTGCAAAAATAAGATTCTTTGAAGAGAGGTAAGAAATACACTTCTCTGTGGGTATAAGGATAGGTATGTAGAATACAGTTAGAAATGACATTGGTTGAGGAAAATGGCAGCAGTAGTTTCTCCTCTAGGGTCTATGACTGTTCCACTTACAGCTATGTGACTAAGCTTTCTTTCATGGCCCAGGGCCATCTGCCCAGGAATAGAATCACACAAACTGAGCTGAACATTTTTACATCAATTAGCATTGAAGGAAATGCCTAACACACATTTACTAGCCTGTTCCAACGATTTCTTCAGTTGAGTTACTCTCCTCCAAAACTGATAGGTGAACTGTAGTACCCCTGGTCACAGAAGTGTTTTGTACATTAGCTAAAAGTTAGGGGCAACTCATATATCTAGCAACAGATGGATAAACAAAATTATATATTGTTCATCATTAAAATAGTAAAGAAAAATATACTATATGCTATGAGTTAATTTTGAAGACATTGTGCTAAGTGAAGTAAGCAAGCTGCCCTAGTTAGCTTCTTTGTTACTCTGACAAAAGCCCTGTAATGAATACCAACTTGGGGAGGAAAGGGTTTACTCATCTGACATCTCCTGGGTAACAGTTCATTACTGAGGGAGCCCACATTAAAAACTCAGGGCAGGAACAAGGATGCAGGATCTGAAGCACAGGCCATGAAACAACAGTTTACTGACTTGTTCCCCTGACTCATGCTCAGACTGCTTTCTCTTTTTTTAATATAATGCTTTTATTGATGTTTTGTGTATTTCAGACATCATTTTTCAGTTAAATTTAGACATATTCCCTTTCCCTTCCCCCCACCCCACCCCAAATCAGCATTCTGCCATAACTGTCCTGTATTCTCCCTCAGTCTTTTTTATGTTTAGGAATTCACATTTTCCTCCTTTAATTTTATATTACTCTAAAGTATGGATACATGCTTTCCACAAATATACAGTAATTACAGAGTCTAAAAATAAGTAGTGGGTCCATTCTAGAGCCCGTTAAGAGATTTACATTATAACAACATAGTTGATTTCAGGTAAAAAGAAATACATCAATAATGTTGTTCAGCTTGCCTTTCATCTGGGGATTTGGTGTTAGCTTCCACGAATGAGGGAAGCCATTCACCCTTTGTTTTTCTGCGTCTGTGTTACTTCACTTAGCATAATGGCTTTGAGTTCCATCCATTTACCTGTGAAGTTCATGATGTCTTCTTTCTTTACTGCTGAATAGTACTCTATTTTATAGATGTACCACATTATTGACATCCATTTGTCTGTTGTGGGGCATTTGAGTTGGTTTCACCTCTTCACTATTGTGAAGAGAGCTGCAATAAACATGGATGTGCACGTGTCTTGCAGTAGGATGAGTTTTGGTGGTATATACCCAGGAGTGGTATGACTGGGTCAGGTGGTAGGCTCATTTTGAGTCTTTCAAGGGTTCTCCACACTGCTTTCCATAATGGTTATACAAGTTTACATTACCACCAGCAGTGGATGAGTGTCCCTCTTTCCCCACAACATCTACACCCTTTGGTGTCTTTTGTTTTCATGATCTTATCCAGCCTTATGGGAGTAAGATGCTATCTTAAATTGGTTTCAATTTGCATTTCCTTAATTATTAATGATGTTGAACACTTTTTAAAATGTTTCTTAGCCATCTTTAATTCCTCACTGATAAAGTCTCTGTTCAGCTCTTTACTCCGTCTCTTGAATAGGTCATTTGTTTTCTTCTTTGTTTTTTGAGTAGTCAATATATTCTTTACATTAATGCTATGTCAGATGTATCACTGGTGAAAGTTTCCGTCTATTCTGCAGGTTTTCTCTTCACTTCCTTGATTGTTTCTTTTGCTGTACAGAAGCTTTTGAGTTTGATGAGGTCCCTTTTGTCAAGTGTTGACCTTACTTTCTACGCAGCAGCTGTCTCATTTAGAAAGTCTTTTCCTACACCTATGTCTTGTAGGTTGTTGCCAACTTTTTCTTCTATCACTTTCAGGATTTCAGGTTTCATGTTGAGATCTTTGATCCACTTGGAGTTGATTTTTGTACAGGGTGAGAGGTAGTGGTTTGATTTTGTTCTTCTACAAATGGTTATCCAGTTTTGCCAACACCATTGGCTGAAGATTCTATCCTTCCTCCATTGAAGCGCTTGTGCCCCTTTGTCAAATATGAGATGGCTGAAATTTTGTATGAGATGAAGTTTGGATCTTCAATTTTGTTCCATTAGACAATGGGTCTGTTTTTGTGCCAGTACCAGACTGTCTTTAGGACTATGTCCCTGTAATATAGCTTGATGTCTGGTAGAGCAATCCCCCATATATTGCATTTTTCACTCAGGGGTGTTTTAGCTATTAGGGGTCTTTTGTCTTTCTATATGAATGTAAGGATTTTTTTCCCAAGTCTGAAGAAACTCATGGGAATTTTGATTGGGATTCTGTTGAATTTGTATATCAATTTGGGTAAAATGGACATTTTTACTATATTAATTTCTCCAATTCATGAGCATGGGAGGTCTTTCCATAATTTGATATCATTTTCAATCTCCTTCTTCAGGGGTTGAATTTTTTTGTTGTAGATATTTTTGGTATCTTTGGTTAGGTTTGTTCCCAGGTATTTTTTTTGAGGCTACTGTCAGTGGGAAGGTCTTCTTATATTCCTTCTGTACTTTTTATTGGTGTAAATAAAGGCTACTGATTTTCTAGGTTACTTTTGTATCCCACCAATTTACTGAAACTCTTAATCATTTCTAGAAATTTTCTGGTGGAGTTTTTTGGCATCCCTTTGGTAATCTATCATATCATCTACAAAAACAGAAAGTTTAACTTCCTCTTTTCTGATTAGTACTGCTTTAATTTCCTTCTCTTACCTTATTGCCCTAGGAAGCATTTCAAGCACTCTGTTGAAGAGGAGTGAAGATAAGGGGCAGCCTTGCCAGCTTCCTGCCTTTAAGGGAAATGGTTCCAATTTTTCTCCATTTAGAATGATATTGACAGTGGTTTTGCTAAATACAGCTTTGATCGTGTTGAGAAATATTCCTTTCAGTCCTATTCCCTCTAGGTATTTAAACATGAAGGGATGCTGGATCTTGTCAAAGGCTTTTTCTGCATCAGTTGTGATGATGGTGTGCTTTTTTTCTTTCAGTCCAGTTATGTGTTGTATGATATTTATTGATTTATGTATGTTGAACCATCCCTGCATCTCTATTATGAATCCTCCTTGGTCATGATGGATGATCTTTTTAATGTGGGTCTGTATGCAATTTGCAAGTATTTTGTTGAGTCTATAACTCTTTTTTGTTTGTATCTTTGCCTGGTTTTTGTATCAGAGTGATGGTGGCTTCACAGAAGGAATTTGGGATAATTCCCTCTGTTTCCTTTTGAACACTTTGAGTAGTAATGGTAGTAGGATCTCTCTAAATGTTTTATAGAATTCTGCTGTGAAACCATCTGGGCCTGGGCTTATTTTTAGTTGGGAGATTTTTTTATTATATCTTCAATTTCCTCAAAATTATAGGTTTGTTGAAACTGTCAATCTCTTCTTGGTTAAGCTTCTATGGTTCCCAGGATTTCAGATATTCATCCATTTTTCCTATGTTTTCTCAAATTTAGTAGAGTATAGGTTTTTGAAGTATTCTCATAAGATTGCGTGGATCTTTTCTTTGTTGTGATGCTTCCTGTTTTGTCACAAATACTATTGGTTTGGAGTTGCTCATTCTTTATTTTGGTCAACTGGGCTAGAGGTCTGTTTATTTGTTTATCTTTTCAAAGAACCAGCTTTTGGATTCATTGATTCTCTGTATTGTTTTCTTTGTTTCTATTTCATTGATTTCTGCTCTGATTTATTTGTTATTTCTTCCTGTTTGTTGGGTTTCGGGTTCATTTGTTCTTGTCTCTCAAGTGCTTTTAGCTGCAGTGTTAGATCATTTATTTGCTCCCTTTCTGTTTTTCTGATGTGGGCACTTAGGGGTATAAATTTCCCTCTCAAGTCTGCTATTAAAGTATACCACAGGTTTTGCTGTGTTGTATTGTCCTTTTTGTTTAGTTCCATGAATACTTTTATTTAATTCTTTATTTCTTCCCTGACCCCTTGATTGTTCAGGGTGGTGTTGTTTAGTCTCCATGAGTTCTTGTAGCTAGTTGGGCTTATTCTGTTGTTCATATTGAGCTTTATTGCACTGTGGTCTGATAAAATGCATGGAATAATTTCAATCTTTGTGTATTTGTTGAGATTTCTTTTGTGCCCCAGTATGTGGTTGGTTTTGGATAATGTTCTGTGGGGTGCTGAGTAGAAAGTGCATTCTCTGGTGTTTGGGTGGAATATTCTGTAGATGTCTCTGAGGTCTATTTGGTGTATATTTATGTTCATTTTGATGTCTCCGTGTTTAATTTTTGTCTTGTTGATCTATTCAAGGGGCTCAGTGGGGTGTTGAAGTCCCCAACTATTAGTGTGCTAGAATTAATCTGTGTCTTGAGGTCCTGTGGTGTAGTGTTTATAAAGTTAGGTGCACCAGAGTTTGGTGCATAAACATTTAGGATTGTAAAGTCTTCATGGTTAATTGTTTATTTGACAAGGATGTAATGTAATGGCCCTCTTTGTCTCCTCTGATTAGTTTTACTTTGAAAGATATATTTTATCTGATATTAGAATAGCCAGCCCAACTTGTTTCTTGGTACCATTTGCTTGGAATATTTTTTTCCATCCTTTCACTCTGTAGTAGTTTGAATAAGAGTGTCCTCCATAGGCTTCAAGTATTCAGACATTTTGTCCCCAGTTGGTGGCACCATTCTGGGATGTCTAAAAGGTGTAGCCATGCTGGAGGAAGTATGTCATTAGGGGTGGGCTTAGTGAGATTAACAAGCCTTGCAGTCTCCAGTCTCTCTCTTTCTCTTGACTTCCTGTCCCCATTGGGAGATGTGAACTTCAGCTTTCTGCTCCAGCCCTGGCCACCATGCCTTCCACCACCATGGACTCTAATTCCCTGGAACCATCAATTGTAAGCTTAAATAAAGTCTTCATTTATAAGTTCCCTTGGGTCATGGTGGTTTTATCACAGCAACAGAAAAGTGACTAACACACTCTAAGGTGCTGTCTGTCTTTGAGGGAGAGATAGGTTTCTTATAGACAGCATATAGAAGGATTCTCTTTCCTAATACTTTCTCCCAGTCTATGCCTTTTGATTGGGGACTTTAGACCATTAATATTTAACGTGATTTTGTAATTAACATTAATATTCACTACATGTATTAAAGTTAATTACCTAGTCATCATCGAAATAAGGATTATAAATGTGAATTACATTTGATATATACATATGCACTTCTTATACAATGTTTTCTCTGGAAAACTATTTATAGAAATTCTTAATAGGTATTTATTATCCTACAATAGCATGGATGTGAAATGTATTCAAGTATTTAGGAGTTCTGAAATTTATTGCAAAATATTCTTTCTACTTAAAATTTCCAGGTGTCGGTTTTCATTGTGAGCCTTTCTGCCTTCTAAAAGGGACTAAGTCAATTCTAGCAATTTAGAAAGAATTCTAAAATTCCTCAACATAGATACATATCTTGTTCAGGAAACATAATAACTCTAATTGTAAATTTGTTTTAAACCCATATACAGCAAACCCATTTCCGCAATTTGTGTTTTCAAATTCTATAACCTGGCAGTCCACATACGAAGTTAACAGGCTTCAAAAATATGTGATTGCACAAAAATGTAGAATATCAAAACATATGAATACTATATTTTCTCTGAATTTTTTTTGATGCTTTGTGTATTTCATACATCATTTTCCAATTCAGTTCAGGCATATATCCCCTTCCCTTCCCCCCACCCCACCCCTACCCATCCCAGATCATGCATTCTGCCATACGTTTTCTGCATCTTTCTCTGCTTTTTTGTTTTGTTTTGTTTTCATTTTTTTAACAATAGGTGATAATTTGTGAGTACAAGCATCCTTCATGTAAAACCAATTTGCAAGCAGTTGTGCCCAAACCCACACAGCTCATGGGTCCCACCATCCAGCATGGGGGGCTTGTATGTTCAATCAAGTTGATCAAATGAGTGTCCAGTCTATATTGTAGTTTCACCATTAACCCCAATCGCAGCCCTTACATTCTAACACGCCCCCTCTTCTGCAGATTGTTCCCTAGGCTTAGAAAAGGGGCACAGGTGGATGAGAAGCAAAACAGTCTACTTTCCCTGGAGCTGATGTCTTGGTCTCTAGTCAATTCTGGCTGTTTTCTTTCATGGGCTACCAGCTTGTCCAGGCATAACCTTTCAATCCTACTAATGAAGCACATGCAATTAGATATATAGGTATTTAAACAGTATAATATATAGCCTTTCGATCCTGCTAATGAAGCACACGCAATTAGATATATAGGTATTTTAACAGTACTAATTGTTATGGTAAGTTATTTTGGTATAGACACAGATGTTTGGATGGTATGTTAATTCATGAATTACATTTTCTTCTGTTAAACAAAATATATTAATACAGGAGCTCTGAGATCAATAATGGATTATTCTACCAAGGAGATGTTGGCCAGGGGATCCAAGCCCCCACAAATGGTAAAGGCTCCTTGCCTCCAAACTGGGATATCTGCAGGAAGAGAGGTGATAAGGCCCTGCTGTTGAAGACCTGATATAAACATGGGAAAGATGTATGGAGACCGCACTTGCAAGTATACAGATGGTGTCTGGAATGCCAGAGAGTGTTACCAAAGACCACTAAACCAATAAAGCAAATATAGGTCTCCTTGAGTCAAGCAAGACTCCTCCATCAGCACCAGCTACACCTCATCTGCCTGGAAATACTGTGCAGCAGTGGCAGCCATATGTCTGTATATCCCAAATCTAATTGGCTATTAGCTCTCTCCTTGGAGCAATAACCCACGGCTGATGCCACAAGCTTACATCCTCTAATGGTTAGGACATGTTATAAACCACACGAAGACCCTGCCATACTTGACAGATGAATGTTTTTGTTTTTCACAATGATCCACATTCTTCTGTTCATACATAGCATCAGATAATGAAGAAGAAATTGATACATGCAAAATGCACTGGGGAAAGACAGAAGAATTTGTTTTGTTTATGATTTTGATGTCTGAACTATAAAACACACATCACAAATTGGTAAACAAAGGCAGAGAGTTAAGATGTCTTATAGGCCACAATAAATCCAATACCTCATGGTCTTTTTCCATGCCACGATGAGTGTCAAGATTTATTTATTAAATCTGTAAAAATCTGTTTTTGAAGTCTAACAGAGGTAAAGGGAGAGACCCAGGAGCTGGGGTTTGTGGGACTGGTTTGGGTGTTGTGAGCACTAGCATAGAGACCTCCCAATATTCTCAATATGCAGCACTAAGACTTTGAACTATGACAGTGGCATTTATTTTTTGTTTGCTTAAGAATATTTTTATTATTTTAATTTTATGTGTAATGTTGTACAATGCCCATGGAGGTCAGAAGTGGGTGTGTAATCCCTTGGAACTGGAGTTACTGACCATTGTTTGCCTCCATATGGGTGCTGGAAATCTAACCGGAGTCTTCTGAAAAAGCAGTCAGCACTCTTAATTGTGGAGCTGTCTCTAGTCCCACTAGTGGCATTTGTATAATGAATACAGAGATAGAAATAACAAATCTTGGGGAAAATTGAAACATCGTGAGAAGCCCTTAATTAGCTTAATGTTGGAATCACATAAGGGTTATAGTGCTATTTCCACCTTCACCTCCTTGAGGATGATGCATTGAGGAAAAGCACAGAATTCCATTTTGTTAACCAAAGATTGTAGAACAAAAGCTGCACCAGGGAAGCTGAAGCTTTACAATCATTGTAGGATGAAGTTGGGTTTTTATATGGATACCACATACAGACCATAGTGAGGGAAGTCACACGTGTGTGATTGCCTCTTGAAGAAGAAATGTGAATATTATATTGTGGTAGAGAGAACAGTTCTCTTGAATGCAAAACCAATAAATCAATCAATGTGGTTTGATGTTATTGAAGACTGCAAAGTTCTATTGCCCTCCTTGCTGTTATTATTACAATATGCATGTAAATAGCAGCGAGGAGGTTATATGCTACTATCCTTTTTCTTACTGTCGAGGTTAATATACTTCAGTCCAAGAACTATCTCAGAACTGACTGGCTATTAATTATGTCTATAATATCATATCAAATGACCTCTCAACCCTGCTGATACATCACAATACGATATGCTGCAGTCAGCAGGACACTTGCTAAATAAGTTGTCCCCACAATAGATGTCTATTGGCCCACAGCAGATAAGTCAAAATAGAGATGATTATTTTATTCAATTCTGTTAGACACAGATCTTATTATATAAGCCTTTCAGCTGATGTCGACCACCTTTGTTGTAGATAGTAAATCAAATGCTACATATAGCTTAAAAATTAGGTCCACATGTATATAGTCATTATAAATTTTCTCTGGTAAAATGAATATACTTTGAACCATTTCAGATTTTTCAGATTACCAAATAAAAATTTATTGGATAGTATCTCTTCATAGCCTAAGGACTAAGGCTGCAGAGCAAGAGAAAGAGAATATTACACAAGAAGATAAATGGCACTGTGTAACAGCTCCTTAATTCCAAAGAAAATGAATCATTTTTCATAAAAAATTTATGTGGAAAATATTAACATAGCAGTTTGTATCAAAAACCTGGTCTGTCTTATATGAGCAGAAACTTAGTTTTCCTCCAGGTCATATTTTATCACTTAAATTATAGAAAAATGTGATGAACATATTATTGGAAATAATAGAACCTGAAATTTATCTTAAATGAGATTAGACTATGCCATTGTTCCAAAGGGTAGATGTCCTTTTAAAACAGCTGTTGGGAGATGAATTTATCACTTCCTTATCTATGCTATAAAAACTCTATGTATCTTCTAAGATTAAGAGGTATGTCAAAAACTTTTAGCCACAGAGAACAAAGGAAACAGATGAAAGGGATTCTCTTCATTCTATCCGAAGGTCTATATCTAAGGCAGTTATTGATGTTATGAAAGCACATGTTCAAAATTACCCACAAGGTGGGTATGTCTATTTATTCATGGAAGTTTGATTGTGCTTTCATGAGAATTGATAAGGAACCTTGATTAAACAGACAATTCTATGTATACAGAATGACAAAAGTTCATAAAGAAATATATTTTTTTTCTGAGACAGGATATTTTAAAATAATTCTTTACACATAGTTTTATCATTTATTAAATATTAAACAAATTTGCATAATCATGACATGGATATGATTTTTACTTGATGAATTCAAGCTTTGCTGAATATTTGACATAGAAAGACATAGAGAAACTTCAATAATTTTCAAAATTAATCAATATTTTTGTTTTATACTGTTAAAGCTGAAAACACTGCTTTCCACAAATACATAAAAGAGAAAAAGTAGAAACAGAATGGAGAGGTGGCTCAGCAGTTAAGAGTGCTGGTTGCTCTTGCAGAGGTCTTGGGTTTGATTCCCAGAACCCACATGGTAGCTAACAACAGTCTGTAAATCCAATTCCAGGGGAATTGCAGACCTCCACAGCATTGTACAATATGGGTATGCTTACATCATGCAGACAATATACTCTGGTGGTTGGGCGATGTTGTGAGCCCCAGTAAGAACTTGTCACCCTTTATAGAGAAACCACAGTTTGTGGATTAGCATGCCATCCAAGCATCTGTGTCTATGCTCACAGCTTAGCTTGACATAATAAGTGGTACTGCTTAAATGCCTGTACATCCAATAGCTTGTGCTTTGTTAGTATGACTAAAAAGGGTATCACTGGGAAAGCTGTCAATCCCTGAAGGGAAACAACCTGAACAGACTGGAGTCCAAAATGACAATTCCAAAGAAATTAGACTGTTTTCTTCTCACCCACTTGTGCCCCTTTCCCAAAGCCCAGGGAACAAACTGCAGAAGAGGAGGCATGGTAGATTGTAAGGGCTGTGGAGAGATAGGGGTGAATCATGAGACTACAAGAATATAGTCTGGACTCCTGATTGATCAACATGTCTGTGCATACAAGCTTCTCCAACTGGTCTATGGGAACCTTGGGTTGTTCAAAATTTGGACATAGATACTTGCAAAATGCACCAATTACCTGATTGTATGACATAATGAGTGACATCAATGCTATCTGCAAACAACTGTATCATTGTATTGTAGAATCCCTTAAAAAAATAAATTAAAAAAAAAGAAAACCCAGAAGAAATGGATGAATATTTGAAATCCTGGGAATCACTAAAGCTCAATCAAGAAGAGATCAGAAGAGAGTGACAGCTTAAATAGACTGTTAATATATGAAGAAATTGAAGATGCAATAAAAAGCCTCCCAACCAGTAAAGCCCAGGCCCAGATGGTTTCACAGCAGAATTCTATAAAATATTTCAAAAAAGACTTACAACCATTACTACTCAAGTTGTTTAGAAGGATACAAATCTGTAGGATAATGAAATTAAACCCCTACCTCTCACCCAGTACAAAAGTCAATTCCAGATGGATCAAAGACCTCAACGTGAAACCCAAATCTCTGGAGGCCATAGAAGAAAAAGTTGGCAGCAGACTACAAGACATAGGTGTAGGAAAAGACTTCCTAAATCAGACAGCAGCTGCACGAGAAATAAGATTGACAATTGACAAATGAGGCCTCATTAAACTCAAAAGCTTCTGTACATCAAAAGAAATAATAAAGGAAGTGAAGAGAAAACCCAGTGAGTGGGAGGAAACCTTCACTGCAGATACATCTGACAAAGCATTGATTTCCAGAGTATACAAACTGCTCAAAAAAACAAAGAAGAAAGAAAACAAATGAATCACTCAAATTTGGAGCAAAGAACTGAATAAAGACTTCAAGGAAGAGGAATTAGAGATGGTTGAGAAACATCTTAAAAACTGTTCAACGTCATTAATAATTAGGGAAATGCAAATTAAGACCACTTTTAAGTTATCATCTCACGCCATAAGACTGGCTCGGATCAAGAAAACAAATGATACCAAGTGCTGGAGAGGTTGTGGGGAAAGGGGAATACTCATCCATTGCTGGTGGGAATGTAAACTTGTACAGCCACTATGGAAAGCAGTGTGGAGAACCCTTAGAAGACTCAAAATGAGCTTGCCATTTGACCCAGTCATACCACTCCTGGGTAGATACCCACAAGATTCAACTTACTGCATAATAAAATGCATACACAGCTATATTTATTGCAGCTTTGTTCACAATAGCAAAAAGCTGGAACCAATCCAAATGCCCCTCAACTGATGAGTGGATAGAGAACACGTGGTACATGTACACAATGGAGTTCTATGCAGCAGTAAAGAAAGACAACATCATGAAGTTTGCAGGTAAATGGATGGAGCTAGAAGATATTATATTAAGTGAAGTAACACAGTCCCAGAAAAACAAAAGATGAATAGTATTCCTCATCTGTGGATGCTAGCGTCAATAACCCAGTTGTAAATATTTCATGTGGGGAGGGATGCATATTGAAATAACACCCACAGAAAGACTGCATCAGAAAACTGAATGAAATGATGAATCTGGAGGGGTGGGAGCACTGGGAGAGGGACATGGGTGAATATTCGATTAATTGACGTGAGTTTAACAAGTATCCAATTTTTCCCAAACTATCTACAAATTACCTGGTAATTTAGGACCTAGTAAAAGTAAAAATGCCTATATTAAACAACATTGGTTTAAAGGTTTTAATAAAAACAATAATATGTCTAAATTAATTGGAAATATAAATTGTTGTCCACATTTGTTTTACTTAAAATCTGTATAACAATAACTTTGGGATTAACATATACAAATGTTATCTATATTTTTTGTGTTATACAGTATCATCTTATAACATTCTCTTGTACCTGTAGGATAATTTAAGGAATTAAGTTTGCTTCCCAAATTAACAACATACAGTCATCCAAAACAGCTTGGGTATATTTAATGAAATTTACACCTTGATTCCTGCCTATAGGTATGTGTACTACAACTGCCTTTTTGAGACTCATGGGTCAAAAAAATAAAAACCTAAAATAAAAAGGAGGGATACAGTTATATATTAAACCTTTTTGTCAAAAATGTTTCAATTTAAATCTTAAAACTAACTATAGGAAAAGATTGGTATGTTCCCACAGGTCAAAACGTCACCAACTTAATGGCTGAGAAAGAAAAGATACAGCTTTGCACTGTGCAGGATGTACCAAGAAATACCAGCAGAGAAGTTGACCCATCTAAACATTAAAAGGAAGAAAAGCCTCAGACTGCTACAGGCATCAAACATCTCTGTGGATCCTATTTGTAACAACTGTTTATAATGAGTCCTAATGAACCTTACCTTCTAGGTGCCACAAAGTTTTAATATGAGAGACTTTCTTATCTCCTTTTCATAGAACAAAGAAAAATATAATGGTTATGAAATCATTCTCTAACTGTAAATTAGAGCCAACTGTTATAGAGGTAATCTCTTATAAAACCAGTATAACTGCTTTCTTTAACTGACTAATAGACATAGGAACTGTGAAAAGGACTACTCTCTATTCAGAGCCAAATATTAATACTAAAGTCTCTTTAAGCTGTGCATTTAAGCAAAATATATTAATACAGGAGAGCTCTGATATCAGCAATGCATTATTCTGCCAAGGAGATGTTGGCCAGGGGATCTAAGCCCCCCCCCCAAATGTAAAGACTTCTTGCTTGTATGCTAGGATACCTGCAAGAAGAGAGGTGGTAAGTCCCTGTTGTCGAAGACTTGATGTGAGCATGGGAGAGATGTATTGAGACCGCACTTGCAAGTGTACAGTTGGTCTCTGGAATACCAGAGAATGTTACCAAAGGCCACTAAAACAATAAAGCAAATATTGGTCTCCATGAGTCAAGCAAAGCTCCTCTGTCAGAATCAGCTACACTGCACCTGCCTGGAAATACTGTGCAGCAGTGGCAGCCATATGTCTGTATATCCCACATCTAATTGGCTATTAGCTCTGTCCTTGGAGGAATAACTCACAGCTGATGCCACAAGCTTACCTCCTCTGGTGGTTAGGAGATGTTATAAGCCACAGTAAGACCTTGCCATCTTTTACAGAAAAAAAATAATTAATTCATGGAGTAGCATACTATCCAAACATCTGTGTCTATACCAAAGTAACCTACCATAATAATGAGTACTGTTTAAATACCTATATATCTAATTGCTTGTGCTTCATTAGTAGGATTGAAAGGTTATTCCTGGATAACCTGTCAACCCATGAAAGGAAACAGTCAGAACTGATCAGAGTACAAAACGACATCTCCAGAGAAAGTAGACTGTATTGCTTCTCGTCTACTTATGCCCCTTTTCTAAGCCTAGGGAACAATCTGTGGAAGAGGGGGTGTGGTAGAATGTAAGGGCTGAGATTGGGGTGAATGGTGAAACTACAGCAATATAGACTGAACACTTGTTTGACCAACTTGATTGTACATACAAGCCCCTCCAGCTGGATGGTGGGAGCCTTGGGATGTGTGGGTTTGGGCATAGCTGCTTGCAAATTGGATTTACATGAAGGATGCTTGTACTCAAAACTTATTACTTATTGTTAAAAAAATGAACTAATAAAAAAATGGAAAAAAAAATTGCCAAAAATTTTGTGCCAATCCAACATTAAAATACATTCATTGTATTTTTTAAATACACAAGTAAGGAACCCAAAACTCAATTTAAAAAAAATCAAACATTCTAATCCGAGTACAATTGAGCAATATGCCAATTTGATATTTACATGCTGAAGAGTGATGGCAGGAAAATACTATTTTGTATAATTAGACCATTATGTTTCCGTGGGGCCGGGCAGTCTGCATACACAGTAACAACACTGTAGTTTATATTTTAGACTAGTCTAGAATCTGAAAAAGGATAATTCCAGCACTGTGTGTTGGCACTGCTAGGCACCATGGGATGTGCAGGCACAGGGTGTACGCTGTGTGTTCAGAGCACAGAATGATACAGCAAGAGCTACCCAATGCACTTCAAATTCATTGAATAATTGAGTCTGAATTAGCCTTTGCATATTCAGAACCTGTTGTCATTGCTCCTTTTTTTTTTTTTTTTTCCGCAGCTCCTACATTTAGTTACAAGGCCCCATGTAGGGTTCTGATCTACTGCTTAAGAAGGTGACTTCTACAGAACCAAGCAAGTAGGGCTTCATAGTCTCAGGCCACGAGGTACAGGTTAACAAATTATTTCTTCTTTAAGTTTAGAATCATAAAAATAAGAGGTAGGGAATAATTTCTGTAAATGTCTGCCATGTAAGTATGAACTTGACCTGCTCCTCCTTTGCTGTTGGTTTAGCACAAGATTAGAAACATTTATGGCAGTATGCTTATAGACTGCTATGCTAGTAAGCTGACAAATGATTGAGATGGAACAAAAGTATTCACTGGACCCTTTTATACAATTCCATTGTTCATAATGTATTTCTACATATAGAAATATATATTTTACTGGAATGCATATGGAATATGGAATTATAAACATTTATTTTTTCACTGTGGATTATCTTTAATTTAATGTTTCAATGTTATTGTTGTGGTATGAAAGCTTTCATTCCATAAGACAGAATAGTCAGTGGATGTTGGTGACTGTATTCTGTCTACATAAGCAAATAAATGTCTTTTATCAAGACACATTGCATCTGAAGAAAAGAAAACAAAACTTGAGCGTGGTAAGAAGGTGTGACAGGGAAAGTAAGACATGGAGAGAGACAATGACATCTGGGAAATGACATCTGTTTTTGCATTTTATTTTTGATTTATTTATATTAACGTATTAATTTTTTACCATGTGTGTGTGTGTGTGTGTGTGTGTGTGTGTGTGTTTGTGTGTGCATGTTTGTACTGAATTATATTTGGGGGTCAAGAAACACATTATAGGAGTCATTTCTCTCCTTTCTTCCTGTAGGTCCTGATGATAGAACTCAGACTGTCAGATTGTTGGCAGGCACACTTACTTACTGAACTATCTTGCAATGCCCAGAATGTACTCATCTTTTCACAATATAGTCATGCCTGTCTTGAACTCCAGAATCTGCCCCTAGTGTCATTGAGTCTAAACAAGACGGGCTGCTCCAAAGTAAGCAATGAGCAGGGAAGGGGCTTACGTGCCCCACTTCTTACAACCACGCTGTTTACAACTAACAGATTCTTGGGGGGTGGGAAACATACTATTCATACTATTCACCCATAGTGAGCTCACCAGGCAATAATGATTAGTTCAAAACCCATGGTGACATAGATAGCTCTGGTTATATTTGATGCATCACAGAACAGAAACAAAAGTCATGAATGGAGGACAAACTTTGTAGGGAAGATGGTGGATTGATGGGGTACGAATGAAATAGCAGAGGCTGTGAGTAGGAACCATGTGTATATCATGAAATTGTTAGATAATAAAAATAATGAAACAAATGAAGAGATACAGGGTGGAGTTTCTTTGTGTTGCCACTCTTCAGAGACATTACATTTCTGTTTCTGTGTTATAAATGGAGGTAATGACTTCCTATCCAGGGAGACAAGACATTTCCAATGTTTAATCCCATTTTTAAAAGGCCAAGTAATAGGTCAAAACAAAAGTAATAGCTATGAAAATTTTGTAGAATCTTTAAATTTTCTAGGTTAAAGTATCTGTGTCAGCTTTAAAAGTACTTTTTGCTCTATGTCCACTTCATAGAGTCAACTCACTCTGAAACAATATTAAAAAGAAACATGTTAAATATTAAAGGTTTTTCATAAAGTAAAATAGCAAATAAATAAATTTGGTCATACATTATTAAGAGGCCAAATATTTGCCATGATGTTATTTTCACCACAGGACAATATATTCTCTTGACTATGTTTAACTTTAGTTTCCAAAATAAAATAAAATCCATTCACAACCTCAGGATATTTTCAGATGTAAGTTAAATTTACTAAGTTATATATTTTATTGGGAATAGACTACAATATTAAAATGTATGAAAAATAAATTCAAACACAAGAAATAACTGTCTTTGCCAGATGCCATTATTTTGGGTATATCATAGTCTATTGATTAATGTGTATTTTAACAAAAGGGTTTTCTTATTGGAAATATTTAAATATTCACATTAAATTAATGAATTCCCAATATATAGTGTATATTGAATATATTTAATATCTTGTGTTATTGTGTAAATAAATATATAATGAAGGCCAAAAGGCTTTTAAATAGTGGAAACCAGACATTTGCTTAAGTACCAATACAACCAATGCATGAAATGACTAAAATGATGCTACAAATAAATAGGACTTCAGCATTGAAGACAGTATGTATTGGGCAAGAAAAAAGTACTTTTTCTATAAATAAAATAAACATGATGTTCACTCAAATGTACTGCTTTGAGTGAATTCCCAAACTGTGACATAGTGGGATACATTTCTGAGGTGATTAATGGATCTGTAGATGTACTCAGGATGCAATCAGGGTGGCAAGGATTGCACAGAGTCAGTGCTCCAGAGAAGGGCCAAGTAGACATGAGCACATGACTCTACGGAAATGCTGGAGGGAAGGACAACAGCTCCTTAACAGATGGCACCATGGAGTGCCCAGATCATACAGTGTCAGAAATGTTGTCCATAGTCACAGTAGAAATGGAAGACCACAGACTAACAAAAGAGTTGTTAGAATAAATATGACAGCCTATTGCATCTGGACTGAGGATAGACTATCCTCATTACTGACCCCAGAATAACAATTAAGAACATTTTAAAGCATGTAAAAATATTCAGTCTCAAAATAAAAATTCACAACATCCACTTTGAATACAGGATTCAAGTGCTGAGAAGTATAAATATACTCAGAATGAGGGGACATGAAACCAGTAGTAACAGACCTATAATTGAAATGGGATCTTGGTTCTCATCAAGAATTTAAAAGTGGGCTGGAGAGATGGCTTAGCACTTAAAAGCACTGGCTGTCCTTGCAGAGATTCTCAGCCCTCACATGGAGGCTAACAACTGTCTAAAACTCCAGTCCCAGAAAATCCAATGCTCTCTTCTGACCTCAGGCATTGCATGACACGGGTGCACTGGTGCACTTACATGTATGAAGGCAGTACACTCATACACAAAAATAAAAATAATAATTACAAAATTAAAAAAAGAATTTAAAGAAGTAACACATGGAAGCTGTACAAAATCATAAATCAAATCTTTAGAGCTGAAAATTAGGGATAGATGAGAGGTGACTAAATGAGACTGTAATGTACGATCAAGTGTGGTAGAAGGAAATATTGCTGAACTTGAAGTCATAGCAATAGTTTCTAAAAATTAAACATCAAAATATTGGGGAATTACTTTGAATTTCTAAGAGAAATATTTGTGACAAATGTAAATGAAATATAAAAGTAGTCTGCATAAAAGAGATATAGCAATATTTAAAATAATTAACTATTGTCTAAATTTGATGAAATATGTAACTCACAGATCCACAGGACTCAAAAAGACACAGCAAAAGAAATGAGTGGCCTCCAGCATGGTGCATTAATAAAAGATGAAAAATGGTGATCAAGAAAAAAAACTTAGATTTATGTTTAAAATAATCATAATTTAGGAGTGACCCAGCCAGCTGGACACTCACCAGGCCCAGAGAGAGGAGGCAGCTAGGCACCTGGGGAATAGGTGATCACAATGGCAGGGCAGGCAGGCTCATCATTCCCCTGGGCATGGCCTGTTGCCTGCCAGCCAGTCACATCTGGCTCAGCATGCACAGCAGGAGTGACCCAGCCAGCCAGATATCCACCAGGTCCAAAGAGAGGACGCAGCACAGCACCTGAGGAATAGATGAGCACAAAACCTGGGGGACTCATCACTGCCCTGGGCACAGCCTGTTGCTTGCCAACCAGCCATACCTGGCCCAGGTTGCACAGGGGCAGGGTGGAATCACCCAGCCAGCTGAATCCTCACCAGGTCCAGAGGATACTGGCAAACCAACCACCCAAACCTCTTGAGCTACACTGAGGGTATCCCATTGAGAACAGCTGTAGCAACACCCCAGCACAAAGCAGGTGCACACTCAGCAGGGAACTGACCTGATTGTTACCTGGGACTTCTGGAGAACCTCCAGACCAGAAAGGGAAGAGCCAGCTGAACCTTCCAATACATGGCCAAAAGGGAAAACTGGAAACCTAACACAACCAGCCCTCCATAAACCAAGGAGAAGACAATGAATGTATCTGCAGGAAACAAGCAAATTAAGCTTTCAAGGCAGCAAAGAGGCATTTGAGATTCATGCCAGAATACAAACAATAAAATAAATCCACATGCCAAAAACACAAAGAAAAAAGAACATGGGAAAAGCACATAATAAATCTCCACCAGATGGTACCAGTCCTATAGAAGATCCCTACAATGAGTTCTCACTGGAAGGAACCCAGGACACAGATCCTAGAAGAACAATCATAGACATAATCAAATGAATCAAAGAACATAAAAAAAATCAGAGAACTAAAGGAAAAGAATGAAGAACTCAGAAAGGAACTGGAGGCAAAGAATGTCAAACTCCAGAAGAAATAGAAACACTGAAAAGATCACATGCTGAAATGAAAAGGGAAACAGAACAGAGAAACAAGCTACAAGAAGAGAATGGCAAGCTCCAAAAGGAAGTGGAAATACTAAATAAATCACAGCATGAAACGTAAAAGGAAATTGAACACTCATCCAATCAACAAAAAAGGAAATTGAACACTCATCCAATCAACAGGAAAGGATGGGTGAAAGCCTCAAAAGCAGATTGGACAAAGCAGAATATAGAATATCATAGCTGGAAGGTAGCAAGGAAAAACTAGAAAGATGCAAGAAAGATTACGAAAAAACATTTAAAAACCCCACAAGAACGGAACAATCAGGAAATTTAGAACACTCTGAAAAGACCAAACCTCCACATCATAGGGCTAGAGGAAGGTGAAGAATCCCAAGACAATGGTATTGATCAGATCTTCAACAGAATAATAGAAGGAAATTTCCATAAACTGAAAAGAGACAAACCCTACGAATACAAGATGCACATAGAACTCCTGGAGAAGATCAGAAAAGAAATTCTCCACACCATATCATAGTTAAAACACTATATGCCAAAAACAAAGACAAGATACTGAAAGCCACAAGAGAAAAACAGCAAGTTACATATAAAGGAAAAGCAATCAGAATTACAGCTGACTTCTCAGTGCAAACTATGAAAGCCAGAAGAACATGTACAAATGTATTCCCAGTACTAAATGACTATAGATTCCAACCCAGATTACTATAGCCAGCAAAAATGTCAATCATAATTGAAGGAGAAAGAAAAATCTTTCATGACATAAACAAGATGAAATAATATATGTCCAAAAAAAAAAACCAAAACCAAAAACAAAAAACAACCCTTCAGAAAATAAGCAATTCAAAGGACAGAGGAAAGGAGCACCTATCCCCAACAGCTAGAGAGATAAATTAATAAAAGTATAACTGTGAAAATACAAACCTAGACAAAGAATGCAAACAGAAAATAAGATGAAAGAAAAGAACACACATCTCTAAATAATAACCTTAAATATTAACCATCTAAACTCCCCAATCAAAGACATAGACTTGGAGAATGGATTAGGAAACTAAATCCACCTATATGCTGTCTACAAGAAATGCATCTCACCCTCAAGGACAAGCACCAACTTAAAGTGAAAGGATGGATAAAGATATTCCAAGCAAATAGTACCAAAAAGCAAGCAGGAGTTGCCATTCTAACATCAGACAAAATAGACCTCAAAGTAAAACTAATCAGAAAAGAGAAAGAGGGCCATTACATCCTTATAAAAGGAACAATTAATCATGATGATTTCATAATCATAAATATATATTCACCAAACTCCAGTGCACCTCACTTTATTAACAGAATCCTGCAAGAGGTTAAGGCACAGATTTATCCCAGCAGACTAATAATTCTGTACTTCAATACCCCAATGAACACTTTGCATAGATCAGCTGGACAAAGGAAAAACAGAGAGACATCAGAACTGAACAATACATTCCTCCAAATGGACCTCACATACATCTGAATATTCCACCCAAACACCAGAGAATACACTTTCCTACTCAGCACCGCATGGAACATTGTACCAAATTGACCACATACTGGGACACAGGAAAAAACCTCAACAAATACAAAAGGACTGAAATAATTTCTTGCATTCTGTCAGAACGCAGTAAAATAAAGCTCAATATCAACACAAGGATAAGCTTGACTATCTACAAGAATACATGGAGACTAAACAACACACTCTGGAATAATGAATGGGTCAAGGAAGAAATAAAGAAATAAAAACATTTCTAGAACTAAACAAAAATGACAACACAACACAACAAAATCTATGGCATATTTTATATATCCCATAGGGGTTTATAAGGGGGTTTATAAAGGGGTTTATAAACCCCATAATGGTTTAAAGAGGGAAGTTTATACCCCTGGTGTATACTTAAAAAACAAACAAACAAACAACAGAGCACAATGTAGCACTGCACCTAAAAACACTTGAGAAACAACAAATGAACCTCAAACCCAACACACAGGAAGAAATAACAAAAATCAGAGCAAAAATCAATGAAAAGAAACAAAGAAAATAATACAAAGAATCAATGAATCCAAAAGTTGGTTCTTTGAGAGGATAAACATGATAAGCAGAACTCTAGCACATTTAATCAAAGAAAAAAAGAGCAACTCCAAAGCAAAATAAATAGAATTTGAGATGAAAAGGGAAACATCACAACAGACAACAAAAAGATCCAGATACTCATACAGGAATATTTTAAAACCATATACTCTAATACATTTGAAAGCCTAAGAGAAATAGATGAATATTTGAAATCCTGGAATTCACCAAAGCTTAACCAAGATGAGCTTTGCTTTACAGTGTAAACAGACCCATAATATTTGAGGAAATTTAAAATGTAATAAAAAAACCTCCAAACCAAAAAATAGGCCAGATCCAGATGGTTTCATGACGGAGTTCTACAAAACATTTAAAGAAGACTTAACAACTCAAACTGTTCAGAAGGATACAGAGAGAAATCTTCTAACTTCCTTCTATGAAGCCAGCATTACCCTAATGCCCAAACCAGGCAAAGATACAATAAAAAAAGAAAACTATAGGCCCATATCATTAATGAACAAGGACACAAAAACACTCAACAAAATACTTGCAAACTGCATACAGACCCACATCAATAAAAATCATCCATCATGACCAAGTTGGAGTCATACCAGAGATGCAGGGGTGGTTCAATATAGGTAAATCAATAAATATCATAAACACATAAATCAACTGAAAGACAAAAAACACGAGAACATCTCAACTGACACAGAAAAAGCCTTTGACAAAAATACAACAACTGTTCATGTTTAAAGTTCTAGAGGGAAATGGACTGGAGGGAATGATCCTCAACATAATAAAAACCATATACAACAAACCCACAGCCAACATCCTAAATGGAGGGAAGTTAGAAGCATTTCCCTTAAAGGCAGGAACCCGGCAAACCTGTCCCCAATCACCACTACTCTTCAATATAGTGCTTGAAATGCTTGCTAGGGCAATAAGGCAAAAAAAGGAAATTAAAGGAGTACTAATTGGAAGTCAAGATATCACGCTTTGCAGATGATATGATAGTTTACCTAAGGGATGCTAAAAACTCCACCAGAAAACTCTTAGAAATGATAAAGTTTCAGTAAAGTGGCAAGATAAAAAATTAACCTGGAGCCAAGCACTCAGTAAGCAGAGGCAAGCAGGTCTTTGTGAGTTCAAGGCAAGCCTGATCTACAGAGTTAGTTCCAAGACAGCTGGAGCTACAGAGAGACCCTGTCTTCAAAAGACCAAAAAAAAAAATTAACCTGGAAAAATCTTTAGCCTTTTTTCTTTACACAACAACAAGCAACAGAAGAAGGAATATAAGGAGACCTTCCCACTCACAGTAGCCTCAAAAATAATAAAATACCTAGGAATAAACCTAACCAAAGACACCAAAGATCTCTCTCTAAAACAAAAAAATTTAAACCCCTGAAGAAGGAGATTTAAGGAGACATCAGAAGATGGAAACACTTCAAAAGCTCATGGATTGAAAAAATTAATATAGTAAAAATGTCCGTTCTACCCAAATTAATATACATATTCAATGCAATCCCAATTAAAGTCCCCAAGAGTTTCTTTACAGACTTGGGAAAAAAAATCCTCCCAGAAAAACAAAAGACCCCGAATAGCCAAAGCAACCTTGAGCGAAAAGAGCAATAAGGGGGGATCACTATACCAGACTTCAAACTATATTACAGGGCTATAGTCATAAAAAACAGCCTGGTACTGGCAGAAAAACAGACCTGTAAACCATTGGAACAAAATTGAAGATCCAAACTTGAGCTTATACAATCTCAGCCATATTTGACAAAAGGGACCAAGGAGACACACTGGAGGAAAGACAGCATCTTCAGCAAATGGTGTTGGCAAAACTGGATTACCACTTGTAGAAGTATAAAATTAAATCCCTTCGTCTCACCCTGTAAAAAGTCAACTCCAAATGGATCAAAGACCTCAATATGAAACCCAAAATTCTGAAGGTGATAGAAGAAAATGTTGGCAGCAACCTACAAGACATGGGGGTAGGAAAAGGCTTTCTAAATCAGAGAGCAGCTGCACAGGAAATAAGGTCAACAATTGACAAGTGGGACCTCATTAAACTCAAAATCTTTTCTACAGTGAAAGAAACAATCAAAGAATTGAAGAGAAAACTCACAGAGAGGGATGGAACCTTCATAGCTTATACATCTGACAGAGCATTAACATTCCGAATCTATCAACTCCTCAAAAAACAAAGAAGTAAGAAAACAAATGACCCACTCAAGTGATGGAGTAAAGGGCTAAACAGAAACTTCACAACTGAGGAAGTAAAGATGGCTATGAAACATCTTAAAAAGTGTTCAACATCATTAATAATTAAGGAAATGCAAATTAAAACCACTCTCAGATATCATCTCACTCCAATAAGGCTAGGTAAGAACAAGAAAACAAAAGGCGATGGATGCTGGAGAGGTTGTGGTGAAAGGGGAACACTCATCCACTGCTGGTGGGAATGTAAGCTTGTACAACCACTGTGGAAAGCAGTTTGGAGAACACTTAAAAGACTGAAAATGCACCTACCAACTGGCCCAGTCATACCACTCCAGGGTATATACCACAAGACTCATCCTACGGCAGAGATACATGCACATCCATGTTTATTGCAACTCTCTTCACAATAGCAAAGAGTTGGAACCCATACAAGTTCTCCTCAACCATCTGGTGCATAGAGAAAATGTGGTACATCTACCAAATGGAGTTCTATGCAGCGGTAAAGAAAGATGACATCATGAACTTTGCAGGTAAATGAATGGAACTAGAAGATATTATCCTAAGTGAGGTAACACAGTCTCAGAAAAACAAACATGGAATGGTATCCCTCATCTATGGATGCTAGCATCAAGTAAGGCAAACTGAATGACATTAATGTTATATTTCTCTTTAAAAGCAACTGTGCTCTTTTAATGTGACTCCCTTAATGGGCTCTATAATTACCCTTCTACCTACTTTCAGACTTTATAATTTTGCTATAAAGGTGGAAGGTATATTTGCATATTTTAGAGCAATAAAATATTAAAAGGGAAAAATGCAAATCCCCAAATATGATTTGGAAATACCATACACTTTATTTTCAGATAACATGATTTTTCTACAGGTATGATATACATAAATGTATATGTTGAAACAATACAGATTGGAGAGAACAACAGCAACAAAAGAACTGGGGCAGGGAACTGACTGAAGCAGTAGAGTTCTCCCCCCCAATAAAAATAATCTACTTTGAAAAACTTTCAAAAGACTCAGAAGGGGATACAGGACATGTATGTCCTTGAACTGAGAAGTGGTATATGAAATCCACAAAATTTCAATAAAAGGTAAAAAATAAACGTGGCATAAGATAAAATGAAAATTCTCAAAGATAGTCTGAACATACCTCTATAATTATGCATATTGACATATACCCTAGATGGTCGGTTGTGTATTAAACATAACCTATGAATTATGGGAGTAAGTTATTTTCCAAGAGCTGCTAAATACTTTAAACTATAAAAAATACTATCAAATAATGGCATCATTTTTGCTTTAGTGTATTAATTTTTCTTCTTGAAACTTTTATTTTTTAAAGAATTCAGGTTTAAAATGCAGATTTTTACTGTTATGTTCCTGGTATAGTTCAATCCAGTATGTATTCTGAAGAATCAGTTTATTTAATAGTTATACAATTATTGGCCATAACTACTGGATTGTGGTTCATGTTTTATGACAATGGACAGGATTTGAAGAGGGTAAGAAAAGAAATGGTGACAATAGTACTAATAATATATTAACAACAATATAAAAATCAAAGAAATCCTTTAAACAATAAAACGTTTTCATTGTCTTGAAAGTTGCACTTGCTCTTTCCTGTTCCATCATCCCTTAATTATACTTAGAAAATTCATTTTCTGAGCATAGTCAAAGGCAGAAATCACAATTTATTATACAAATTCATCTATTTCTTGGAATACCCCATACTCTATGTTGTGTGAATCTGTTCATGATGGTATGCCAACAACTTAACTAGCTCTCATTGGAGCAAATTCTTAAAAGCCAAACCATCTCTCACACCATTTGATGGGAGAATAACGTTCTGGCATGTGAAACTCTTGATGAAAAAGTACATATGAAACAAAGCAAAAAAATTCCTTAACTTTAGGAAATG
This sequence comes from Rhizomys pruinosus, assembly GCA_009823505.1. NCBI lineage: Eukaryota > Metazoa > Chordata > Mammalia > Rodentia > Spalacidae > Rhizomys > Rhizomys pruinosus. The sequence continues at coordinate 630,183 of VZQC01013896.1, forward strand.
GATTAGAAAAGAGATGATTAACAAAAAGTTATGTGGAAAGTTGAGAATACAGCCCAGTGATAGAGTGAGTTCTGTTTTCTTTTTCTTCAAATTATTTTAAATTATTGTTTGGTAAAGCTTTCATCTACAGGCGGAGAGAAGAAAGGGGTAATGGACAACTCATCATGGAAGAAGAAGGGGGACGATTTGGGAGGAAGAAGGGAATCAGCAAGAGAGAGAAAGGAGCTGGGGCGAAGGTAGGCAGTAAGAACAAAGTATATTCATATATATTATGAAAATGTCACAATGAGACCCATTTATTTGTATATACCCAAACAACATTTAGCTTTTTAAGAAATAACTTCAACATTTGATATTAAACTCAATACTTCAGGAATTTTAAACGAAAACAAAAAAGGTGTCAAGGAAGAAGAGGAAGATAATAGAACATGAAAAAGGCGATTGGAAGTGGAAGGATGCAAAGAGTGGTAAGGGATGGAGAGAAGACGAGGAGGGGGAAGAGCAACAGAAGCGAATTAGAAAATGTCATAGTGGGGCTGGAGAGATGGCCTACCGGTTAAGAGCGCTGACTGCTATTACAGAGGGCCCAGGTTCGATCCCCAGCACCCACATGGCAGCCGAGAACCGTCTGAGACTCCAATTCCAGGAGAACTCCAGTTCCAGGGGAATCCGAGACCCTCTTCTGACCTCCGCAGCATTGCACGACACGGGTGCACAGACTTGCATGCAGATAGTACATTCATACACATACAGAAATAAATAAAAATTAATAAAAAAAGAAAATGTCATAGTGAAACCTAATCCTGTATATGTGAATTTAAAAATTAAAATATTTAAAAATAATAATACTGATTTAATGTCCCTGAATCTCAAAGAGTGATACGTCAGGAATCTGGAAACACATAAATTTATTTAGCATTTTAAAAATTGTATGTTATAATTCTAAAATGCATTATTTTGCTGAATAGACACACTATATTTTTTTAATCATTTGAGGTCTGCTTTGTTAAAAAAACTGAGGTTCCAAAGGCTTCCTCAGTTATACAAATAATAAATAATAGGTATAAACTGTGGAACTAGATTCTCTGACTTAATCTGAGTAGCTAAAATTCTTGTTTAAGGAATAAAATGCACAATAAAAATAAAATTCCTGAGAAATTACAAAGAACTACATGCTACAGGAATATTCAAACAATAAAAAACAGAATTTTAAAATCAGGTCTCCCAACAAGGAAATAGCCTCTTATAGAATTACATGTGGGGGCTGGAGAGATAGCTCAGTGGTTAAAAGCACAGATTGCTCTTGCCAATGAACTGGGTTCAATTCCCAGCAGCCACATGGCAGCTAAGAACTGTCTTTAAGCATGGTGTTGTGGCACATGCCTTTAATCCTAGCACTTGGGAGGCAGAGGCAGGCAGATCTCTATGATTTCAAGGCAAGCCTGGTCTACAGGGTGAGTTCCAGGCCAGCTGTGGCTATAGGGAGACCCTTTCTCAAAAAAAAAAAAAAATCACATGTGGACACTGTTCATTTAAAGACTTATTTTGTGTTGAATTTGAATGGTTATTTCACCTTCAGAAGCAAATACCCTCTTTTTTTTTGCAGATTATTTAATTTATGTCATTCAATTTCAGTAGCAACAGCTCCACAATAACAACCCCCAAAACCAAACAATCCCCCCAAACAGAAAAAGACCCTTCCTATCTTACTATAATGATAACACTTTTCAAAGACTATTTCTTTTTTTCTTCTTTTTTTTATTGATGCTTTGTGTATTTTCTAATTAACATCCATTTTCCAATTCAGTCAGGCTATTTCCCTTTCCCTACCACCCCCCCCAATCCCACGCACCCGATCCGATCATGATTCTGCCATAACTGTCCTGCATCTTTTCTCTCAGTTATTTTTTTCATTTTTAGCAATAAGTGATAATTTTATAAGTACAAAGCATCCCTCAGGTAAAATCAATTTGCAGGCTATTGTGCCAAACCCCACAGCCCACCATCCGCGGGGGGGGGGGGGGCTTGTATGTTCATCAAGTTGATCAAATGAGTGTCCAGACTATATTGACTGTAGTTTTGCCACCATTCACCCCAAATCGCAGCCCTATACATTCTACCACGCCCCTCTTCTGCAGATATGTTCCCTGGCTATAGAAAGGGGCACAGGTGGATGAGAAGCAAAACAGTCTTTCTCTGGAGCTGTTGTCTTGGACTCTGGCAAGTTCTGACTGTTTCTTTCATGGGCTGACAGTTTGTCTAGGAATACCTTTTCGTATCCTACTAATGAAGCACAAGCAATTAGATATATAGGTATTTTAAACAGCCCTAATAGTTATGGTAGTTAACTTTGGTATAGACACATATGTTTGGATGGTTGTTAATCATGAATTACATTTCGTTCTCCAACTGTAATTGGAGGACAACTATTATGAGGTAATCTCTTATAAACGTAACAAACTGCCCTCTTTAATTGACTATAGACATAAGCCGGTAAATTTGAAAGGATTATTCTCTATTAGAACAAAATATAATACTAAATCCTTAAAGCTATGCACTTAAGACAAAATATATTAATACAGAGCTCTGACCATCAAAAATGGTTATTCTACCAAGGAGATGTTGGCCAGGGGATCCAAGCCCCCACAAAAGGTAAAAGGCTCCTTGCCTTAAACTGGGATCTTTATGACCTGCAAGAAGAGAGGCAGAAAGGCCCTGATTGCCGAAAACCTGACTTAAACAGGGAAAGATTTTGTATTGAGACCATGCATGCAACGTGTACAGATGGCCTCTGGAATTCCAGAGAGTGTTACCAAAGGCCACTATAAACCAATATAAAGCAAATAAGGTCTACCTTGAGTCAAGCAAGGTCTACTCCACCATCAGCACCAGCTACATATCCCACCTGCCTGGAACTACTGTGCACAGAGGCAGCCATATGCCTGTCATATCCCAAATTATATTGGCTATTGGCTCTCTCCTTGGAGGAAATACCGCTGCTGATGCACAAGCTTACATTCCTCTACCAGGTCAGGAGATATATTTAAAGCCAAATAAAGACCCTGTCATCTATTTAGTCAAAGACTATTTCTATGTAACGGGGATCTTACTTTCTTTGACATATACTTGGTAATATTGAGAAATAGTCTGGTTTGGTTGGTGGTCAAGGATTGTATTTACCACTTAGTAAGGTAACCAGGTACAGACTGGCAGTGGTAAGCTGGCCATGGAATATGATTATGTTTTACAATGTAGAGAATTATAACTTACCATATTCCAATTTTGCTCACTCATTCATTCAACATGTTTATGAAGTATCAGACATTGGCTAGGTCCCAGAGCTCTGTTAGAGATAAAATAGTGCTGAGGAAGATATTACCCCTACTGACAATAAACTCAAAGTCTAATAAAAAAATCCTAGCAGGATGTGGTGGAAGACGTCCTCCAGTCCCAGCCATTCCAGAAAGCTGAGACAGGGAGAACTGTTATATAGTCAGATGACAACCTGGCCTACAAAGCAAGACCCAATCTCAAAACAACAGCAAGGAAAGAAAAAAACAATACAAGAAACATAGATAAACACACATACACATCAATGGCAATTAAAGAGGGACATGATAAAAGAAGGAAAGGAGGGAAGACAGGAGAGGGAAAGAGAGGAGCAAGAGGAGGGGAGAAAGAGAGGGACAGGGGAGGAGAGGGTGAGGAAGGGAGGGAAGGGAAGAGAGAGGGAGAGGGAGAGGGAGACGGAGGGGGAAGGGAAGGAGAGAGAGCGAAAGGCGGGTAGAGAGAGGATATTAGGGAGAAAGAAATAAACACAAAGATGAGACAAAATGTCTCCCTGAAAACAATAAGAATAGTGAAGGCATTTTATAACATTAAAGGAAAAAATGAACTGCTACCATTGCATATACAGGCGCGTGTGTATGTGTGTTTGTGTGTGTCCCTGCATGCATGTGTCATGGTGCATGCATCATGTGTTGTTTGTGGTTGTATTGTGTTGAACAAGAGACGTCAGGTCCCAGGAGAATGCACTCTGACTCTGGTGAAACAAATGAGAGAAATGAAAGAATGAAATGTTACTTCACCCAGTAAACGTTATCTAGATAGATTTTCTCATATCTAAAGTATATTTTAAAGACAAGTTAATTTTAAAATCAATTAAAAATGAAATAAGATAATGTCATAACACCAAATAAAATCAATAAAAAAGATGAAGAATGTGAAATATCAAAAACTATAATATATTATCATGCCACATGAATGAAGAGGGTAACTTGCAGAATCCAAATATATTGAAGCTGAATGTTTACATGTGAATGTATTGTAACACATTGAATGCACACAGGAGTGAATGTAATGGCATATAGCATGGACAGCACAGCACTATACAAATAACAGAAGGAGACAGGGAAATGGAAGAATTCCCCACAATAGCTCGTTAGAAGGTGAAGCCTAACATGGTCGTAGAGATAACAGACAACTAGTATTAGATTTGTTTGTTTTGGTGTACTGGGTAGGTGTATGTATATCTATTGTAGAGAAACATACATTCAAAGGGAAATCGTGAAGTTTCTTAAGTTATGATTTGGAATTCATGTACAAGTTTATTTTCAGATGTCATCAAATTATGGTAATATGTTGTGACGCTAAAATATAGAATGTATATTTTGAAACAATACAAATTGGATGGGAAGAAAATATAAAAAAATCTTGGACAAAGAAACCGGATCTGAAACAGCAAACTTCTGCCCAAAACCATAAACCTCTCAAGAAAAAAATAAAAAAAATAAAAATAAAAAAAAACTTTAATAAAGACGGGAAGAAGAAAAAAGATGGGCAGAATGAACTCGGGGTGGGGTGGGGTGGCAGTGGCACAGGGGGATATTGAGTCTAATGGAACTGAGATGTTAGAAATACACACAAAACTACAGTAAATATTCTAAAATATAATCCCCGCATACAAAACAAGGGCCTTAAAAAGTGAAAGAGAACCATCCTAACCAATAATAAGGTTATCCTATAATTGTAATATGTAAAAGTCCTGCACTTAAATGGAAGAGGTTCACCATCGATGTAAAAAACAGTAAGACCTGTGATAAAACTACCTCCTCTCTACACATTCTCAAGGCATTTGTAAGAAATAGAAATAGGAAACTGGAATAACATTTAATGAACTAATAAAAGACACTGAAGTGTGCATTTTAATATCAGATCTAATACAATTCAGAGCAAAAAATATAAAACCCAGTAACAGGCGAATTACTGTCTACTATATCAAGGAGTCAGATAATAAAAATATTTATAAAACTTTAAGTTGCTTCTTTGTGGTCTGAGTATTTTTGAAAAGGCACAAAGAATCAGTCTGATCATTCTAAGGGAAAACAAATAGAAATATCCAGACTTATGGATGAAAAATTTCCAGAATCATCCTCACAACCTTATATAGAAAAAGGACCTCACCAACATGAAGCTTGGTCATGTGTGAAACATAGCACACACATAGAGCAGATGCAACATTTCAAGTGCACATAACAATTGACTAGACAACACAACAAGACAAATATATTTGGACTTATTATAAAGTGAATCGCTTATATACTTAAATACAATTTTCTGTAGTCAGTTCTTTTGACTGATAGCATTACATTACTCTCTAGGAAAATCTTTTGATATGATAAAGATTATCTTCCCAATTAACCCATGTGTGAAAGTAGGAAAATTAGCATTGAATGATAATTAACTTCTTCTTTTTTTTTTTTTTTATTTTTTTTTTGAGTCAGGGTTATCCTGTAAGCCCCCGCCTCTTGGGAACTATCATGTTTGACAAGTTGGCTTCTTGTCTCAGAGATCTGATTGCCTTTGCCTCCCAGTGTTAGGATGGATACACAGTGCACATGCCCAGCTAGCCTGTCTTAAATATATTTTTATTTATGTCTTAATACTGTGCCTTCCATGTAGTGATGCATATGCACGGTGTAATTCAGGCACCCACCAAGGCAGGACAGGGCTCCTTACATCCGCTTGGAAAACTGGACGATAATCGAATAGTTTGGCTATGCATTTGGGAATAGTGGAACCACCAGGTCTCTCAGCAAGACACAGTGCTCTTAACCACCAAACCATCTCTCCAACCTTTTATCCTGTATTTAATGATGAAAGCGAAGGTTTTTCACATGCATACATGACATATTCTGTGAAATTAGATCATTAATGTGAGTCCTCAAACTGGTGATCCTTATAGTAGATAATTGAGGAGCTTGAAGGTATGGCTCAGCGGTTAAGAGCATGAAACTCGTTCCATTCAATGAAAACTACAGGTAGAACAACCCATCTAAGTCAAAATACCAGAGTAACTCCAGTCCAGGGAATCACAATAACTTTTCTGACATCACAATGGACATTGCACAACATGGGCGCACTCACATACAGGGAGGCTCTTCCATGGAATTGGATATTGCTGCTGGTATGAATGAACCTTTTGGCAGCAACCTCCCCGACCTTGTATTTTGTTTTGTCGTTCCACTTCTTTCTCCTCCTTTTCGTTTCGCCTCTCCCCCCTTCCTCTTGTTAATATACCCCTACACACATTACACCCCGGTTTCTTGCCCACTTCCCGCAATTAGAATGACATAAACCAGATGTAGAGGCTCGATTAACGTATTATCACTATAAAACATTAGCACAAAACCCCCTCGTTAGCACTCTATTGCGGCTCCATTGCACTCACGATGGCCATCTCATCGCATGAACCACCTCAGGAGCCTCTATCACTATTGGCGTTTTGTGTCGCAACTTCTTCTATTCTAACTTGGACAGGCGTTGTTACTATTCATTAGTACCAGTTTCCAGGAAGGAATCCAGAAATGGACAATGGTGTTACCGTGTACTGTTTCACGCCCTACACAGTTCACCGCTCTGGTATCATTATTTACCTCTGTCCCTGTCTACTACCGGTTAGATCTACACCATAAGCTGTCCGCCCCCACACATACAAAACCTCCAGCCATTACTTTGCGACCCTTTTACTACTGACAACTTCTATGTGTATTGAATTAACACAGATAAGAATGCAAACAATCTCATGTCCGCCTAAAACTTTGTTTCTGAAAGGTAAGTAGGACATAACGACCTAAAGACCCTAACAAGGAGACAACTTTAAGGTGATCCTTTCTTTTTCCCCCCTTCTTCTCTCTCTTATTGTTAACACATTAATTATCTCAACTAAGACCCGAACAATTGTCTACTCTCTACTGCAAATTCAAAAGAACGATTAAGATAGTGTAAAGCTAGAAATATCGGGGCCGATGGAGTTACGATGATATAGTTATTCAGCCAGTTCAAAAAAATTTGCCATGTCCCTGACAGAGGTTCGGGTTTGGTTTCGAACCTCACCTGGTGAAGATGCGGATTAATTCGGGAACGCCATTCCAGGCAGATCAATAACATCACTGGTCTTGGGTTCCTGCTGCAGGCACAGTGTCTGGCATATGGATACATTAATGAAGAAAATAAGGATCTATACACAAAAGAATTAATTTAAAAGTCTCTAATTAAATAAAAGCAATGGAATATATCCAATTTGTATGATGTTGTGAAAAGAAAATAACCCAGGTTGTAACACTAGTGTCGATAATAAAACAAAAAAAATCTAATTTATCCAATAAGAGGGATGATTGCCCCTATATATTAGTTTCCTTCACAGGTTCATTTGAGATCACTGGTATTTTTTTTTTTTTCTTTGGTTTTTTGAGACAGGGGTCTCCCTTAGCCCCAGCTCATCTGGAACCCTACTCTGTAGACCAGGCTGGCCTTGAAAAAATCTCACAAAGATCCACCTTGCTCTGCCTCCAAGTGCTAGGATTTTTAAAAGGTCTTTTTCAGTGAAGGCAAGCCAAATTTGTTGTAAAACATGTGTATGAACTTTATTTGAATTGAAACATAAGAAGTTAGTAAACTAACCTAACCACATATATCCAGTCATTCCTCATAATAAAAGTGCAAATTCTTATCTGCAAACATATAAAATCCAAATTGGATTTTTATTTACAGTATTATAAAACAGAATTTATCTATAAATATTAAAGGCAGTTAAATGAGTTTTTTATATAGTGGAATGTGAAACTACAACCAATATGGACCGGACACTTCATTTGATCACTTGATTTGAACATAACAAGCCCCACCTTTCATGATGGTGGGAACCTCTGAGCTGTGTGGGTTCTGGCACACACTGCTTGCAATTGGTTTTAGATGAGGAGCTTTGTACTCACAAAATTATACTATTGCTTAAAAAAACTGAAAACACAAACACAATCAACAAAAACAGCAGAGAATAGAGCAGAAAAACTTATGTCAGAATTCATGATCTGGGATGGGTGGGTAGGGGTGGGGTGGGGGGGAATGGGAAGGGATTATATGCCTGAACTGAATGGAAAATGATGTCTTTATGAAATACACAAGCATCAATTAAAAAATAAATTTTAAAAAAAGAGTTATATAGTGGAATATTGATGCAGATTAAAAGACACAGCTCAGATCAGTAGGATGAAAGTCTACACAAATCTTCTGTACATATGGATGAAATTGTTTAAAAATGTAGGTAAAAAATGATACTGTAAAATATAATAAAATGTTCAGATGGCCTTGATTATGAGCTCGATGTTCCTTACATGAAATGTAACGTTAGCAATTTTTTATTCTCATACATCAAATCCTAATACCTGTAAATTTTTAACATTGAATTTCAATAGTTCTATGAAGGAGACCTTGTTAAATCTAAAGGTCATATTACATTGCTAATATTTACATTGTGTTGAAGTGTCACAAGATTATGTTTTATTTACTTCCAAATGTACTTTGGACGCATATAATTTTTAGTTGTCAATTTTGGAAGACAGGATGCAAATAGACACTCGAGTTTTGTGGTATGTGATAAGTAAATCACTGGAACACTGGATTCTACATTTCAATGTGATGAATTTAATAATAACTCCCTTGACATATAGATTTCTATAACAATATTGGATAGAACATTAAATGTACTTCTGAAGATTTTGTGTAGCTACCATTAAGTTGTCCTTTTCACATACAATATTAAACAAAAACACAAAAGAAATAAAAATGTTATTTTTCTCTTTATAGTGATGTTTGCTTGTAAGTGAAGTGCCCAGTTGAAAATAAATCTAATTTTCACCAAATATTTATATTTACAAAGTCAGAGAGACTATTAATGAAATGTTTTCTGGAAGGAATACAGATATAGAGAACTATATTTTAGAGTTGTCATGAGTCTATTGCATACCCCACCTAATAAGAAATGGAAAAAGCCTAAATTTCTCTCGCACTAAAAATACGGTGATACTGAAAACTATGTGTGTTTATTTATGCCCAATTGAAGGTTTACTTCTTGGGAAGAAAGATGAAATCATGAGCCTGCAGGTAAAATGCATGAAACAGGAAACATATATGCAGATTCAGAAATAACACAGTGCGTATGTTGTTTTCATTTGTGGATCTTTAACAATCCAATTCTTATATGTCACTATATATTTTGATGTAACTGCAGGAGTCAAGAAAGTGGAAAGAACCTTTGAAGAGACTAAGAAAGAAATAGCCTGAGGGAGGGAAATAGTAAGAAACATGTTTTAAAAAGGGGAAAAGGGGGAAATGAGATATAACCTTGTACTATAACAAAAAGCACAGGGGTTTGGGGGTGGTAGCGGGGTAATAGGGCCAGGAGAGGTGGGGATACCCAATAATCATCGTGTTTTTATCAAGGAGAAAATGGAGTTACTTACCTGGGACGTAGGGCAGGGGGAAATGAAATTTCGACAAAAGAGACGGAGAGATTAAATAATAATAAAGCTCCTATCGTCTGAATAACTAGAGGAAATGTATTAGTTCAAAACCTGGTGTTTAACAATATACACACAGTATCTGAAGATGAGCGCATGTGCATACCTAAAGACTATATACCAAGAAACACACTTTCAGACAGGATAAACTTCTCTTCAATTTGTTGGTCAGGATAGTCCAGGGTATTTCCAATAACACAGGCTATTACTACAGCCCCTGAATTACCTTCCAGGACTTGAAGGTAAGACCATATTGTTAAAGACAAGACACACTTCAGATACAAGACTTCAAGTACTGGACCTGGAACTGATCTGAAGCCCTCTCCCCTGAAGACTAGCTCTCACATTTAGGGATACTATGCAAGCTGCTAAAAGAGAAATTCAGTCAATAGAAATTCAGTCAAACCAACCTCCGGTTTAAAGACTAAAAACCACAACAATTACTGGCACAGCACAAAACTGCAGTAGTGCACTCATGACCCGTTTATCTTGGGAGTGTCATAAAAAGCCCTGTATGATTGAATTTAAAGTTCTCTCTATGGGAGGGAACTCACTCACTTGTGGCATTGAACAAAGCTAAATACATGTGGCTGAAAGGTCACATGGATCCCGGAGAAAACCATACTCCCAGACAAGTGTAAATTCTTACTGTATACAACATGTTGATCCTTATATTTATTGACAGTTTATACGTTCACCCTCACTCACCAAGGAGGAGGAAATTCTTTTTGCAACATATGAGGCTNGGGGGGGGGATACAGAAAGACATGAAACCTTTTCATCAAACCCTTGCAATTCAAATCTTAAAACTAACTATGGGAAAAGATTTGTTTGTTCCAACAGGACAAAACGTCACCAACTTAACGGCTGAGAAAGAAAAGATACAGGTTTGCATTGAGTAGGATGTACCAAAAAGTGGCAACGGAAAGGCTGACCCGTCTGAACATTCAAAGGAAGAAAAGCCTCAGATTGCCATAAACATCGAACCCCTCTGTGGATCCTACATGTAACAACTAGTTATAATGAGTCCTAATGAAACTTACCTTCTAGGTGCCACAAAGGTTCTGATATGAGAGACTTCCTTGCCTTCCCACCCATAGAACAAGGAGAAATATGACAATGATGAGGTCGCTCCCCAACTGTAAATTGGAGACAACTATTGTAGAGGTAATCTCTTATAAAACCGGTAAAACTGCTTTCTTTAATTGACTACTAGACATGGGAACTGTGGAAGGGATTACTCTCTGTTCAGAACCAAATATAATACTAAAGTCCTAGGGCTATGCACTCAGGCAAAATATATTAATACAGGAGCTCTGACATCAGCAATGGATTGTTCTACCAGGTGGATGTTGGCCAGGGGATCCAAGGCCCCACAAAAGGTAAGGGCTCCTTGCCTCTAAGTTGGGATACCTACAGGAGGAGAGGCAATAAGACCCTGCTGCCGAAGACCTGACGTTAACATGGGAGGGATGTATTGAGACCACACATGCAAGTGTACAGATGGCCTCTGGAATACCAGAGAGTGTTACCAAAGGCCACTAAACCAATAAAGCAAATATGGGTCTCCTTGAGTCAAGCAAGTCTCCACCATCAGCACCAGCTACACCTCACCTGCCTGGAAATACTGTGCAGCAGAGGCAGCCATATGCCTGTATATCCCAAATCTAATTGGCTATTGGCTCTCTCCTTGGAGGAATAACCCGCGGCTGATGCTACAAGCTTACATTCTCTACAGGTCAGGAGATGTTTTAAGCCACAGAAAGACCCTGTCATATTTAGTCAAAGACTATTTCTATGTAACGGGGATCTTACTTTCTTTGACATATACTTGGTAATATTGAGAAATAGTCTGGTTTGGTTGGTGGTCAAGGATTGTATTTACCACTTAGTAAGGTTACAGGTTTTAAACTGGCAGTGGTAAGCTGGCCATGGAATATGATTATGTTTTACAATGTAGAGAATTATAACTTACCATATTCCAATTTTGCTCACTCATTCATTCAACATGTTTATGAAGTATCAGACATTGGCTAGGTCCCAGAGCTCTGTTAGAGATAAAATAGTGCTGAGGAAGATATTACCCCTACTGACAATAAACTCAAAGTCTAATAAAAAAATCCTAGCAGGATGTGGTGGAAGACGTCTCCAGTCCCAGCATTCCAGAAGCTGAGACAGGGAGAACTGTTATATAGTCAGATGACAACCTGGCCTACAAAGCAAGACCCAATCTCAAAACAACAGCAAAGGAAAGAAAAAACAAACAAGAAACATAGATAAACACACATACACATCAATGGCAATTAAAGAGGGACATGATAAAAAGAGGAAAGGAGGGAAGACAGGGAGAGGGAAAGAGAGAGCAAGAGAGAGGGAGAAAGAGGGACAGGGAGGAGAGGGTGAGGAAGGGAGGGAGGGAGAGAGAGGGAGAGGGAGAGGGAGACGGAGGGGGAAGGGAGAGAGAGAGAAAGGGGTAGAGAGAGGATATTAGGGAGAAAGAAATAAACACAAAGATGAGACAAAATGTCTCCCTGAAAACAATAAGAATAGTGAAGGCATTTTATAACATTAAAGGAAAAAATGAACTGCTACCATTGCATATAAAGGCGCGTGTGTATGTGTGTTTGTGTGTGTCCCTGCATGCATGTGTGCATGTGTGCATGCATGCGTGTGTGTTTGTGTGTTGTATGTGTGTGAACAAGAACGTCAGGTCCCAGGAGAATGCACCTGACTTGGTGAAACAAATGAGAGAAATGAAAATGTTACTCACCCAGTAACTTATATAGATAGATTTCTCATAATCTAAATATATTTTAAAGACAAGTTAATTTAAAATCAATTAAAATATGAATAAGATAATGTCATAACAGCAATAAAATAATAAAAAAATGAAATGTGAAATATCAAAAACTATAATATATTATCATGCCACATGAATGAAGAGGGTAACTTGCAGAATCCAAATATATTGAAGCTGAATGTTACATGTGAATTATTGTAACACATTGAATGCACACTAGGATGAATTAATGGCATATAGCATGGACAGCACAGCACTATAAAATAACAGAAGGGACAGGGACATTAAGAATTCCCCACATAGCTCTTATAATGTGAATCCCTTAACAGGTTCTAGAATTAACCTACCACTTATTTTCAGACTTTGTTGTTTTGGTGTATGGGTATGTATGTATATTTTAGAGCAACATAAAATTAAAAGGGAAATGTGAATTCTTAAGTATGATTTGGAATTCATGTACAGTTTATTTTCAGACATCATAATTATGGTATATGTGTGACCTAAATATAGATGTATATTTTGAAACAATACAAATTGGAGGGAAGAACAATATAAAAAAATCTGGGACAAAGAAACGACTGAAACAGCAAACTTCTGCCCAAAACAATAAACCTCTCCAAAAAAAAAAAAAAAAAAAAAAAAAAAAAACTTTAAAAAGACGGAGAAAAAGATGGCAGAATGAACTCGGGTGGGGTGGGGGCATGGCAAGGGGAAGGAGTCTAAATTGGACTGAGAAATGCTGTATGAAATACACAAAAACTACAGTAAACTATTTAAAAAATAATTCCCCGCATACAAAACAAGGCCATAAAAAGTGAAAGAGAACATCCTAACCAAATAGGTTATATAATAATTGTAAATATGTAAAAAGCCTGACTTAAATGGACAGAGGTTCACATCGAGTAAAAAAAGTAAGACCTGTGATAAACTACCTCTCTACTACACATTCTCAAGGCATTGTAAGAAAAGAAAAGGAAAATGGAATACATTTAAGACTAATAAAAGACACTGAAGTGTGCATTTTAATATCAGATCTAATACAATTCAGAGCAAAAAATATAACCAGTAACAGGAATTACTGTCTACTTATCAAGGAGTCAGATAATAAAAATATATAACAACTTTAAGTGCTTTGTGTCTGAGTATTTTTGAAAAGGCACAAGAATAGCTGATCACATTCTAAGGGAAACAAATAGAAATATCCAGACTTATGGTGAAAAATTCCAGAATCATCCTCACAACCTTATATAGAAAAAGGACCTCACCAACATGAAGCTTGGTCATGTGTGAAACATAGCACACAATAGAGCAGAATGCACATTTCAAGTGCACATAACAATTGACTAAGACAAGACAACAAGACAAATATATTTGGACTTATTATAAAGTGAATCCTTATATACTTAAATACAATTTTCTGTAGTCAGTTCTTTTGACTGATAGCATTACATTACTCTCTAGGAAAATCTTTTGATATGATAAAGATTATCTTCCCAATTAACCCATGTGTGAAAGTAGGAATAAAGCATTGAAGATAATTAACCTCTCCTTTTTTTTTTTTTTTTTTTTTTTTTTTTTTGTATGTGTATGAATGTACTGTCTGCACGCAGGTCTGTGCAGTTGACACTAAAGCTATCCAGCACAGTAGTGAAAAATGATCCAACATGGCTAGAAGTGTTTTCTTTTTCTTTCTTTCTTTTTTTTTTTTTTTTTTTTGAGTCAGGTTTTCCCTGTAGCCCCAGCTCTCTTGGGACTTATTATGTAGACAAGGCTGGCTTCTGTCTCACAGAGATCTGATTGCCTTTGCCTCCCAGTGTTAGGATGGATACACAGTGCACATGCCCAGCTAGCCTGTCTTAAAATATATTTTTTATTTATGTCTATAAATACTTGCCTTCCATGTAGTGTATGCATATGCACGGTGTGAATTCAGTGCACACACAAGGCAGGACAGGGCTCCTTAATCCCTGGAACTGGAGTATAGAGCCATCATGTGGGTGTTGGGAATTGAACCCCTGTCTTCAGCAAGTGCTCTTAACCACCAAACCATCTCTCCAACCCCTTATCCTGTATTTTAAGATGAAAGAAGGTTTTTCAAATGCATACCTTGACATATTTGTGAAATTAGATCATTAATGTGAGTCCTAACTGGGATCCTTATAAGTAGATAATTGAGGAGCTTGAAGAGATGGCTCAGCGGTTAAGAGCACTGACTGTTCTTGTGGAAGACACAGGTGAGATTCCAGGTACCCACAGGGTGGCTAAAATACATTCATAACTCCAGTCCCAGGGGAATCCAGCAATAATTTTCTGACCTCCATGGACATTGCAAGACATGGGCGCACTCACATACAGGGAGGTAAAATACTCATACACGGTTTTTGAAAAGTAGAAAATTGAATGCAAACACAGATGTAGAGGTGATTCAGAAACAAATAGAAAAACCCATGTAAGCCTATGGGATTGCCATGAGGCATGATGAACCCCAGGAGTAAAGGGGGTGAATTATCTAACTGGAGTGTATATTAGCAGTTTCCATGGAAGGACCCCAGAAATGGAAAGGTGTACGTGTACTGTCAGTTACACAGTTAGTGGTATTTTATTCTTGTGGCACTAGGAGACAAATAGCTGTGCAATCCCAACCCAGATTACTTTTTGCTAATAGACATCAGGATTAATAACCAGAATGCAAAAAACAGGTAAACAATTTTTTTCTTGAAGGTAAAGGACATAAAGACTACAGCTAAAAGGAGAAATTAAGGTGAATGAACACTTATTAATCAACTCAGACCAGACTGTCTATCTTCTGCAAATCAATAATAACAGATTAAGATAGTGTAAAAGCTAGAAATATGGGGCTGGAGAGATGAGATAGCTCAGCAGTTAAAAACATTTGCTGTCCTGCAGAGGTTCTGGGTTTGGTTTTCAGAACCCACCTGGTGAATCGGGATCATCTGTCACTCCAATTCCAGGAGATATAACTCACTTTTCTGGCCTCTGCAGGCAAAGTGTGCATATGATACATTAATGCAGACAAAATGCTCATACACAAAGAAATTAATTTAAAAGTCTTTAATTAAAAAGCAATGGAAATATCCATTTGTATTAGTTGTGAAAAGAAAAACCCATTTTGTAACACTATGTCGATAATAAAAAAATCTAATTATCCAATAAGAGGGATGATTTTGCTTTAATAATTAGTTCCTTACAAAGAGTTTCATTTGAGATTCACTGGTCTTTTTTTTTTTTTCTTTTGGTCTTTTTGAGACAGGGTCTCCCTGTAGCCCCAGCTCTCCTGGAACCTACTCTGTAGACCAGGCTGGCCTTGAACTCACAAAGATCCACCTGCCTCTGCCTCCCAAGTGCTAGGATTAAAAGGTCTTTTTAAGTGACTGCCAAGCAAATTTGTTGTAAAACATGTGTATGAACTTTATTTGAATTGAAACATAAGAAGTTAGTAAACTAACCTAACCACATATATCCAGTCATTCCTCATAATAAAAGTGCAAATTCTTATCTGCAAACATATAAAATCCAAATTGGATTTTTATTTACAGTATTATAAAACAGAATTTATCTATAAATATTAAAGGCAGTTAAAGAGTTATATAGTGGAATGGTGAAACTACAACAATATAGACTGGACACTCATTTGATCAACTTGATTGAACATACAAGCCCCCCCTTTCAGGATGGTGGGACCCATGAGCTGTGTGGGTTTGGGCACAACTGCTTGCAAATTGGTTTTAGATGAAGGATGCTTGTACTCACAAATTATCACCTATTGTTAAAAAAAATGAAAACAAAACAAAACAAAAAAGCAGAGAAAGATGCAGAAAACTTATGGCAGAATGCACGATCTGCGATGGGTAGGGGTGGGGTGGGGGGGAAGGGAAGGGGATATATGCCTGAACTGAATTGGAAAATGATGTATGAATACACAAAGCATCAATAAAAATAAATTTTAAAAAAAGAGTTATATAGTGGAATATTGATGCAGATTAAAAGACACAGCTCAGATCAGTAGGATGAAAGTCTAACAAACTTACATTAATTGGATGAAATTGTTAAAATGTAGGTAAAATGTACTGAAAATATAAAAATGTAAGATGGCTTGATTTCATTAGATTGAGTCCTTACAATGAAATGTAACGTCTAGCAATTCTTTATCTCATACCTCCAAATTCAAACCTGTAATTTTTAAATTGAATTTTCAAAGTCATGAATGAGACCTTGTTAAATCTAAAGGTCATATTACATTGCTAATATTTACATTGTGTTGAAGTGTCACAAGATTATGTTTTATTTACTTCCAAATGTACTTTGGACGCATATAATTTTTAGTTGTCAATTTTGGAAGACAGGATGCAAATAGACACTCGAGTTTTGTGGTATGTGATAAGTAAATCACTGGAACACTGGATTCTACATTTCAATGTGATGAATTTAATAATAACTCCCTTGACATATAGATTTCTATAACAATATTGGATAGAACATTAAATGTACTTCTTGAATATTTTGTGTAGACTACCACTTAAGTTTTCTTTCACATAAAATAAACAAAAAACACAAAAGAAATAAAAATGTATTTTCTATCTTTATAGTGATGTTTGCTGTAAAGTGAAGTGCCCTAGTATGAAAATAAATCTAATTTTCACCAAATATTTATATTTACAAAGTCAGAGAGACTATTAATGAAATGTTTTCTGGAAGGAATACAGATATAGAGAACTATATTTTAGAGTTGTCATGAGTCTATGCATACCACCATAATAAGAAATGGGAAAAGCCTAAATATTCCTCCACTAAAAAACGGATACTGAAAACATAGTTTATTTATGCAATGAAGGTTTACTTATTGGGAAAGAAAGATGAAATCATGAGCCTGCAGGTAAAATGCATGAAACAGGAAACATATATGCAGATTCAGAAGAACAAGTGATGTATGTTGTCTCTCATTTGTGGATCTTAAAACCCAATTCTTATATGTCACTATATATTTTGATGTAACTGCAGGAGTCAAGAAAGTGGAAAGAACCTTTGAAGAGACTAAGAAAGAAATAGCCTGAGGGAGGGAAATAGTAAGAAACATGTTTTAAAAAGGGGAAAAGGGGGAAATGAGAATATTTAACTTGGATATACAAAAGCACAGGGGTAGAGGGTAATAAGGAGATCAGGAGAGGGGGATAATAGATCATAGGTTTTATCAAGGAGAAAATGGAGGTACCTTACCTTGGGAAGTAGGGCAGGGGGAAATTAGACAAACGAGAGGAGAGATAAATAAATAAAGCTCCTATGTCCTGAGAAACTAGAGGGAAATGTATTAGCTGAAAAACCTGGTGAACAATATACACACAGTATCTGAAGATGAGCGCATGTGCATACCTAAAGACTATATACCAAGAAACACACTTTCAGACAGGATAAACTTCTCTTCAACTAGTTGGTCAGGATAGTCCAGGGTATTTCCAATAACACAGGCTATTACTACAGCCCCTGATTACCTACCAGAACTTGAAGGTAAGACCATATTGTTAAAGACAAGACACACTTCAGATACAAGACTTCAAGTACTGGACCTGGAACTGATCTGGAGCCCTCTCCCATGAAGACTATCTTCCATAATTCTAGAGGATACTATGCAAGCTGCTAAAAGAGAAATTCAGTCAATAGAAATTCAGTCAAACCAACCTCCGGTTTAAAGACTAAAAACCACAACAATTACTGGCACAACAAACTGCAGTAGTGCACTAATGACCCTTTTATCTTGGGGGTAATCAACAGCTGTATGATTGAATTTAAAGTTCTCTCTATGGGAGGGAACTCACTCACTTGTGGCATTGAACAAAGCTAAATACATGTGGCTGAAAGGTCACATGGATCCCGGAGAAAACCATACTCCCAGACAAGTGTAAATTCTTACTGTATACAACATGTTGATCCTTATATTTATTGACAAGTATACCGTTCACCACTCACCAAGGAGGCATCTTTTTGCAACATATGGAGGCTATTACAGAGTTCCACATCTGGTCACATTCAGAGAATAAGTGCATGAGAGATTCCCAGCCCTAAGTAACACATCTAGAAGGGAACCACTACACCCAAGACCGGTCAACTAGAGGTAGAACAAACACTAATGCATTTATTTATCCAGTGAAGCTTCCTGATGCTAACAGGGGCAATGCAAACAGACGGCCACAACTGGCCAAAGTGTAGTGAATAAGAGACTGCACAGTGCGTGTCCCTGGGTAGAATTTTTTTTTTTTAGGATTCTTATATTAAATTTCACCCACCCATGGCTCAGAGGCCATTACAGAGGAGGGAGCAGAAAGGTTGTAGGAGCCAGGTTTAGTGCATGATCATAATGAAGGTAGAGTCTTCCAGGCCTCTGAAAACGTGCTCATGTGAATTTACAGCAGTGGCGTCAGCATGTACAAGACTCATGCAAACTCAGACAGACAAAAACCCAACATAGAACTAGATAAGTGGGCAGAAGGCTTCAGCCTTACGTGAGGAAGTATTGGCGGCAGATTTCTGTTGGGTGAGAGATAGCTGATCTTTAAGGGAATGACTCTAGATAGGCTAATTTGACTCCTGTGGATGAATTCATACCTCGGGACTTCTGGGTACACAAACCTGACTCAATAGGCCTTAGTGTATATGACAGAATGCATGAAATCCAGGGTCTGATATTCAGTTAGGAGAGGATGTCTTAACTTGATTAAGGTCTATTGTATGAAGTGCAAAAAATTCAATACAAATATACATTGAGAAACAATATTTACTGCAACATGAAATAATTTAGAAATAAATTTTAATGATTGATAAATTTAAAAAATTATTTCCTATTTTCTGGTATGATGTGTTACTTATATTCCAAAAGTTCATAAATTAATTTAATATACTAAAATAAAAAATGAATTAAACTTAATATTAGATGTTATACAAATATGACATAAAGCAAGAAATAGAGTGGGGCAATAAGTTACTTTCTTATTTTAATTCATAAAACATTTAGCTATCAATAAATAAATAAAATGGAGAAATTGTATGCTATTCTGACCTTTAATGGACCATGATACATGCTGCTCAATTCATCATTTTGGAAGTCTCAAATATTTCAATAAATGTATTTAAATGCTATTCAGAATTTACTTGGAGCTTTAAGTTTTCTTTTTGTCTTGTGAGCATTCATGACCACAAAAAGAGTGAGGAAGAAATTAGTCTCCCTTCCACTTTGACCAAACTGTAAACAAATCCATTTTCATTAATCAAATGTTGCTTCTAATTCTGTTTTAGAATCCAGTAAACTAAAGAGTTGGTTTTATAGACCTGTGTGTACTGTAACACTATTTTTCTTACTCATTGTAGTTTTACAGAAAATATTGGCATGAAATTATGCTAGTTTCATGCTTTGGCTGCTCTTGTTAAAACAGATTTTATATTTTCATGTGAATTTTATTGTTTATAATTGTCATAATGTCTGAAAATATTTGTGGTACAGTATTAATACATGAATGTGATATATAATGATCAAATTGGGCTAACTAACTTTTTTGTCTCCTTTAATGTAATTATTTCTATGTGTTGGAAATCTTGCGGTCTTCTCTAGTTATTTTGAAATGTGTAATATTATTGTAGACGATGCCTTACCTGTGCTGTCTGGCAGTAGACCCACAGCAGCATTCTGTGCTTTGGTTGGTGTTTTCCTGGCTCACACTTTGCCTTCTTGCTACTTTTCCTTGTCCTCTGCTAGCCTTCATTCTTTCCCTACTTTTGTGTGATGAACTTTCTACCTTCCAGAGGAGTCAGAGCCTCTTGCATTTTATTTTTGACCAGATTTATCCCACTTAATATACTATTCTCCAGTTGTATCCATATTGTGGGACATGTTAATATAGAATCATTTTTGGATGAATAATATTTCACCATATTCATATCAACATTTTAGTTCATTATCCTATGATTCATATTTTGGTTGATTTCATATCTTGACTACTCTGAACAATGTGGCAACAAACTTGGCATGTGGGTAACTCTTGATAGAATAATTTTATTTTATTTGAATAGACACACTCAATGGTGGAAATATTGGATTATTTGAAAACTCTATTTTCAAATATTTTCGTGGGATTTTCATGCTGTTTTCATAATAACAGTGCTAATTTACATTCCATCCAGAGTTTAAGGGGTTCCATTTTCTCCATATCTTAATTTTCATTCATCTTTAGTACTTTAGATAACAGTTGTTCAACTTGGAGTGGATAAATATCTCACTGTGGCTTCAAGTTGCATTTTCCTGATGATTCAACATGTTTATTTTTCATGACTTTGAAGGCCAGTTATGTATCTTTCTTTGAAAAATAAATATGTATTCAGATGACTTGCTTACTAGCTGTTGAGTGTTGTATGTACTGTTGATATTTAGCCCTATGACAGGTTTATTCAAATATTTTACAGTTTTCCTTGTTTTTTCACTTTTTTTTTTATTTCTCCAAGACTAATCCAAAAGGATTCTATATGCGTCAGTCATTCTTAAATGCGTGGAGTTCCCAAATCATTGACAAACCATTCACACTTCTCCTATATCTTCATGGTTAGGACCCAGATAGTTCCATTTGAACTATAATGTATAGTATAATGTAAAGTTCCCAGTTCAAAAGAGAATTTAAAAGACCCAAAATTCTAAAGAGAGGCCTTGTCTCAAAAACACAAAAAAAGTCCCAAAATTAACCAGTGAGGAAAAAAAAATCCTGCAATATTGAATTGGCTCAGAGGAAGGAATGTGAGTGACATTTGGAGACAGAGGTCTGTGGATTTAGGAATTCATCTCCTTAGTGAAATGTGTGCTCAATGAGTAGAACTTTTCAGTGTGGGAAACTCACCGACACTATTTCTGTTCTGATCTGAGCAAGCTCATGTGATGCAAGCCCGTGGCATTAGTGAGAAGTGGTGGGTCTTTAGTATGCAATGTAGCAAGCTAGGTAACTGGTGCATGATTCTAGGAGGATATTGGGATCCTAGTGTCTTTCACTCTTATTACCTCAGCTACCATGAGGCAGACAAATGCAATCCACCATGCATTCAACTCTGAATTCTGAAATTGTATACCAAAATAAGTTGTTCCTTTTATTAATTTGATTCTCTCAGGCATTTTGTCAGAGCCACAGAAAGCTGACCAACAGAGACATCTGTCTGTGAGCTTCTTGATTATTATTTCATGCATTAGTAAGCAATTTGCCCACACAGGATGAAGAGAAGTTTATAGAGTAGGTTGTACTATTTAAGGACCTAGATATATAAAATAGTGTGTATTAAAATATCAGCCAGGTGTTGGTATAGTCTATGTAAGGTATGTAAGGTATCTCCTGAGCCTTTTGTGCTTATTGATGCTATTGCTCCATAAGTAGTCTTTCCCCTCAAACTTCTATTCCCCACTCATTATCTGGTTTTATTAGGTGATACGTGAATATTGTGATGAGGAACTGGTTAGCAATATTTAAAGAAGAACAATGTGTTCAGACATGTACATGTGATTTTATGCTGAGGAGACTGGAATAGTCCATTCTATTCACAATGTGAAGAGACCCACATGTGGATCCTCAGTATTCACACTGATTTATGGTCATTATGGTTTAGTTTCAATAGAAATATGGCCCTCTGAATAAGAAACACTTTTTTATTTCTTTTGTATTTTTATATGTAAACCCAAGGGCTTGGTACTATTTGTTGGATTTCCCAAAAACAAGAGTCTATGTTTTAAGGTTATATGCTGTTAACTCTGAGTTGTAACTTTATTTTTTTTAATTTTTTGTGAGTGCTGGGAACTGAACCTGAGTCTTCTGCAAGAGCACCCAGGGCCTTTAACTGTAGAGCCATTTCTCCAGCCCCCAAAGTTAACATTTTCCCTCTTTATTTGTTTATTTTTTTAATGGATTTTACAATATAAGAGCACAGTTGTTCTCAGATCACTTTGACGTTGCTCAGTTTGCCATACAATAATGTAATTGGTGCTAGCATCCACAGATGGGGGATACCATTCATCATTTGTTTTTCTGGAACTGTGTTACTTCACTCAGCATGATATGTTCTAGCTCCAACCATTTTCCTGCAAAGCTCATGATGTCATCTTTCTTTACCTCTGCATAGAACTTCATTGTGTAGATGTACCACATTTACTCTAACCAATCGTCATTTCAGGAGCACTTGACTTGGTTCCAGCTCCTTGCTATTATGAAGAGAGCTGCGATAAACATGGCTGTGCATGTATCTCTGCAGTAAGATGAGTCTTGTGGGTACTTACCCAGGAGTGGTATGGCTGGGTCAGGTGGCAAGTTCATTCCAAGTCTTCCAAGGGTTCTCCACACTGCTTTCCATCGTTTGTATTCTTAGTGATTTTTTTTTCTGTTTATCAATTATCAAGAGAAGAGTAATAAAATTCTCTTCAGGTATTGCATTTGTCTATTTTCCTTGCAGTTCTATAAATTCTTTAATTATTTTAAGACTGCATATATGTACATGTAAGTTGTTTCTCTTTACATCTTTCCCTGTATTGAAAATTTACAGCATTTAGAGTCCCCTATCTCTAATAAAGTTTATCTCCTGGATCAGAGATCTCCCAAGACCACCTGAAGCACAGGTACTGGGGCTGGGGCTAAAGAGCCCCCCCCCACTCCCCACCCTCTTCACCGCAGAAACATCTGACAAAGCATTGATTTCCAGAATATATAAACTACTCAAAAAACAAAGAAGAGCCGGGCGTGGTGGCGCATGCCTTTAATCCTAGCACTTAGGAGGCAGAGGCAGGCGGATCTTTGTGAGCTCAAGGCCAGCCTGGTCTACAGAGTGAATTCCAGGACAGCTGGGGCTACAGGGAGACCCTGTCTTGAAAAGGCTAAACAAAAAAAGAAGAAAGAAAAGAAATGACCCACTCAATAGATGGAGCAAAGAACTGAACAGGGACTTCACAAGTGAGGAATTAGAGATGGCTGAGAAACAACTTAAGAAGTGTTCAACATCACTAATCATTAAGGAAATGCAAATCAAAACCACTTTAAGATATCATCTTACTCCAATAAGACTGGCTAGGATCAAGAAAACAAATGATTCCAAGTGCTGGAGAGGTTGTGGGGAAAGAAGAACACTCATCCACTGCTGGTGGGAATGTAAATTCATACAGCCACTATGGAAAACAGTGTGGAGAACCCTTGGAAGACTTGGAATGAACTTGCCACCCTACCTAGCCATACCACTCTTAGGCATGTACCCCCAAGACTCACCCCACTGCAGAGATACATGCACGGCCATGTTTATTTCAGCTCTCTTCACAATAGCAAGGAGCTGGAACCAACACAAATGCCCCTCAACTGACGAGTGGATAGAGAAAATGTGGTACATCTACACAATGGAGTTCTATGAAGCAGTAAAGAAAGATGACATCATGAGCTTTGCAGGAAAATGGCTGGAGCTAGAACATATCATGCTGAGTGAAGTAACACAGTCCCAGAAAAACAAAAGATGAATGGTATCCCTCATCTGTGGATGCTAGTGCCAATTACCTAGTTGTAAGTATTTCTTGTGCATGGCCCCTTGAGCTCTTGTCCAAGCAGTTGGGAGTGATGCATATTGGAAACAAGAACAACAACAACAACAACAACAACAACAACAACAACAGCAACAGAAAGGACTGCATCAAGCAGAGTGGTTTCCACAGCAACAAAAAGTATCCAGGACACCTCAGGTTCATCTTTTTGTTCATTCTAGTGGCTTCTAGAAGCTCATGATAGTTTCCTGTGGTTTCTGTACTACAAATCTTGATTTTACTCCCCAAACTTTGTCGCCTTTATTCTACTGCAGACCATTCAAGAAATGTAAAGTTCATAAAATGAATGGTGCACTAATGGAAGAAGGAAGTTCGGTTAAATATTGCTGTGTTATACATGACAATGGGCCGTTTCCTGTTACTTTCGCTATCCCCAGGACCCGCTTTTCTCCCTTTTTGCCCAAAACTGTGCTGCCATATAAAACACTCCCTCAGAAGTGTGCCTTCCAGTCCACGGAGTCTAGAATGCAAGCAAAAGACAACAGTAGAATCACTGTATCAAAGTCCAAAGCATTTGATTCTATCAAGTGTTCATTTACATTTGGAGACAAAAATTACCTGCTTATCTCAATGTCTGTTACTAACTTTCAAATAGTATCTTAACAAAAAATATTTTTTTACCTTTTATATTTGATGAACACAAATGAATTCAAGAGCAGAACAATATACAAATCTGAATTTGTTATTTATCAATGAAGAATTCACAGTGACACCAAAGTCCTAAACTCTGAGCTGGGCAGGGTATTGCTAAATATGGGGTCCCTTACCTCAATAACATGGCATCTAACTATTGTCAGGTGCTTTCTGGGGAATCACCCCCACCTCCCTTCATGGATCCCATAAACTGCACATTGATTGTGTGCCTTTCTCTGTCTGCTTTTGCTTCTTGAGAATAAAAATTCACATTTTTCAGAACTAGATTATTTGTGTTTTAGGCCTTCCATATAACTAACTACTCCTTTTCACAACTGCACCCATGTTTATCAATTCTTTTTTAAAATCATTTTGTTTTTTAATATAATTCTTTTATTGATGTTTTGTGTATTTCAGACATCATTGTTCAGTTCAATTTAGACATATTCTCCTTTCCCTTCCCCCCACCCACCCCAGATAATGCATTCTGCCGTAACTGTCCTGCATCTTTTTCTCAGTCTTTTTTTATATTTAGGAATTCATATTTTCCTCCTTTAATTTTATATTACTCTAAAATATGAATACATACCTTCCACCTATTTACAGTAATTACAGAGTCTGAAAGTAAGTGGTAAGTTGATTCTAGAGCCCGTTAAGAGATTTACATTATAACAGCATAGTTGCTTTCAGATAAACAGAAGTATAACAATAATGTTCAGCTTGCCTTTCAACTGGGGATTTGGTGTTAGCATCCACAAATGAGGGAAACCCTTCCCCGTTTGCTTTCAGGGACTGTGTTACTTCACTTAGCGCAATGGCTTTGAGTTCCATCCTTTTGCCTGCAAAGTTCATGATGTCATTTTTCTTTACCAATGAATAGTACTCCATTGTGTAGATGTACCACATTTTGTTATCCACTCATCTGTTCAGGGGCACTGGAGTTGGTCCCAGCTCTTTGCTATTGTGAGGAGAGCTGAAATAAACATGGATGTGCATGTATCTTTGTGGTAGGATGTCTTTTGGGTATATACCCAGGAGTGATTTGACTGGGTCAGGTAGTAGGCTCACTTTGAGTCTTTTAAGGGTTCTCCACACTGTTTTCCATAGTGGTTGTACAAGTTCACATTCCCACCAGCAGTGAGTGTTCCCCTTTTCTTGCAACCTCTCCAGCATTTGGTGTCTTTTGTTTTCTTGATCTTAGCCAGGCGTATTGGAGTGAGATGATTTCTGAAAGTGATTTTAATTTGCCTTTCCTTATTTATTAATGAAAAAAATCCTTAAATTAATATGGACAAACAATAGACCCCCAATAGCTAAAGCAACCCTGAGTGAAAAATGCAATACAGGGGGGATTGCTCTACCAGACTTCAAGCTATATTACTGGCATAGTAATAAAGACAGCCTAGTAATGGCACAAAAACAGACCCATTGACCAATGGAACAAAATTAAGATCCAAACTTGAGCTCATACAATTTCAGCCATCTAATATTGGACACAGGGGCAACAAAACCTCAATGGAGGAAGGATATCATCTTCAGCAAAGTTGCTGGCAAAACTGGATTGCCATTTGTAGAAGAAGAAAATTAAGCCCCTACCTCTCACCCTTTACAAAAACCAACTCCAAATGGATCAAAGATCTCAATGTGAAACCCCAAACCCTGAAGATGATAGAAGAAAATATTGGTAACAACCTACAGGGGAAGGAAAAGACTTTCTAAATCAGACAGCAGCTACACAGGAAATAAGGTCAACAGTTGACAAATGAGATGTCATCAAACTCAAAAGCTTCTGTTCAGTGAAGAAAATAATCATGGAGGTGAAGAGAAAACCCACAGAGTGGGAGGAAATCTTCACCAGTGATACATCAGACAGAGCATTAATGTCATGAATATATAGACGACTCAAAAAACAAAGAAGGAAACAAATGACCTACTCAAGAGATGGAGTAAACATCTGAACAGAGACTTCACCAGTGAGGAATTAAAGATGGCTGAGAAACATCTTAAAAAGTGTTCACCATCATTAATAATTAAAATACGTTCTTAAATAATATTTTATTTTTTATTTTAATTTTATGTGTATGAGTGGCTGTAAGTCCACACTTGTCATGCAATATCTATGTACATCAGAAGAGGGCATCAGAGTCCCCTGGAACTGGAGTTAAAGAGGGCTGTTAGCTGTCATAGGGTTGCTGGGAATTTAACCCAGGTACTCTGCAAGAGCAGCCAACATTCTTAACTGCTGAGACATCTTGCCAGCCCTTTAACATAGTTCTTTAAGCATCATGAATATTCTCAGCTTTAATAACCCTTATCTGCTACAAATAGAGCAGGGAATAGTGAAGAAAATAGGCTAACACATAAGTACTTGGGGTTGTGTCTTAGAAAGGACACTTGGCATTCTCAGGGGCAACACAACTAGGGAGCAGAGGAACTGGGCATTTGCTCTCTGGCTTCTGGTGATGATCTGCTGTAGTCTTCTGAAGTGATGTTACATAGACTCCTGAGTTACAGAACTGAATAAGACCTATTCTCCTCTTCAGCTACTGATTTGTTGGCTCTTGTTTCAATCTGGGTCAGTTTTCTGTTTTTCTTTTGGGGACTTTGAAATCTCATTATTATTATTTTTTACTTAAAACCCTGGAGTAAAGTGGAAAGACTGACACATTGTAAACATCAAAAACATAGTTCAATCATTAAATATGCAAAATATTTTTATTGCATCAGCATTCCTTAACTGGTTTTGATATATTAGCAACTCAACTAAAGAGTTTTATTCTATAGGGGGAAAACAGGTATTCCAATAAACAAAATTCTTTTTTTGAGGGATAAAAACCAATATGTCTAGGCTTAAAACATCATCATAACTGTTTTAAATTTTTTATTTATTTTTATTTTATATGAATGACCATTATGCCTGCATGTATTTAAGTTCACCCATGTCTTCCAGTGCTGGTGGAGGACAGAAAAGGATGCTGAGCCATGTCTCCAGTCCCCATTATTACTTTAAATTATGAATTAAACAGACCCTTTGAAGTTTAAGTATGTCTTGTCTCACAGGATGACTCCAGTTCACTGCTAGTGGAGATCTCTTCTAACAAGCACCACGATGACCAGTTATCATACTGTATGGGATGGGCATGTCTGTGGAGACCATGAGCACTTTTTAAATATTGGTCATTGCAGACAATACAATACCAGCATTTAAATTCAGGGAAAAGTAAATGGAGAGCCAAAAACCACAAGGAATTTCTATCCCTGATGATATGTATAAGGCATGAACTTAATTCATATAATGAAAATTTCATTTGAAAATATGGTTGTGCTTAATGTCACTAGCAGTTGACTTTCACGGTGTTTAGCAGATAAGGATAATATTTTGAATTAGACATACTTGTTCAGATCGAAAAGATAAGAAGGAACACAAGGATGAATTAACCTGGGAAAGTAGGATTGCACAGAAAGAAAATGAGGGTAGAGCAAATTAAAATACACATGACATTTCTCTTTAAATTTTATTTTAGAAAAATAAAATTTGCCATGAAGACCTAAGCATAATAGAAATTTTAGATGTTGAACTCAATTAATAAACTCCTTGAAATTAGTATACATGTATATGTATGTACACACAATTTATTTGCTTCCAAATTTAATAACTTAATTTTTACATTTTTTTTATTTATACACATACAACTTGTCAAAGGTACAAGTCAGAGGAGAGCTTGTTGGAGTTATGAATCATGTAAGTTTCAAGGATCAAGCTCAGGCTATCAGGCTTGGTAAAAGGGGCCTTTATCTGATGAAACATATCTCCTTGGCCCAATTTGGTTTATTTTTCTATGCCAATAAGTGTTTCAATGGTCTTTTTTATTCCAGTTACCCTCGCAACCACCCCAGACTATGTGCCAAATATTCTCCTGTTCATACTGCACATGAGGAAATGAAGGAAGAAGATAGAGTCATTAAGGGCCTGCAGGTGCAGTAAGGATAATATTGACATGTGGGAGAGGAAGGAGGGCTTGGAAAGGAAACTTGGTCTACGAGTCAGGAAATACCACCTGAACAAGTCATATTTGAGCTGGATCCAGAAGGCCCACTAAGGCTGAGCAGAGGTATGAGGTAGGGATGGGGTAGTGATTTTTTTTTAATTTTTATTTATTTATTTTTAAGGGATTCACAATATAAGAGCACAGTTGTTTTCAGATCACATTAATGTTGCTCAGTTTGCCATATAATTAGATAATTGGCACTAGCATCCACAGATGAGGGATACCATTCTTCATTTGTTTTTCTGGGACTGTGTTACTTCACTCAGCATGATATTTTCTAGCTCCATCCATTTACCTGCAAAGATCATGATGTCATCTTTCTTTATCGCTGCTTAGAACTGCATTGTGTAGATGTACCACATTTTCTCTATCCACTCATCAGTTGAGGGGCACTTGGGTTGGTTCCAGCTCCTTGCTATTGTGGAGAGAGCTGCAATAAACATGGCTGTGTTGTATCTCTGTTTTAAGATGAGTCTTGTCGGTATATACCTAGGAGTGGTATGGCTGTGTCAGGTAGCAAGCTCATTCTGAGTCTTCCAAGGGTTCTCCACACTGCTTTCCATAGGGACTATGAGTTTACATTCATACCAGCAGTGGATGTATATTCCCCTTTCCCCACAAACTCTCCAGCACTTGGTATCCTTTGTTTTCTTGATCCTAGCCAGTCTTATTGGAGTGAGAAGATATCTTAAAGTGGTTTTAATTTGCATTTCCTTAACACTTTTTAAGATATTTCTCAGCCATCTCTAATTCCTCACTCCTTCCTCTAATTCCTCTCTGTTCAGCTCTTTGTTCCATTTTTTGAGTGGGTCATTTGTTTTCTTTCTTCTTTGTTTTATGAGTAGTTTTTATATTCTGGAAATCAATGCTTTTTCAGATGTATCTTTGGTGAAGGTTTCCTCCCACTCTGTGGGTGTTCACTTCCTTGATTGTTTCTTTTGATGTACAGAAGCTTTTGAGTTTAATGAGGTCCCTTTGTCAATTGTCAACCTTAATTCTTGAGCAGCTGCTGTCTGATTTAGGAAGACTTTTCCTATGCCTTTGTCTTGTAGGCTGCTGCCAACATTTTCTTCTATCTCCTTCAGAGTTTGGGTTTCACACTGAGGTCTTTGATCCATCTGGAGTTGACTTTTGTACAGGGAGAGAGGTAGGGGTTTAATTTCATTCTTCTACAAGTGATGATCCAGTTTTGCCAACACCACTTGCTGTTGTCTCCTTGCCCCCCTTGTCAAATATGAGGTGGCTGAAATTGTATGTGCTCAAGTTTGGATCTTCAGTTTTTTCCTTAAATGGTCTTTAAACTATTTTGGAGCTTTGTGTCTAAAATTGTTAGAATTTTTTTTTTTCTGTTTAGTTTTACTGCAAGAAAACTGAGAATCACTTCTTCAAGTACAGATCCATTCAAAAGTTTGATACAAGTTTTTCATTATTAAACCTAACAATTTATACCAAACCAAAAGTACTTTTCTCTTTCATGAGTTAATATACCAATATGATAGTTTTAAATTAAGCAGTAGGAAGCATTTTTTTATTTCAAAAAGTTAAAAAAATAGTAATTAAATATTGTGAAATTGGGTGGTTGTTTTTCTCATTTGCCTCCATAAAACATCTTTTATACAGACAAGTGAATAAAGATAAATGGACTGTTTACTGAATCAAAACACTGAGCACTAACTACAGTTCTAGAATTTAATTAGCAAGCAGAAAAATATTGAGATGCTAAATAGAATTCTAAAGCATGTGCTCCTTACATATAGATGTGGTCTTCTGAAGGAGACTGTGTCTTCATTTTTGATGGCAATTGTTTCTTCTCTGAAAATATTATTGAATTCATAAATCTGAAATGTAAGAGAATAATCCAGTGAAATTTAATAAAATTATACAATTCCAGAGTGTTATATTTATTTTTAAAAGCATTCATATCCAGTTCTTGCTTTTCACTGCTTAGCATTTATTCATTTATTTTTTTAGTTAATTAGCTATTGTTTGACTCCTTTGTCTTCTTTTTTCCCCCCACAACATTCTTTGGGAGAAATATCTTTCAGTCTTTCATTTATGAAACTCTAAAATTCCTCATTCTATTGCTACATTCATTAGAATTTATATGTGTGTATGATACTATAATATCAATTAATCTTTATTTGGTGAATCAGTGGCCTATAAGAAAACTGTACACCAAGTACAAGAATGTTTACTAAATTTAACTAAGGTTGTGAGAGTTACCATGACCTGAAGGTGTTTTGAAGATTCCAATGATGATTTGTGGGATTTATCACTTTAAATATTCTTAAAACAACTTTTACTTACTAACATGACAGCACTATTTACAACAATTAGGACAGTATTATCTCAATGATAGAAACAGGTGAATAAGCTCTGTGATTGCTAAATTACTCTGTCAGGTATGAATTTCCAAGCTGTTTTTTGCACACTCAGGACAGTGTGGTGTTATCCTTCAGCTTTGGAGAAGATAAGAGTCTGGTTAGAACAACAGGTCAGTGTTCACAGTCTGTGCACAGGGCACAGAGGTGACATCCATATATGTACAGAGGGACCTTTTGTCTTCAGCTGAGAACACAGAGAGAACAATTCAGCATTAGGAAAGAACTGCCTAATACAAACACAAAGAGAAACAGTTCTCAGATCCACACAAAGCCATGGGCTGGTCTTCATTGCCTGGGGCAGATGAGAGAAAGCTCATGACCTACAAGTCATTGGGAGGAAGACAGAAAGGGGTTTGCCTCATTAGATGAGAAACTCTGAACTCAGAAAAAATGCTGTTTCCTAGCAAACTAAAAGGTAGGCATGGAGTCACACTTTTCAGGTGACTTCCCTATGCCCAGGAATAAAATTCAACACTGTTTACAGCAAAGATATAGAAGCCAACAAAGCAAAATTGGCTCTATTATGTTCATTAAAATATGATCTGCTATGCAGGGAAAAGGGAGACACAAGACATGATGAGGAGAAAAATCAATCTACCACAAAACACAAGTTGTAGAATTGGTGAAATAACATTAAAATGCCTTTATAACTGTATTCCATAGTGCAATAAGCTATTTGAAGACAGAAGCATGTTCAATACTTATGTGAATGTAAAATAATTTCAGTTGGATTCCAGAGAAAACCACTACAGTTTTGAACCTGAAGTTCACTTGGTGGGATTAATGACAGTGTGCATTGTGGAGTGAGAAGATTATGAGATGACAACACTCACATAAAACATAAAACAATAATGAAAGGTAGCTATAAAATATTTAATATTTGTAGAGAGTTCCTATAACTCACTAGGTAAAAGGATAACTAACAATGCAAAAGTTTAGAAAGTCAACAGGATTGTTTAGTTAAGTAATTTATGACCAACAAACAGATAAAAATCTTACCATCATTATTAATCAGTAATGGAAATAAATGTAGTCATAGCTTTCAATTTCATTAATTGGGTTATAAGACTGAAAATGAAAATATGGTAAATTACAGGAGCAAAAATAGTTAAGCTTTGGAACTTTTGTCTTCAGCTGATGGAAGTACAAAGTGGTTCATCATTTTCTGCTGACAAGCTGACAGGATTCTGTCAAAACTGAAAATGTACATTTTTAGATCTAACCTCCCAAATACTCATAAATATACATAAATGCAAAATTATAAGAATGTTATTGCACTATTATTTATAATGGCAGAAAACCCCCAAAAAATACTGTCAGCAGGAAGGTGAGTAAAAATTATGAGATGGTACCTTTGAATGGAGTGAAAGGCACTGGAATGCATGGACTTGACTCCCACTCTCAGAAGTTCACAGGGGGCACCAATATCTGTATTCGGTGCCCATATAAAATAAAAGTAACTATCTATGCAAATATGGATTATCCTGGTACAACCACCTGTCTATATTTCATATATCTTCCTGTGTGTTTTTGTATTCATCAATGCTTAAAGATTACAGATGAGAGTAACCTGTAGAGAGTGGGCACTTAATTACCCTGAAGGTGGGGCATCCTAGAGATTTAGGGAATGGTTTTATATTTTAAATTTCTATTTAGTGATGGCAGGATTCTGCCAATTACTGAAGAATTAGATGGATGATATTTGCAGAAGTTATAAAAATCACATTACTAAAGCCTACTCTTTGAGGAGAGGAAAAATTTCTTTTGTTCTTGCATGAATGTTACCAATAAGTGCTATATCACTCCCTGCACCCTGCTCCCACATCCCCTTCCCTAATTCTTTTGGCAGAAAATACATGTGGAGAGTTGATAGCTAACCCAGCAGATCTGTGGGAGTCAGACACTGTCTCTGTACAGACAGGGTGCACACTTTGTATTCTATTTCTTTTTCTTTTTTTTTTGGTCTTTTCGAGACAGGGTCTCTCTGTAGCTCCAGCTGTCCTGGAACTCACTCTGTAGACCAGGCTGGCCTTGAACTCACAAAGATCTGCCTGCCTCTGCCTCCCAAGTGCTAGGATTAAAGGCGTGCGCCACCACGCCCGGCTTGTATTCTATTTCTTATGATGTAGATATTAGGATTGTACGGACTGATAACTTCCAGTGTTCTGAAACACTTGGCATCATCCTCAGGGCTGAACACACTAAGACTTGAGTGCAGTGAGCTTTGCGCCTGTCCCTCCACTTGCTACGGACCCATTTGCTTTCTTCCCCCTCACTGGCATCTTATCTTTTCGTTTGAGTTTGTTCTTTTGGTGACAATATTTAAGTCATTTGCCATAAAACAACAGATGGTCTATCTGAAGCAATTAGGAGATGGTGGCTCATATTAGTCTTAGAAAGTTGCCTTCTGCCGCCATGGGAGGTGCTTCTTTCCCTGGGGTCTGGTGTGCTGGGCTCAGTAGGGAGGATGGTGCTTCTAGGGCCACAGCCAGTTTGAAATGTGTCAGTCCATTCACTATGAGCTCAGGTCAACCATGTGTCCTTTTGGCTTGGTTCTTCCAGGGAGCTGCTTAAATTTTTATTTTTAAACTTTTATTTTTAAATTTTTAATCTGTTTTTGAAGTTATTCTTTTTATTTTGAATGTGTTCTTTCTTATAAAGCTCATTTTTTAGCCAGTGTTTATTTCATCCTGAAAACAAATGTTTCTGGAAAGGACATATCACCAAGTCACACAGACTAAGTGGTCACTTGAGGACTTTTAAAAATATACTAATACTCAACATTAAATATGTTTTCATCAATAAATTTAGGATATTAGGCTTTCTATTAAAGTATGTGTTTTTATACTGTCACATAACTTCACTTGTTTAGAAGTTGATAATTCACAGAATACTTTTAGGATGATCATTGTTTAGCTGGTTTTGTGGTCTAAGCATTGATTTGCATTAGTTTGTTAATCATCTTGTCCTTAAATAAAATAATTTTAAAAATGCTGCTGATTCTCTGAAGATATGAATGTCTAGTTTAAATATACCTTGAGGAAAGAGTTTTAGATTTTAGTATTCAGAGTATTTCAGGCTTTGGAGACAGAAAAACCAACTTCTTTAATGTAATTTTAATGCATTGTTTAATGACCTCAATAAATCTGTATACATTTTCATCTACAAAATATGAAAATATCATCATTTATGTTTAATGCAATTTTTCAATTTACAACTGACTTTAGACATTAATTTTCATATTATAGAAGTAAACTTTATTATCCAAAATAGTTGTGAAGGAACTTTTCTTATGAAAAACCTGAGAAATTTCAGAACTTTCTTTCACCTTATCTGTTTTTAAATCAAAATAATAGCCTGGATAATAATCTCATTTTCCCCTGTCCTTTCCACCAATGGCAAATACATCAATGCAACACTTCTAGAGCTCTCTGTATATCGTGATATAAGCTTTATAAATGCTGAAATTATATGAGTAAATAAGTAACTATGTGGAAACAATAAATATTATGAATCATGGTTATAGTTTTCAAAAGTCATGGTAGGCTGCTTCATAGAAGATGGCATTCCATGATAATTTATCTCATAAATGAGAAAAGTGAAAATTCTGCCTTGTATGGGGAACTAGTGTGTAAGTAACACTATAAAGACCAGAATTAATAAATAGTATGTGAGGAAATGGGGAGAGCACAGGGGTGGGGAGGAGGATTGTGGGAAGGGGAGAAGAATACCATCTTTCCTCAGATGACTGGGCAGGGGACAAAAGAGCACATCTTGGTGACCCACGTTCTTCTAGGCATTGAAAAAGGGGGCTCGTAATGGTGATCTGTATCTAGGTTAGTGAAGACAATTGGTTAGGCTGGGACTCCAAATAATGCTTGCAGGACAGTGGACTTGAGCTCTGTTAAATAACCCTGGAGAAGCATCCTGTAAATACAGGTCTGTGTAAGAAAGCTTTTTTAAATAATAAATAAGAAGACTATGCTAGAGTTCTGTTGTTTGAATAAGATTAATTATTTAGTGAGGAAGTGTAGAACGTCCATAGTTATGCTTGGAGAATGATAAAAATATGTTAATTTGGGATATTCAGGCTTTCAAAAGGTTAAGTATTACAGAATTCCATATCTCGCTGTCTCTTTATCAGTATCTAACCACCTATTCATCTGTGCATCTAGTTCTGACTGTATATTTATCATCTCCCTATAATTCTCAAATATTTATAGCAAATGACATAAAATATACCATGCAAATTCAGAAGGCAGTTTTCATCATAAATATTGAATTACTGGTTATTTGAAGGAAGTTATTTGATGCTATTTTTTAAATTAATTTTTATTTATTTCTGTATGTGTATGAATGTACTGTCTGCATGCAAGTCTGCACACCCGTGTCGTGCAATGCCTCGGAGGTCAGAAGAGGGTCTTGGATTCCCCTGGAACTGGAGTTTTCCTGGAATTGGAGTTTCAGACAGTTCTCGGCCGCCATGTGGGTGCTGGGGATCGAATCCGGGTCCTCTGTAAGAGCGGTCAGCGCTCTTAACCGCTAGGCCATCTCTCCAGCCCCTGTTTGATGCTATTTTTACATTGACTAGAAAATGATATTTGTGTAAAATGAACTATTATGACATAAATAAACCTGTAAAGCATACTTCTTTTACTTAGTCATGTGGTCCTCTCCTGTCCCTCTTTCCATTTGCTTGTCCTCATCCCAGATATATTCCTTTCTACTTTAATGTCACTTCAAAACCTCTAAGTCCCATATGTGATATTCAATATTTATTCCTGATATAGGCTTATTTTACTTAACAGGAGGCTATCCACTGCCATCCACTTTCCTGCTAATCACATGAGTTTATTCTTCCTTTGGGCTGCTTAATACTCCAGTGCGTGTGTGTGTGTGTGTGTGTATGTGTGTGTGTGTGTGTGTGTGTGTATGTGTGTGTGTGTGTGTGTGTACATTGGCAACTAGACTGACTGTAACTTGGCCACTGTGAATTATGCTGCAGTAAACACTGATTTAAATGTATCTCTACTGAATGCTGATTTTAATTCCTTCGGGTAGTTTCCCAGGAGTTTATAGGAAGACCTTTCAGTAGTTCAATTTTTAATGTTGGTTTTTTTTTTTTTTATTTGGGGGGAATTTCATACATGCAAGCAATGTGTGTTTTGGAGTCCGTCCCCAATCCCCCCTCCCCACTCAGTTCTTATTTATGGCACCACTTTACCCACCCAAATTTTTATGGGCTCTTTAAAATAAAAACCACTAAGTTTACTTAGTGCTGGCTGTATAAAGGGCTATGGGACAGTCTTGGTAGCTGCATCCCTACCATGAGCCCTCAATTGCCAACAGCTTTTTAGCTAGGGTTGGGCTTCATGAGCCCTCCCCTATCCATGTTGAGGTTTGGGCTAGATTAGTCTTGCATGGGTCTTGTTCCTGCATTCATAGCCAGTTATTTAACTGCAACCATCTTTGGATGAACTACAGGTGAAGCTTTAATAAACTACTGTACCTTCTTCCACTCCTGTTTTCTACAGTCCATTTTCCACAGGGAGGTAAAGACCTGATCCCTTTATGCCCATCTTGACATTGCCCATTTTTGTGTCCTGGTATCCTCATGCCTGTCCCTTTTAAGGACACTTGTGACAGCATTTAAGGATTAAGCAACTGGATCTCCTGTCTTTTACTTTGTACCTATTCATATCCGAACACTTTCTTATGTTCCAGCATTGAATGGCTCTGGTAATTAAGATCTGACATGTCTGAGATATCCCAAGTCCACTAGCTACAGCAAGCTTATGTTCTCAGTGTCAGCCACCCTCTTTTCCTCACATCTCACTGGGTATCTTTCACCAGCTGTAGATGGTCTATGGCACACTCTCAGCACATCCGGTCACTAGTGCACTGTGAGGT
The DNA here is from genome assembly GCA_009823505.1 of Rhizomys pruinosus. NCBI lineage: Eukaryota > Metazoa > Chordata > Mammalia > Rodentia > Spalacidae > Rhizomys > Rhizomys pruinosus. The sequence continues at coordinate 667,424 of VZQC01013896.1, forward strand.
GTTTCTTCACTGGCTCTTTGCTGGACAAAGTCCACTCCATTCTAGGACACATGTTAAATGTCATAAGCATGTACCTGCTGCCTCATGATGTACAGCTTTCATAGATACTGTTACAGGAACAGAGGCTTGTTCCTCATGTTCCTGTATCAGTGTTTAAATATGCTGTTTTGACTGTCAGTGGGTAGAAACACATGCTGCACAAAGTTGAGTTGCATGAGGCACCTGTTCAGCCACCAATTTAAGCCTAGCTTCATTTTTTTAGGAGTTCAATGAATAGTCACTTTTATTTTGATGATAATCTCTTTTTTCTTTTGGTCTTTTTGAGACAGAGTCTCTCAATAGACTCAGCTGTCCTGGAATTCACCAGGTTTACCTTGATAAACATTGTAAATAAGATTAGTTGTCTTACATTCTGAAGGTTTTTTTGTTGTTGTTGTTTTTTTTTTTTTTAGTTTTTATTCATTTGTCTTCATTTTACGTGTGTGAATGCTATACCTGAATACCCAAGTGCACCCATGTGGTGCAATGCCCATGGCGATCAGAAGAGGGCTTCGGATTCCCTGGAACTGTTGTTAACTTCCATGTGGGTTCTGGGAATTGAACCTGGGTCTTCTGCAAGAAGAACCAGTGCTCTTAATCCCTGAGCCATCTCTCAAGCCCCTTAATTAAGTTTGAATATCAGTGTGTCTTATATTTCCTTTCTTCTACCAAAATTGGAGTTTTCTATCAAGCAATGCTTGACTGGAAAAAGGAAAATTTATGTGTGCAAACTGGCATGATAGTTCATGATATCATACTGAGTGATAATGAATCTGTCTAAAAATGGAACTAGGAATAAATCCATTTGAAACACTCAGAAATTTATGGGCTAACCCCTTTTAAACAGCAAAAGTATTTGGTGGTGCATGCCTCTAATCCCAGGACTCAGGAGGCAGAGGCAGGCAGATCTTTGTGAGTTCAAGGCCAGCCTAGTCTACATAGTGAGCTCTAGGCCAGCTAGGATTAAAGGGAGACCCTGTTTCAAAAAAAAAAAAAGATACAAATTATTCCAAAATATTTTGTAGATTTTCAAATAAAAAAATACTGTCTGAAACACATGATTTGTCTCTCCTGATACAATTTCTTATTTGGAGCAAAAGTCCTCCATGGTTCCTGAGATCCCTGTGTGGTCTTCTTGGTATGGCACAAATGCAGTCCTCTGAGTTCTCCTTACCTAGGCCACTCGTCAGGATTGCACTGTTAGGAGAGCCGCTGAGGGACAGAGGCCTCTCTGCTCTGGACAAAGCCTTTGCTTCTGCTCCTGTTTCGTTGCTGCCATTTCATCTCATCTCCTCTCCCAAGCTCAGGATCTGTCTTCTACATCTCAACTCACGGTGTCAATATACTCCCCTGCATCAACCCCACCCCCATGAATTTAGGAAATAGGAAAGAGCAATACAATTAATCCGTAGTTGGAGCTTTTGATGTGAGTGAAAAAGTGCTTTTCTGACCAAGTACTGCTAATTTCCACACTAATCCTTGAAGATTGTCATTGTTAGTGACAGGAATCAAATTTGGATCCTCAGCTGTTTGCGACAACAAGTTTTCTCTTGATCTCTCTGTCTGCAAGCTGTCGAGGTTTCAACACCTGGTCCCAGCTGGTAGTGCTGTTCGGGAAAGTTACAGAACTTTTAAGAGGAAGACTCTTTCTAGAGGAAATGGGTCACTGGGGCCCAATTCCCTTATATTACTTCTTGCTTATTGTTTGGTGACAGCAAACAGGAATATTAATAACACTTGCGCTGAGGCTAATGTCCTTTTGCTTCAGGAACTGTGTGCCATACCTATTTCATGCAGACAGTGGCCATAAAGAACCCTCCTCTCTGACTCGCTATTCTCTTGGCAGAGGGAAAGACCAGGTGGGGAACAGGATGAATTTCAGGCTTTGCTGGTATCTAATCTGTTGTCCATCTTCTTTCATTGGCAAGCATACACTTGACCTCAGTGTACCACACAATTCTATGCTGCACACAAAAACTGGTCTTCATGACAGATGTAAATCACAGACAGTTTCTGTGTGTGTGGGGGGGGTGGTGAAGATGAAGCATGAAAGAAAAGTCTATTAGTCTATTAAGACCTACCATCTTCCTCTCATTTTCCTGAAAGGATGTAAATGGATGTATGGCTATATTTCACTGAGAAATTATCCAGTTCATGGAATTTTGTTAGGACAGCTGTTCTCATTTGTGTCTCTGTGACAAATAACTTGAGAAGGAGGAGCACAGGGAGGAAAGGGTTTATTTGGCTTACAATTCCAAATTATAGCCCATCATTTTAGGGAAGTTGAGGCAGGAACTCAAGAAGCTAGTAACATGATATTCTACAACTAGAGCAAAGAGAGATGGTACATATTCTGTCCTGCTCACTTATCATGCTTTGCCTAACTCCTCTACTTTTATGTGGATTCAGCCCAAGAAATGGTTCTGCCCCATTCAGTGTGGGTCACCCCACCTCAATCAATGCCATTCCCGCAGACAGACTCACCTAAACTGATCTGGATAGCTCCTCATTAAGACTCTTCTCAAGATTCTGCCTTGTGTCAAGTTGACAAGTTGACAATTAAAACGAACTAGAAAACCAACCCAAGCTGAGTAGGGAACATCCTTTTGCAGAGGTTTCAGAAGCCAGACATTTTAATTATTCTACTTCAGCTACTGCTCGAAAATGTGTAGTCTTGAACGTTTGATGATTTTTGACATGCTGTGATGCTTTTACAGATATTACTGGGGGATATGAGCTAAAGATATATTTAGTTTGTTTTCAGTGACATATATGTGTACAGGTTGCTGCAGGTTTACGTCTCATTTATATTTAATAGTTGGAGAATGGCTGCAAAGCACAGCTCACACCATTCTGTAGTTCTCCCAGAAGTACAGGCAATGACTCATGCATATAAACATACCTCATGATGCCACATGCTGGTGGTGTGTGTAGTGGAATAAAACTTTTGCAAGGCCACAAACTTCTCCATGAAAAATTCTCTCTCCCGATACATTTGTAAATCAGCAGGTGGAGGATTTGTTTTTCCTCCAGTGAAAATATAATCAGTTATAGATTATACATTTATAACACATCATGCATTTTAAAAGTGTTGTTGGGAATCATGTACCACAGAATTTTTCAAATTGTGCATATAGAGGAAACAAACCTCCAGCTATACTTCAGTGTGTAGGTAAGGAATCACATGTTTATTGAACATCAACTATCATTAAAAAAACAAGGGGCTGGAGAGATAGCCTAGCACTTAAAAGCACTGGCTGCTCTTGCAGAGGACCCGGGTTTGATCCCCAGCACCCACATGGTGGCTGAGAACCATCTTTAACTCCAGTTCCAGGGGAATCTGACACCCTCTTCTGACCTCCGCGGCATTGCACGACATGAGTGCACAAACCTACATGCAGAGAGTACATTCATACACATACAAAAATAAATAAAATTTTAAAAAAGTTAGTAAAGGAAAGGTGTACTTAATATTGTTTAAACCATATAAGTATAATATGAAAATCATAGCATTTAAAAGATAATTAAATAATAGATAAATTTTCAGAGAAAATATTATAAAGGATATATAGTGTATTTAATTTCAATGTAAGTACATTTTAGAATCTTTAGCATTTAACAAAATAGTTTATAATTATTATTTTCTCTTTTTTGTGGTACTAGAGAACTTAGGGCCTTGAATATGCTAGACCACTCTATTACTGAACTATATATCCCAATACCACTTTTCACAATTTTGTCTAAATACTTCATTGTTTTTATTTTATGTGTTTGACTATAATGCTGTATGTAGGTGGGTATACCCAGTGTTGTGCAGTGTCCACCGAGGTCAGAAGAGAGTGCTGGATTTCCTAGAACTAGAGTTACAGAAGGTTGTTAGCTGCAAGAGCAGCCAGTGCTCTCAAAGGGAAAGCCATCTCCCAAACCCACATTTTTTTTTTTATTTAGAATCAAAATCTCAATAATTTCCCAGGGTTTCAATAAACTCATTGTGTGGCACAGGCTTGCCTTCAACTTGCAATTCTCCTGTCTCAGGCTTCCAAATACCTGGAATTACAGTCCTTTGTCACCAAGCCCCAACAGTTATTAAGATTTTGTGGTGCTGGAGAGATGGCTCAGAGATTAAGAGCACTGATTGCTCTTGCAGAAGACTCGGGTTTGATTCCCAGCACCCACATGGTGGCTGGGGACCATCTTTGCCTCCAGTTCCAGGGGAATCTGACACCCTCTTCTGACCTCTGCAGCAATGCATGACATGTGTGCACCTACCTAGAGGCAGCCAGTACACTCATACACATTTAAAAAAGAAAGATAGAAATACATAAAAAACTATTTTGTAACAAGTGAATGTTCACTTCTTTGTATTTGTTTTATATGATGTATCATTTTCTTTAAAACTTTCCTAATATAATGTGTGTCAGATTTTAAAATACATGGGTCAACTTCCTTGAACAAGCCCTCCCCAACTTGGACAGTTTAGAAACATTAGTCTGAGACAGGATCACAAGTTCCAGCTCCGGTGACATTTGTGAATGCTGGGAACTGTAAGCAATACAGCAAGCTGGTAAGCACAGCCTCACTTAGAGCAGACAGCAGATAGTGCACCCAGTGCAGTGCTGCCCAGCTAAGAACACCACTTTGGGCCCCACCTATCCCAGTGTTAGTGTACAAACCAGAAGGTTCTTCAGATGACTCTTTCCAGTAGTAAACCCACAGTAAGATAAGAAGGGACACTCCAAAGAATCTTTTGCCTGTATTATAGTTTGCTTCTTTTTTGCTGTGATAAAACACTGACCAAAACCAACTTCAGGTAGGACACGGTTTAATTGCCTTACAAGCGTGGTTCATCTTCAAGAGCAGCCAAGGCAGAAACTCAAGAACCTGGAGATGGGAACAGAAACAGAGAGCAGGGAGGCTAGGTGCTTTCTGGCTTGCTAAGAGGCTCCCCTTCCACTAATTCTCTTACATAGCCCAGGCTCCCCTGCCTAGGAATGTATGTCCCACGGTGTGCTGGGCCCTCCTATGTCAATTAGCAATCCAGAAAATGTCTAACAGAAATGTCCACACAGGCCAATTTGAGAGAAGCAATTCTTCAGTAGACTTCTCTCTTTGCAGGTGTGTAAGTTTTTTTTAAATATTTTTATTAATTTTATTTATTTCTGTATGTGTATGAATGTACTGTTTGCATGCAAGTCTGTGCACCCGTGTCGTGCAACGCCGCGGAGGTCAGAAGATGGTCTCGGATTCCCCTGGAACCAGAGTTCTCCTGGAATTGGAGCTTCAGACGGTTCTCAGCCACCATGTGGGTGCTGGGGATCGAACCCGGGTCCTCTGTAAGAGCGGTCGGCGCTCTTAACCGCTAGGCCATCTCTGCAGGTGTGTAAGTTGACAACTAGGATTGGAGAGGGGCTTATGGTAGTTGACCTAGGTCTCAGATCTAGGGGAGATAACTAGAGAGTCCCTGGATGAGTGTGGGCTGTGATCTGTGAGTCTGAAAAGGAGGGAGAGAGGCAATTCAGGGCCAGCAGACACTAGACTTCAGGAACTCTTATGGAGGGAGCCAGTACAGGGGGCACAGATAGCCTATCTGGGTCTCTGAGCCAGGTGGAAATGCTAGAGGGTGTCTGTCGGAAGCTGCCTTGGGGTATTTTTATTTGAAAATATGCAAAATTCATAAATGGGCTGAAATAATGAGTGGAATATTTTTAGCAAATGTCCCTGCATATAGCAACCACTGTACACAGTTCTGATATTTCTTGCTGAAAGACTAATATTCTAGCATTAATGGTTAATTTTTACCTCATTTAGTTATCAGTATTGACCTCTATGCTCTAGCCCTCAAAACATGATTAATTACAACCTTTCTGAAAACCTTTTCACAAACACAGATTATTTGTGACACAGTGAAAACCTTCATACTATAAATTTCACTGTAATTATTTGATATCATTTACTCAATTGCAAAAATGTTTGCTTTATATTGGTTAAATATTTACCTGGTTAGCCTTATACACTTTTTTTAATAAATATAATTCTATATAAGCATAAATTTTCACCTGGGATAAGTAGAACAAATATCATCAAGCCACTTTAAAGGATATTAAAAGTAACATCCATTTTTTTTTTAATTAGTTTTTATTGATGCTTTGTGCATTTCATACATTTTTCCAATTCAGTTCAGGCTTATTTCCCTTTCCCTCCCCCCCACCCCCACCCCATCCCAGATCATGCATTCTGCCATAACTGTCCTGCATCTTTCTCTCAGTTTTTTTTTTCATTTTTAGCTATAAGTGATAATCCATGAGTACAAGCATCCTTCATGCAAAACCTATCTGCAGGCTGTTGTGCCCAAACACCTACAGCCCCACCATCCAGTGGGGGGTGACAGGTTGTTTGTTCAACCAAGTTGATCAAATGAGTGTCCAGACTACATTGCTGTAGTTTCACCATTCACCCCAATCGCAGCCCTTACATTCTACCACGCCCCCTCTTCCGCAAGTTGTTCCCTAGGCTTAGAAAAGGGGCAAGGTGGATGAGAGGTAAAACAGTCCACTCTCTCTGGAGCTGTTGACTTGGACTCTGGTCAATTCTGGCTGTTTCCTTTCATGGGCTGACAGTTTGTCCAGGAATAACCTTTCGATCCTACTAATGAAGAACAAGCAATTAGATATATAGGTATTTAAGCAGCACTAATAGTTATGGTAGGTTACTTTAGCATAGACACATGTTTGGATATGTTAATCCATGAATTACAATTTTCCCCCCTGTTAAATATGACAGGGTCTTACTATGGCTTATAACATCTCCTAACCTGTAGAGGATGTAAGCTTGTGGCATCAGCCATGGGTTATTTCTCCAAGGGGAGAGCCAATAGCCAATTAGATTTGGGATATACAGGCACATGGCTGCCTCTGCTGCACAGTATTTCCAGGCAGGTGAGGTGTAGCTGGTGCTGACGGTGGAGTCTTGCTTGACTCAGGGAGACCCATATTTGCTTTATTGGTTTAGTGGCCTTTGGTAACACTCTCTGGCATTCCAGAGGCCATCTGTACACTTGCATGTGTGGTCTCAATACATCCCTCCCATGTTGATGTCAGGTCTTCGGCAGCAGGGTCTTATTGCCTCTCCTCCTGTAGGTATCCCAACTTAGAGGCAGGAGCCCTTACCTTTTGTGGGGCCTTGGATCCCCTGGCCAACATCCACCTGGTAGAACAATCCATTGCTGATACGCTAAAAAAAGGGGGGGGGATACAGAAAGACATGAAACCTTTTCCTCAAACCCTTGCAATCCAAATCTTAAAACTAACTATGGGAAAAGATTTGTTTGTTCCAACAGGACAAAACGTCACCAACTTAACGGCTGAGAAAGAAAAGATACAGGTTTGCATTGAGTAGGATGTACCAAAAAGAGACAACGGAAAGGCTGACCCGTCTGAACATTCAAAGGAAGAAAAGCCTCAGATTGCCATAAACATCGAACCCCTCTGTGGATCCTACATGAAACAACTAGTTATAATGAGTCCTAATGAAACTTACCTTCTAGGTGCCACAAAGGTTCTGATATGAGAGACTTCCTTGCCTTCCCACCCATAGAACAAGGAGAAATATGACAATGATGAGGTCGCTCCCCAACTGTAAATTGGATACAACTATTGTAGAGGTAATCTCTTATAAAACTGGTAAAACTGCTTTCTTTAATTGACTACTAGACATGGGAACTGTGGAAGGGATTACTCTCAGTTCAGAACCAAATATACTAAAGTCCTAGGGCTATGCACTCAGGCAAAATATATTAATACAGGAGCTCTGACATCAGTAACATCCATTTTAAAGTGTTGATTAAAAATAGCATGCAAATTTTGTTTTTGATCCACTGGACATTTATGTGTGTGTGTGTGTGTGTGTGTGTGTGTGTGTGTGTAATGCATTTCAAAAGTGAGAATGCCTGTGTTGAATGATGATCATTTCGTTGTAGGACTGTGTCATGGATCTTATGTTCTTCTCTTCATTGCTGCTACTTGCACTCTTTCATGTTGTAATCCATCAGTCAGTTCTTTGGCTTCTACATTCAGCTTTGTTTAACAGGTGGAGAACCTGGCTTTGAAGCCAGGATGTTTATCAATCTCTAGATCAGTTTTGGAGAGTTGGCCTTCCGGTAATTACACGATGCATTGAAAATCACAGCTCTCCTCAGTCTGACCTCATTGCCAACACTCTCTTTTCAAACTATCATGTTTGAAAACTGGAAAACCCTCTCCACATGCCTTCAGGTGTCAAGAGATTAGAGATGTCACATTGTACTATCAGCTGAGGATGGTCACATCTGTTCACACGTTGGAAATTATCTCTTTTATCAGTGAACTGCTTCAGTCAGTTCCCTGTCCCAGCTCTTTTGTGGCCCCCAACCTGTAATGTTTCACCATATGCATTTATATATGTCACACATGGGATTTATATCATATATACATCATGATATGCATTATATATAATTACAAAACCTGCAACTCTGGCATGGCAACTTATGTTGGGTAAAGTTTCACTGAAGGGTTATCCACATTTTTTTATGGAGTGCACGTGATATATCACAAAAGTTAGTATTATGGAGCTTAAATTATTGTGCATTACTCTTACAACTATAAGCCCTACAGAAGAAAATCTAAGTATGTGCATATTTATAAATAATTTTACAATATAACTCCATTATGAAATACATCATAAAATATGTAAAATACTTTGAGTCATTACATTAGAAATAATTGACTTTTTAATTATCTAAATGCATCCTGTAGTTTCTAGCTATCCTAATATTTTCATAGGACGTTACTTGGTAAAGTCAGGGTCATATATATTAGTAGACCTGGGTCAAGAATGATAAAACATTTCTGTGTCAAATGTTACACTAGACCAGTGATTATTTCTGTACTTGGGGACTAGGTCCTGGCCCTTAAGGAACTTTCTGAAGAGCCTGAACAAGTAAACAGGAATTAATTTGTAGGAGTCAAGATTTATAACTGAAATGGTGTGGATCATTTAATCTATTTTCTATCTACTCTACTATGTAGTATGGGTTTTGTTACAAGGAAAACTTTATAGAAATTCATATCAAATCAATGCAATAACTGTGAGAGTAACAAAATGCTGAATATGACTTTTAAAATGTACAATAAATCTTTTCACTACAACTGTGACATTTCATATGTTTTATACTTAAGACCACTTCTCAAAGACACTAAAGTAAATGCGATTATTTAATTCAAAAGTGAGTACATTTTATATTATACTCATTTATAATATGTGCTGGTTAAAGAAAATTTGTAAAATTGAGAAAGTTGCAAAAGGAACACATAATTTCTTGATGAAAGAGGCAATACTGATAGATTTTCCATGTACTTTTTTCAACTCATTATTTTATGTCAACAGCTTAATATGAACAGCTTTGTTCCTAGAAACTTTAGAAATTTAACATATAATAAAATGAGAATTATTATAATATGCTGATTTATACGTAAGTGTTATATAGTTTATGGATATTTATTATCATAACAAACAGATAATTTCATGCCCTTGTTTACTTCAGGTCTATTCCCAGCAACTAAGATATGTAGTCAGCCTTGGTCCACACTTGTAGTATTAGCTACCAAATGAATACCATCCTCTCCTCTGTGGCAAATGAATGGAGCTGGCAGTGTTGACCCAAGGAGGCAGGCATAGAAATGGAACTTCAGCCCATTCGCTTCCACATGCAGAAGACACAAGATGTTGACCTGAATACAGAGGATTACTAATGGAGATTGAGAGTCAGGGGTATGGGCAAGGGAGAGGATAAAAGAGGTTGGATTTGACCAGTCCTATCTGTGTGTGTGTGTGTGTGTGTGTGTGTGTGTGTGTGTGTGTGTGATGTATAATACATTAAATCCCACTAATATTATAAATATTGCTCATTAATAAATATTAAACATGAGAAGTAAAAAATTAAACAAGTATCTTTTATGTCCCTGATAATTTTTAAAGACTTTATTTTCTTTTTCTTTATTCCCAAAATTTATTAGTTCTTTGAAAATTCTATGCAATGAATTCTGGTAATTTTATACCAGAAAGATTATTTTAGAAAATTTATTGTTTTTGAACAATCCTTTATTTTATATCATCATGTTCTCCTCAATTTCCTCTCTCTGTCTCTGTCTCTCTCTGTCTCTGTCTCTCTGTCTCTCTGTCTCTCTCTGTCTCTCTCTGTCTCTCTCTCTCTCTATATATATATATATAATATATATGTAGTAATTTTTATTTGAGACAAGATCTCCATGTATCCTGATGTGGTCTGGAGTCACTATGGAGAACAGGCTGGCCTTGATCTCACAGAAGTCCACAATCTTCTGCCTTCTGAGTACAAGATTAAATGTGTATACAACCATTCCATGATAATTTCCTCTATTTTAAATAATGGCTTAACGATATCACTGATGAACAAATTTTTGTACCTGTGTGATTTCTCTGCAAAATCTTTAGAAAGAGAATAATAGACCCACAGAATATGAGTATATTTTGTCCCTTAACTGCACTGTTTTAACTTTAAAAAAATATATTCTCAGATTTTCTAACATAATGGTAGCAAACAATCTTTTCATTTCATCCTGCGAGCCCAACAGATAAAATATGATGTCTTATTGACTTATGTATACTATAGTTTTATAAAAGTGAGATTCAGCACTTTATTCTCTATGGAGACCAGAGAGCTGTATTTGGAAGTGAATGCAATGATTGTCTTTGAGCTTAACCTTAACATCAGTGAGGTGTTAATAGAGAAGGGGAGAAACCCTCAATGTGTTTAATTGATAGGAGAGGATGGAGAGACACAATCTGAAATGTTTGGAGGACCAGCACACTAGCCGTCTTTCACATGAACAATATTGTTTGAGTTTTTAGTTTAAGGAGTGAAGAGAAAAGCTCAAGCAAACTCACAGGCTGTCAGAATTTAGGTTTTGAAGCCAGGAGTATCACAAATTAAAAACAAAACATTCTTTTTCAGGAGCTGAAGAAAGGTGTTAAAAATAAATAATCCAGGGTAGGTAAGCCTGGCCCATTAGCACATCAGTCACCAGAGCTCCTGAAAAGCACGGATGACAGGGTTATTATTGGCTAGCCCATATGTCCTTGGTTTAGCAGGCTCAGAGCAGACAACACCATTCCCAAGTTCTTTGTCATAAGTGTGACTGTTTAATGCTACAAATAGTTGAGTTGTCAGTGTTACCTCCATTCAGATGAGAGGCTAACCGCAAACCTCATATAGGAAAACATGCGGAGTGAGATAATAGAAATTTGGGACAAGTATGATGGATTTCTGACTGGTTTAAAGGATGGTTATATGTGCATGGCTTTGGGGCTGCCCAGGAAAGTACTTGAAAGCCTTAATTTCTGATTTCTGCTTTGTCCTGAGGCACATACAAGCACCAGTGAAGACCAGGGTGAAATTGAAACTGTAGTAAGCAAGGCATGTTCCCAGGCTGGAGAGATGGCTCAGTGGGTAAGAGTGCTGACTGCTTTTGCAGAGGACCCGGGTTTGATTCTCAGCACCCACATGGCGGCTAAAAACTGCCTTTAAATCAGGTGTGGTGTGGTCCACACCTTTAATCCTAGCACTTGCGGGCAGAAGCAGGCTGATACCTGTGAGTTGAAGGCCAGCCTAGTCCACAGAGTGAGTTCCAGGCCAGCTGAGGTTATAGGGAGATCCTGTCTCAAAAAAAAAGAAGGCATGTCCCAATGAACACATGTGGGGAACTCTAGCAGAGGAGATAAAATGGCCCATCGAAGAGTAGATTCTTATGTGAAAAGGAATAGAAACTGTAAACAGGTTTAGGAATGCAAGCTTGGTTTAGCACCCGGAAATCAGTTAATAGAATATGCTCTCATGACACAATAAGGGTAGAAATAACCAAAGACTCTGACAAATCTAAGGGGAGGGGGAACTAAACCAAACAAAAACAAAAATTAAAACTAAAAAGCATAAGACTAGAAACACACTGGAGCATTTTAAATCCAAAAGAAGCCATCTATAAAAATCCTCCTTTAAAATATTAATGGGACAAACAAGTGTTTTTCTTGTAGGCTGGCAAAGAAGATGGAGTGACTGCCCCCAGCACTTCCACCAAGCCCTCCTTCCTCCTCCCTGCTGGCTCCACTGGAACCCAACTTTCCAAGTCACCCATCTACTGACTTCATCATGTCTTATTTTTCTCTGTAGCCCATTGAGTTCCATTAGTTTCTTGCCTGATCCTGGTAGGAAGTTATTTACTGGAGCAAGCATGACATGGCAGCTACACAGAAGAGGAAAATGATCCCCAACAGCTTAAAAAAATCATACATTTTACAAAGCATGTAGGAAACCCTCAGAGATAATGCTATTTTAAAAAAATTTTACTGAGATCTACATTTCATTATAAAAATTCTGCACTAAACCAGGTGCACATGCCTTTAATCCCAGCACTCTGGAGGCAGATGCAGGCTAATTTCAGTGAAATCCAGTCCAGCCTGGTGTAAATAGAGAGTTTGAGACCACCTATGGCTACAGAGAGACCCTGTCTCAAATAAAAAAACAAACAATAAAACAAAACATAAACCACAAAAATGCTGCAATAAATTTTACATAATTGAAACCAATGGTATTCTGTACATCCCTGATCACAAAGGATTATAACATAATTTATATTACTAAATTAATTATATTATTAATTATATTGTTAATTTATTAAATGCAACACAATTTAATAACAGAATAAAAAGAAAATCCCCTCAAAGTCTGGACTTAGAATTAGGGTTCTCTATACCATGTTAGTGAACTATGAAATACAAATTAAAATTAAGGAATAACCAGAAGAAAAAGGAAAGAGAAATTACTTTCATACTAATGCCTTCCTATATCTAAAATATGTGTGTTCATTTGAAAAGAAAAGGAAATAAACCTGAAGAAAATTATAAGGAAGCAATGAAATCTATGGCCAATCAAAACATGTAAGAGGGATAAAGTAGAGAATTTAGACAAAACAGAAGGCCATAATAGTATATATTAGTCAAGAGGAAAGTCCCACCACAGTGTGGGTTAAATGTCTATCACAACAAACCAGAATGAACACATACAAAACTTAAAGGAATTTAAAAAATGAATACAGTAAATATGAAGCAAAAATCAATGGAATTGTGTGTAAATATACAGAGTACTAATTATGTCTTAATACCTAAGAAGACTGTTAAGAAGAAAGAGAAAACAGAAAACATCAGCTCCAAAATGCTAGTGTATACAGTTGCTGCTGGGCTCATGATCATGAAAGGAATAATAATTAAATGTTATGAACAGCTTTGTGCAAAGATATTGAAAAAATGAATTAGATGTAAAATTCTTAAAATAAACCCAATTTTCTCAAACTCTTAGAGATTAATGTAGATGATAGGAATATTCGGCTATCTAATAATATTGGGTAAAATTTATTTAGCAGGTACTCAACTCTGCCCAAGCTTTATCCACAAAGTATAGGATATTTTAAGGCTTAGTGAATTGTTTAGATTAGGTAAATTTAGGTGTAAGTTTTGGTGAAAATGGTAATACAATTGAACTATTTGGGAATATAAAATGTTAATTGTTTTATTTATAATTTGTATTGGGTTAAGGTACACAAATGGCCTCTATATTTTTCTGAGTTATACAACATCACATTATAACACTTTCTTTTACTTGTAGGACAATTTAAAGGAACTACGCTTAAATTTCCTTCCCAAATAAGTAGCATACAGTCAATGAGAAACAGTTTGGGTAAATTTAATGAAAGCTTATGCCTTGGCTCCTGTTTATGGGTATGTGTAATACAACTTAGGCATCTATAGGTCAAAACATAAAAACCTAAAAAAAAAAAAAAGAGGGAGGTGGGAGGTGGGGTAGTATCCTTTCTGGGATACAAATGGAAAACTCTGTGTTCCAATCCTATTGATAAATTTTCAATTTTTCTGATCTTGAAACTAACAATGGGAGGAGAATTTTATGTTCCCACAGGTAAAAATCACCAATCTAAATGCCTGAAAACATACAACTTATGGCTGTGCAGGATGAACTGGGGAATGCCAGCAGAGAGGTTGACCCATCTGAACATTAAGGAATGAGGAACCTCAGACTGCCTGAGTCACGGACACTGAGCATCTCTCTGAATAATATTGGGGTTGACTGTTTATAATGGGCCCTAATGAAGTTTACCTTCCAGATGCTGAGAAACCTTCCTACCTCTCCCCTTTTTAGGAAAAAGAAAAACATGATGGTAATGAAACCACTCCCTAACTGTAAACTAGAGCCAATTGTTACAGTGGTAATTTCCTATAAAACAGGCATAACGTATTAACTGATTGATAGGCATAGGAACTGTGAAAGGATATTTCTCTATCTAGAGCCAAATTCAATAGTAAAGTGTTTATAAGTTGTGTAATTAAGCAAAATATATTACTACAGGAAAGCTCTGACATCAGCAATGAATTATTCTGCCTAGGAGATGTTGGCTAGGGGATTCAAACCCGCCCCCCCCAAATTATAAAGGCCTTTTGCCTATAAGTGGGATATATGCAAGGAGAAAGGCAGTAAGTCCCTGTTGTCGAAGACCTGGTGTGAGCATGAAAAATGTTATGAGACGTCACTTGCTAGCGTACAACTGGCCTCTGAAATGCTAGAGAGCGTTACCAAAGGCCACTAAAGCAATACAGCAAAATATTGGTCTCCCTGAGACAAGCAAGACTCCTCCGTCAATATCAGCTACACCTCAACAGCCTGGAGATACTGTGCAACAGTGGCAGCCAAGTGTCTATATATATCCCAAATCTATTTGGCTATTAGCTCTCTCCTTGGAGGAATAACTCACAGCGGATGCCACAAGCTTATGTCCTCTAGTGGTTAGGAGATGTTATAAGCCACAATAAGAACTTGTCACCCTTTATAGAGAAACCACAGTTTGCGGATTAGCATACCATCCAAGCTCTGTGTCTATGCTCACAGCTTAGCTTGACATAATAATTGGTACTGCTTAAATGCCTGTACATCCAATAGCTTGTGCTTTGTTAGTATGACTAAAAAGGGTATCACTGGAAAAGCTGTCAACCCATGAAGAGAAACAACCTGAACAGACTAGAGTGTTTTCTTCTCACCCACTTGTGCCCCTTTCCCAAAGCCCAGGGAACAAACTGTGGAAGAGGAGGTGTGGTAGAATGTAAGGGCTACAGAGAGATAAGGGTGAAACATGAGACTACAGAAATATAGTCTGGACTCCTAATTGATCAACATGCCTGTGCATACAAGCTTCTCCAACTGGACTATGGAAACCTTGGGTTGTTCAAAATTTGGACATAAATACTTGCAAAATGCACCAATTACCTAATTGTATGACAAGCTGAGTAATATCAATGT
This sequence comes from Rhizomys pruinosus, assembly GCA_009823505.1. Taxonomy (NCBI): domain Eukaryota; kingdom Metazoa; phylum Chordata; class Mammalia; order Rodentia; family Spalacidae; genus Rhizomys; species Rhizomys pruinosus. The sequence continues at coordinate 682,893 of VZQC01013896.1, forward strand.
TATCTGCAAACAACTGTGTCATTATATTGTAGAATCCCTTAAAAATAAACAAATAAAAAAATAAAAAATAAAGTTTCTCAAAGCATTGTTACAGTTTTTCTTACTAAAAGACAAAGGAGGAATAAATGGAAAATAAGATCCATGTATTTTCTTGGTGTTTTTTTTTTTAAACTTAAGGAAGAAACATTAGAAATAAAGAATAATTTTTATTATTAACAGTAGAATTACTATTTCCCAGTTTGTTTTGCGATGCTGAATAACCTTTACCCCAACCTGTGACAAACCATGGAAATGATCAGATCATCACTGCCCAGCCTCTTATTTAGGAAAAAAAATCATTAAATAAATATTAACAAATGAAATCTAGTGAGTTTAAAATATTACCACCAGGAAATGGTAAGTAATATAGTAATGACAGGTTTATAGAATTAATATGTTCCATCTGATGTATAGCTGGCAAGAATGATAAATCCCAAGTTCATTACACAAATGCACAAAGCAGTATGTACTAAACTTTTGAGTCCTGAAAACTTTGTAATTCTGTTTTTTAATATGTCAACTTAGGAATCAATGCAGTCCCCAATCACTGTGACATGTTCTTCTATGGAAAATGCCACAGTACAAAAGAGTATAAATAACTGTGTCATTGAATTTTTGAGTTTCTGCTGTGCCCTGGGAATGTGGTGATTACTTGATCAAAGTGTTCTCCAGCAACCAGGAGATTATTTTCTGTTTGTCTCTTGCATGTTCTGAGTAACATTGGCACTGACAGAAACACAACTGGAAAATAACATACAGCAGATCTGCTGCCCCCTCCCCATTCTTTACTTCAACACTTTGAATGTCCACTTGAAATGACTAAATCCCAAAGGCTCTTGTTTTTGGAGATTTGATCCTTAGCAAGTGGGGTTACTTTGGGAATTTGTAAAACCTTTTAGTGGAGGGCCTGGCTTTCTGGCACAGGCCACTAGGGGCAGGCCTTGAGCACCATAGCCAGCAGGACTTCTAGCCTGAGTTCTTCCTGGTCTGCAGAATGTAATAGGTAGCTCTGTGGTCTCCTCTATGACAGCCAAGAACCAGACTTCTGCTGGTCAGCCGTGAACCCAAATAAATCCTTTCTCCTTCAGATTACATTTATCAGGTGTTTATTCACAAAAAAGTAATAGATACACACATATTGTAAAAACCATACAAAAAGAGGGTAATTATCTAGAGCACAAAAGGATGATTAGTAAGAGGAAGAGTCAGGACAAGGGACAAGAAAGAGGTACGTGAATGTCAGCAAAGTATTGGTATATATTCTGAAACTGTCAGACTGGAAAACAGTGTTTTGTATACTAACTTAATAAAATTATATGCCAAGGGGCTGGAGAGATGGCCCAGTAGTTAAGAGCGCAGACTGCTCTTGCAGAGGACCCGGGTTCGATCCCCAACACTCTCATTGTGGCTGAGAGCCATCTTTAACTCCAGTTCCAGGGGACTCTGACGCCCTCTTCAGACCTCCATGGCATTGCAGGACATGGGTGCACAGACCTGCATGCAGACAGTACATTCATGCACATAAAGAATAAATAAAATTAAAAAAAAATAAAAATAAAATAAAATTACATGCCAAATAAATTTAATTAATTGTTTTAATGTTAATTTATAATATTAAAAACTTAGGAGCTGAATCTCAAGATATCAGCAAAACCATATTAAAATTTTCTACATTTTGAGTAAAGTAATTTTCAAAATAATCAATTTCTTTTTTAGTTTTTATTTTTAATATATTTTATTGTTATTAGAATTTTTCATACATCATACATCATTTCTCAATCCAATTTAGACTCATTTCCCTTTCCACATCCCTTACCCAACCCAAGTTCAGGCATTCTGCCATAGGTGTCTTGTATCTTTTCCAAGTCTTTCCAGAGTTTTTTCCAAAGCAGAGGATTACTGATTTGGGGAGAACTTCACTGCTTCAGTCTTTTTCTTTTGTCCCAGTTCTTACTTTTCCTCTCAAATTAGATACTGTCAGGGCTGGATAGATGGCTCAGTGCTTAAGACCACTGGCTGCTCCTGCAGAAGTTTGATTCCCAGCACCCACAAGGTGGCTAGCAACCATTAGAAACTCTAATTCCATGGGAATCAATGCCTTCTTCTGAACTCCTAGAGAATTGCAGGACATGGGTGCACTTAAACACTTGCAGGAATGATACTCTTACATATAAAAATAAATAAATAAATAATAGTAGTAGACACTGTCAATTATTCAATTCCACTTCAATTATTTTATCATAGTTAATAAAGTAAAGTATTGATTAAGTGAAAAATCTTTGAGCTCATCACTAGTTTATCCATAAATAGCATAGTTATCCACTTAAAGTATTTCTATATGTTAAAATATACAAAATTTCAACATCTAAAATATTATCCAAATGATTGCTACATGCTGAAAATGTGCTGAGTCCAGAATGAAATTTTCTGTAAATGCACTGGGTGTGGTGGCACATGATTTTAATCCCAGCACTCCGGAGGCAGAGGCAGGCAGATCTCTGTGAGTTCAAGGTGAGCCTGGTCTACAGAGTGAGTTCCATGTCAGCTGGAACTAAAGGGAGACCCTGTCTCAAAAAGACGGAAAAAAAAAACAAAAAAAACCAAATGTTCTGTAAATGCAATGTGTTAGGCTTCCAAAACTTGTGATTTAAAATAATGTAAAATATCTCATTAATAAATTTATAATGGTTATATATTGAAATATTTTGAAATATAAGGTGGATAAAAATATTTTTCATATTTAAAACATTAATAGAGCTAATGCAAAATGTAAATAATGTAAGAGGGTTTTAGTATATTAGCATTAGAGCTAAACTACAGCAGATGTGAAATTACTGCTAAAATTATTTATCATTTCTGATGCTTTAAATTTTTTTTTTTAATTTTTTTTTTTATTTTTGTATGTGTATGAATGTACTGTCTGCATGCAGGTCTGTGCACCCGTGTCGTGCAATGCCGCGGAGGTCAGAAGAGGGTCTCGGATTCCCCTGGAACTGGAGTTCTCCTGGAATTGGAGTTACAGACGGTTCCTAGCCGCCATGTGGGTGCTGGGGATCGAACCCGGGTCCTCTGCAAGAGCGTCGGTGCTCTTAACCGCTAGGCTATCTCTCCAGCCCCCATTTCTGATGCTTTAAAGATGATATGCGTGTTCAAAAATATCTCAATGAGATGGAGTTTTCTATTTATTTTACATTCTAGATATATGAGGCTTAAAGTCTTTTTCAGTGTTTAAAGTTGGTAGAGAGGGGCTGCAAACTTTAATGATAGATCTATTGTGTATTCAAAGATATGTCTTCCCGATCTTCACATCCCTAGAAGGTACCAAATCCCAATATAAAAAGAATAAAAATATGCAATAGATTTTGGCACAGAAAAAATTCAAAGCTGCTTCCTAGAAACATTTTTAGCACTCCCCACAGTCCACTTCACACAGAGTTGAAAGGCAGTTTGGGCAATGATGTAAATCCATATTCTTAAGCATTAAAAGTGAACCCTTTACTTGCAATTCTTGGTTTTAATGACAGAATCACATATTCAGCAGCAAAATCTCACCCTTACATTTCTTCTTTTCCAGGTCTCACTAGAGCCTGCATCTATGAACTCATGACAACTGTGTCTGCCAGCACAAGATCTGCATAAGATCAAGACAGCATTGCAGCTCGGATAGGGATAGGATCACAAGACTCCACTCCCAGCCGAGGAGCTATTGAGAGTTTATGACTAGGATGAAGAGGAAGAGTCAGTTTTCTCCATGGGTGCACCCTCCCTTAGACTGTCTATGCTGTAGTGGATGGCTCCACCCCATTGCTCACATGGACAATACTAAATGGACTCAGTGGGCTGTGAAGAGAAAGAAAGAAGAGGAGGCAGCAAGCATGAGAAGCTGGGGAGAAGTTGAAAGAGGTGTCCTGGGATTGAGATATGATAAAAAAATTTACACTGAATGACATCTTCAAAAAAAAAAAAAAAAAAAAAATAAAAAAAAAAAAAAAAAAAAAAAAAAAAAAAAAAACAAAAAAAAAACTGAACATTGAACTTTCATTCTTTCAGGCCATGAGAGTGAAGGGTACATATGGAAGTTTACAACAGTCTGTAGTTTTCCATCAGTGTTTTATATTCTCTGGGAAGAACTTGCAATATTCAGAAATAGACCCCTGGGTTTTATCATAAGCACTCATAATAAATCGCCACCCAGCTGTTTTACTATGCCTTTTTAAATTGGGGCAACTTCTACATACAATGATGTACACAGAATTTAAATGTGTTCTTTACGAGTTTGGCACTTTATATAACCATATAATCAAAAAACTAGTAAATATATGAAACTTTTTCCAGAGAATTTTAGGCACTTCTCACCTTCAGAGAAAAAACTTGGTTTGCTTGCTATTCAACTTCTCCTAGGTGGATTGTGAAGTCTGTGCAGTTTTGCATTACTCTTTAGTCATTAAAATGTTCAGTGATATTCAACCATACTGATTTGTTTGCTAAGTAACATTCTCTCATTCAATATAGCACAATGTATTTATCATTTCTTTTAAATATTTTGTTTTTCAGGGGCTGGAGAGATGGCTCACCGGTCAAAAGCACTGACTGCTCTTGCAGAGGACCTGGTTCGATTCCAAGCACCCACATGGAGGCTAAGAACCGTCTTTAACTCCAGTTCCAGGGGAATCTGATGCCCTCTTCTGACCTCTGTAGCATTGCACAACATGGGCACACCATATAGTTATATGCAGATAGCATACTCATACACATAAAAAAATAAAATAAAATATTTTTTTTCTTATTTTACATGTATGAGTGCTATACCTACATGTGTGTCAGTGAGTCCGTGTCCTGCATTGCCCTTGAATGTCAGAAAAGTGCATCAGGTCCCCTGGAACTGGAATTACAGACAGTTGTTAACTGCCATGTGGGTGCTGGGAACCAAACCCAGGTCTTCTGTAAGAGCAGCCAATGCTCTTAACCACTGAGCCATCTCTCCAGCCCAAATTAAACATTTCTTGTGATGTAGGATATTTGTTAATTTCAAGGCATGGGGCTATTATTAATAAAGTTGTAGAAATGTGTGCCCTAAGCTTTTCATCACATTGTAATCAGAAATAAAATTTTCCACTTTCACACACAAAGCTATTTTGATATAAGTTTTATATTACTCTGTTCAGTTGTCTTGTGCACAAACATAAAATACAGCTTCTTTTACAAGTTTGGGAATAAGAATACCAATATAATAATTATCTTCCAAAACAGCCTCTAATATTAGATTATTTTATTATGTCTTTGTCTTTTTTACAACTCTCTCTAATATATTTCAGATTTATGTATGCAATTTTCAAACATAAATGAAAAGATCAAAATAATCATAGCTATGTACATATATATATATATATATATATGCACACACAAACTGTAAAATGAATATAAGTTAGTGAGGAGCACCTTTGACAGATCATTTTCAGCTCGATATGAAATAACAGTATGGTTTGAACTGTTCTAAAAATCTACAAAACTAAATAGTCCCTTTTCTATAGAAGGCATTATCATTCATATATCATCTTAATATTTGCATTAATTTCCTTAATTTTTTGCATTCAGTCTCTCATTAAAGAGCAGATATAAAATATTTTATCTGATTTATCCCAAGTAATGTCTGAAATTAATACTCTAGGTGCCTATGGGAATAAGCCGTAAAGACATAAAAGACAGCTCTTATGCTGGCTGCAGCTTTTTAAAATATTTTACTTATTATTTTTATTTTATGTGTAAGAGTGTACTGCCTGCATGCGCGTGAGTGCACTCCTGTCTTGCAGTGCTGTGGAGGTGAGAAGACAGCATTGGATTCCTCTGGAACTGGAGCTATGGATAGTTGTTAGCACCACATGGGAGCTGGGAATCAAACCCAGTTCCTCTGCAAAAGCTGTCAGTGCTCTTAACTCATGAGCCATCTCTCTGGCCCCTGCTGCAGCTTCTTATTTCTTTCTTGAAAAAAAATATTGAATTTTTATACATTTTGAATGATACACATTCATCATATTTACACCTTCCATTTCGTTCATGAATGTTAAGCCTTCTTGTGTCAACTTATGTCTCCAAATATCTGTCAATGAGAGTCTTATCTACTGGAACATGGTCAGCCTGTCTCACATCACTCCTTTAAATATCAACTCTGCAGTTGCCTGTTGTTCTGAAGCTAAGGCTGGAGCATCTTACCCATTTATATACTCCTATGTTGGGTTTTTGTCTGGTTTGAGTTTACATGGGTCTTGTGCCTGCTGTCACCGTTATTGTAAATTCTTAAGAGCAAGTTTTTGGTGTCTGGAAAACTTTCCTGGTAGTCATCTACCACCCCTTGCTCTTCCGATCTTTCCACCTCCTCTTCTGCAAAGGCCCCTGAGCCCTGGGTTTCAGAGGTTTAATATAGAAATCCCGTCCAAGGACACGCACCTCTGCAGTCTCTTATATTCTACATTTTGACCAGCTGTGCTCTTCTGTGTTAATCCTCCTCTGTGAGAGTTGGTGCATGCATTAACATTCCCTTCATCTCATATTCCACTAAGATCTGTGAGTCTTAGGCTTAGAGGTTGCATAGTAGACGTGTCACTGAGGGCTGGCCATCTCACAGACACTTCTTCTCTGTGTGTGATCAGTTGTTGAACTCTGAAATAGTCTCCATATTTGCAAAAGAAGCTTCTTTGATGAATGGTGAATGTAAGGACACCTATTTAATATGCAGTTATAGAAATCACTTTTGTCTAGGGATGTGACAGCCTTTTTTCTCTAGGATCTGTGATATTTCCAGCCATGTGTATCTAGCTATGTTTGAAGTACCACACACAAGTTTCCTCCCATTGGAATGACCTTGAGTCTGACTTGGCAGCTAATGATTCCCCCCATATTAAAATTGCCACTGCTGCACCAGTGGAGAGTTTGTTCTGCTGCTGGGTGCTGTGGTTATTAGACTTTAGAGCTCGGTTGGAATGTCGATTGATTTTTCTCCCTTAGAAGCTTGCATAGAGTCTTCTGGGAACTATGGTAACTAGCCTTCAGGGAGAGGGATTCCATGTCAATTTATGATCTATTGCTCCAAGTCCTATGTCTGAAATATGTTCTTTTCAGCAATCGGGTCTTGCTTTAGAGTTCTGGAGGCAATCGACGGCTGTTGCAATACCCTGTGTAATTTTTGGAGTCTCTCTCTCACCTCTTCTTAGGACTGCATCTTTGCCCAGGCTGACTCCAATTTAACAGTACATTCCTCACCTCTCTGTGTGTCTTTTTCATAGAGCCTTTCTTATAAGACTTAGGGGCCACTCAGGAAATCTGGCATGATTACATCCCATGTTTAGAACATAGGTGTATTTTGTTTCTTACGTTTTATTTATTTTATGTATAAACATGTATTGTCTGCATGTATATAAGTGAATCTGTATCTTACAATGCCACTGGGGGCCATAAGAGGGTCTGTGCATTCTTGGAATTGAACCCAGGTCCTCTGCAAGAACAGTCAGTGCTCTAAACTGCAGAGCCATATCTGTAGCTCCTTGAGTGTATTTAAAACTACATTTTCAAACAATATGAATTCACAGGATTCAGTATTTGGGATGTGGATGTATCTTTGGGAGCAGTCAACTTTTTTTCTTTTCTTTTTTTTCAATTTATTTTTGTATGTGTATGAATGTACTGTCTGCACGTAGGTTTGTGCTCCCATGTCGTACAAGGCTGCGGAGGTCAGAAGGAGGTCTCGGATTCCCCTGGAACTGGAATTAAAGATGGTTCTCAGCCACCATGTGGGTGCTGGGGATCGAACCTGGGTCCTCTGCAAGAGCAGTCGGGGCTCTTAACTGTTAGGCCGTCTCTCCAGCCCCAAGCGAGCAGTCAACTTTTAACACCCTACAGTTGTTTGCTTCTGAGCTGTACAGATTGCTGTGTGGTTAAGAGCACTGGCTGCTTTTTCAGAGGACCCTGGTTTGTTTCCCAGCATTCACATGGCAGCCGTAAGATCAATGTGATCAGTTCCACCATGTGGAACTCCAGGTCCAGAGGATCTAACACCCTCTTCTGTTCTCCCAGTGCACTGAACTATGTGGATATACTTACATACATGCAGGAAAAACATTCACACAGAGAAAATAATAAATAAATAAATAAATAAATAAATAAATAAATAAATAAATAATCAGAGGTGTATGCTTTAGCCGACTGAATTACAAGTTCCAGGAGAAATGCCCTGGAATCTGTGGTGATCAATTATCAGTGACAGGAAAGGAAAGATGAATGGACTGGCAACCAGTGTGGATCTAGTGGCAGAGTGTAGTCAGTTGTGATCAAATTTCTTTGCCCAGAACATAACTATGTGTATCTCATAGTGGAAGGGAGGCTGTAAGAATGCACTGTAGTCAGCGATGATGTGTCCTGGGGTTACACTGCTGGAAAGAAGAGAGAATCAACAGAGCTTCACAGTTAGTACATCTACCATGACATGTTTGCCATTTTCTTTAAAAACAGCAGAGGTGAAAGAGACTTCAGGGGTAGAAATGTTGAACAGTGTGTGTGTGAGGTCTTAGGTAGAGAAAGAAGAAAGAAAGAAAGAAAGAAAGAAAGAAAGAAAGAAAGAAAGAAAGAAAGAAAGAAAGAAAGAAAGAATAGAAAGAAAGGAAGGAAAGACCTAACTCCTTTATGAGGCATGGCCTGGAGCTCAGTATGCAGAACAGGCTAGTTTTGATCTCACAGAGATTCTCCTGCCACTGCTTCCTGAGTGGTTGGACTAAATGTGCGAACAGTCTTGCCTGGTGGCCTGACTCTCATGTTATGTTGAACTTCACGTTATGTTGAAAAAGTCCTATTTTTTCCTTACACCCATCACATAATTTTCTGTGATTTTAGTCAAATTCATATATCTCTATTTTTTTAATTTTATTTATTTCTGTATGTGTATGAATGTACTGTCTGCATGCAAGTTTGTGCCCCCGTGTCGTGCAATGCCGCGGAGGTCAGGAGAGGGTGTCGGATTCCCCTGGAACTCTAAAACTATTCTCTCAGCATATATGTGTATGCAATCTAAAGACACTAAAATCCCAGTTATTTGGTCTTAAATATTATAGTACATAAAGATTCACAATGAAATATGAAGCTCTAAATTTCATTAAGGCATTATTTTAATTCTGAAAAGGAATTTGCTTTATAAGTATTAGTATAAGAATTCCATCCAACCTATGGCATAGAATACCTCCAAATTGTGTAGATGTTTTATTCTTTTAAAGCAGAAGAAAGGATTAAAGAAATGTATTTGTAAAACATTGCAACTGGACAGATGATGCGAGTTAAGCATGTAAACAGAGATAAACACCTAGATAGGGATATATTGTTTTCTTTCATAATATTTTTATTTATTACTTTTATTTTATGTATATGAATGTATTGCCTGCATGTGTATAAGAGAACCTGTGTTGTTCAAGGTCAGAAGAGGGCATAGGACCCATGGAACTGGAGCTACAGACAGTTGTAAACTGCCATGTGGGTACTGGTAAGAGAACGAGAGTCCTCTAGAAGAGCAGTCAGTGCTCTTAATGGCTGAGCCATCTGTCCCGACCCACATGTGTAGGTTTCACTTAGCATAGTAAACATCTTTCAACACAAACTTTTCATAAAGAAATGGAAGCTGAGGTTATGAGAGTTTGTGCAGCATGCTCAATGCGACTTAGCTAGTCAGAAAAAGAAATGATACTGTGGTTCACATCCAATTTGAATGTCAGAGGTACAGCTAGAATGTTTACAAAACCTATAATGATTTAACTAGGCATTATTTTGTTATAGAATCATAAATTTCATAAAAAATAAAATAAAATTGACTTTAATTGTACATATTCTTTGCTTAGAAAGAAAATATATTGGAGGTTTGAATTTGATTGTTAGCAACTAAGCTTTTTCTATGTGCTTGCTTAATTTATAATACTGGGATTTTCTACGTAAAAATACATCACAAATTATTGATATGCTAGTGATTAGAAAGAAACTGCATAATTTTGCTAACTCTTTCCAATTTGTGAAAAATGTGATGCCTAAAATAGAACCACATCTTCCAATGTTGTCAATGAATGAATTAAAAATAATTCTAATCCTGATGAAATATTCTTCAGCATTTTCTTCAGTTCAGAGGAAATTAATATTGATCCCTCATCTTCAGTCCACTGGAGATCACGCCCAGTGTCAAACTTCAACCTCTTCAGTGTCACTGACAATTAAATTTCCTTTGAAGCAGAGATGTGGAGAATTGGATTTGTTTATTGTAAATGGAAAACAGATTGGATTGTAGCCTGATTCTCAGAATGTTACCATCTTTTCTGGGTAAAGCATTATTAGATAAGATACTGGACTACAGGCTCTGCTTTGCTCAATTATGTAAGTGAATCAGCTTTCAAAACATGTCAGAAGTTATTCTTACATAAACTCAGTTTTCTGCCAAAAAAAATGAGATCTTATGAAAAATTAACCAAAAAATGTGAGCATTGGTTCCAGTTCTAAGCCAGGTGTTGGTTATGTTAACACTGGTGTGAACTCTAGGCTAGCTCCTGATTACGTTAACATTGGTATAGATGCTAGGCTAGTAGTTCCTGGTTATGTTAACACTGGTGTAGACTCTAGGCTAGCTCCTGGTTATATGGCAGCCTGGAGACATTCTGATGAAAACTCTTCTGCCTGAGCCTGAGCAATTGAGAGGCAGGGGAAGAAAAGATGCAATATAGAATGTGTCTGAGTGCTTTGTGCCCTTCCTTACAAATACATCAAGGAAATGGACAGTCTGTAATGGTAATAGTACATACCAAACTCAGAAGAGTGCTTAGGTATATTAGACCAATTCTTTGGATTTTGGAAATTAACACTATCAAGTCATATTTAACTGAAAAACTGAATTCTAAAGCTTCTCTGGCAAGTGGCAAACATGTGAAACATAACAGAAAAGGGATCAAGAGAAGTGTGAGTCATTTTTATAAAGTGTACACACTCTACTAAAAGCAATTTTAGACAGCTTCTATGAAGCCCAGCTCATAATGCTTAAAACCATTGCTTCTGGGGCTGGAGAGATGGTTCAGCTGTTAAGAGCACCAATCACTCTTGCAGAAGACCCAGGTTCGATTCCCAGCACCCACATGGCACCAAAGAACCATCTTTAACTCCAGTTCCAGGGGAATTTGACGGCCTCTTCTGACCCCCATAGTATTATACGACACAGGTGCACAGAGCTACATGCAGACAGTACATTCATACACATAAAAAAATAAAATAAATTTTAAAAAATTAAAAAAACATTGCTTCTTAGCTCTTACCTAAATATCCTTGACATATAATTATTAAATAGGCACTCATTATCTCCTTTGATAAGTCTTCACTCTTACATTATTAGTCTAATAGCTTAATATTCTTTTTATTTATTTGTTTATTTATGTGTATGTATGCATCACCTGTATGTATGTAAATGTGCCTGTGTTGTGTAATACCTGCAGAGGTCAGAAGAGGGCGGGCATCAGATACCCTGGAACTGGAGTAAGGGATGGTTGTTAGCCACCTGCCCTGTGAGTGCTGGGAATCAAAACCTGGTCCTTTGCAGGAACAGCCAGTTTTCTTAACCGAATCATTGCTCCAGCCCCAGCCCAATAGTCTTACACATGTACTTCTAAAATATTTTCTTCCTGCTCAGACCCTATCCTTCCATGGGACTTCACAGATCTCTCATAGGAAAAGACAAGTTTAGAAAATATTCTGCAGTAGACACATTATTAGCAAACATGTTTTCAGCTAGCATTTTCTCACGGTTTTCTTTCTCAATAATCTGTTTTTACAAATTCTGATCATATACATTTCAAACCATATTTTTCTTAAAACATTTTACTCTGTTGTTCAGACTGGAAAATTTATATTAACTGTTCTACAAAATAATTTCATTTCTGTTGTAATCTGTTCTATGTCTCTTTCATTATATTATTTAAATTATGTTTATTTTTAAATTTTTATTGTATGAATTTAGAGTCAAATATGATGTTTTATAAGCATATACATACTTATCATTTCACTCTCTGGTGAAATGATCGCTGAAGGTAAATAATTTGATATATTCCCATTATCCCATAATTACTTTTCTGTTACTTTTTTGTTGTGTTCTTAAATTCATATGTCTAAAGAATAAACAACAACATAGTAATTGTAGTTATGATAACCTCCCCGGGTCTATGTTCATTTTTTTTAATTTACTCATTCTCATCTTATTATAATCTTGTAAACTTTGACCTATATTTCCCCATTTTTCTCACTACTTTCTTTCATCATTCTACATCATCTACGTTCAGATGTCAAATTTTAAGTTTAGTATAATGGAGCTGGAGAGATGGTTCCATGGTTAACAGCACTGGTTGCTCTTGCAGAGGACCTCTGTTTGCTTCCCAGCACCCAACCATCAATAATGTCAGTTCCAGGGGATCCTGTGCCTTCTTCTTACCTCTATGGGGATTGCATGACATGGGTGCACTTACGTATATTCAAGAAATACCCTTATACACAAAAAGTCATAATTTTAAAAATCAAGTTAGCATTGTATCCCCTAGGTTCATCCACTTTGTTGTAAGTGGCAGATCTTTCTGTTTGTAAGGTTGCAAAAGTAATTTACTTGTGAAACTTGAATGTACAGAAAGTAAATACAATTTCCTTTGCTGTTCACACATTTTTTCTTGTAGAACAGCTTTAAATTTACAAGAAGAAAAAAGAAAGAAAACATGTCGGAGATGATTCCTGTATGCTGTGCACCTGGCTCCTAGCGTGGTGTTTTATATTAGTGAAACATGTTCATCATAGTTAGTGAACTAGTATCAAAGTACTGTTCTTTGCTGAATGCAAACTTGAAGACATCCTTAGTTTCCACCTGAAGGTCTTTATGCTGCCATTGCCTTAGCAACCTGTACAGGCTCTGAATTGTGGTCAGCTGTTACCTTTCCTTAGATTCTCCTTGATTATGACACCGACACAGATCTAGAGAGACTTGGCTGCTGCTGATCAGAATTTAGCAAACTTTCCCTGAATTCAGAACTGTCTCATATCTTCAAAATAATTCCATTGCAGTTCTGTGTTTTTAGAATGAAGATCACAGAAGGTCCCCCATTACCCTGTTATACCAAGGATATGTGAGTGTCAATGCTGGCCTTCATCAGCAGGCTGAGGGAGGATCTCCCAGCTTAGTCCACTATAGAATATTATTTTCTGTTGTATTCCATGACCCATTCTTGGAAACTGCTCAACCATGTGAGAGATAGTACTCACTCATGTTCTCTGGAATTTGAAGTGTTTATGTAATTTGTTTATAATCATTCACATGATGTTTGTCCCTTTCACCAATCTGTCTATTAACAAAATAATTATTTTATGCCTATGTTGGCCCATGGGTATTTATTTTATAGTTTGGGTTGTAATGTAATACTATCTTAGCCATCCAGTTAAATTTATATTGAAATTATTATAATTTCCGATAAAAATGTCCAGTAGGTCTGCTTTACAGATTCTGATTATTCTTTTCAGATATCTGATTGGTTCTCAGCATTTTGACTAAGCCTAAGGGAAGATGATCTCCTGAATATGTAAACAGACCATGTTTAATCTAAGTATATATTTTTTTAATTTTATTTATTTATTTTTTATGTGTATGAATGTACTGTCTGCATGTAGGTCTGTGCACCCGTCTCGTGCAATGCCTCAGAGGTCAGAAGAGGGTGTCAGATTCCCCCGGAACTGGAGTTCTCCTGGAATTGGATTTACAGATGGTTCTCAGCTGCCATGTGGGTGCTGGGGATCGAACCCGGGTCATCTGCAAAAGCAGTCGGTGCTCTTAACCGCTAGGCCATCCCTCCAGCCCCTCTAAATATATTTTTATAATTATTTCATACATCAGTTCAAGCTGATACATGCAGCTTTGATTGGTTTCTATTGACTACATTTTCTCCTGATAAAGCTATCTATTGTTTTCTTTCTTTGAGTTACCAGTAAGTATTTTAATTAATTTTGTTTTGGTTATTTTGGACTGTGTATTGTGAAGATTCTATTGCTCTCCACTGGAAAAGTTGATTTGTGTTTCATTAAGAAGCTTGGTTGCTGTGGTTATCTTGAACTATTTGATTTCTGACTTTTATATTCAGAGAAAGCCTAGAACATGTTTCAAACCTCTAAATTACCAACAGTCAATACCCAATTCAATTTATGTAGGTTTTTGAAGATGGGAATCAGACTATGTTAGTGTTTGTCTTATGGAAATATCTTCTACAATGTGATTGCAACTAAAGGGGCCATTGAGGGAGAGGCATTAGCAGTGTGAGCTCTAAGGACTCTTAGCACCCTGGTAGTCTCCCAGTCCTCTCATCTGCTCACATCTGTGCTTCACATTCATCCAGTAGTTTCTCACATGTTTTAAGCTGGCATTCATTCTGTCATACTGTGCTCACATCTTTTAAGGTGGCATGCATTCTATCATCCTCTGCTCACATCTTTTAAGGTGGCAAGCATTCTATCATACTCTGTCCCATCTTCATCAAAGTACTGGTGTCTCTGTCTCACAAATTTTCCTCCTTGTCAGAATACAACCTGTCCACATGCCCCAAAGCTGATTTTGGCTTTTCCCTTCAGGAGAAACACTTAAAGTGTTTGTGTTCCACTTCACTGAACATTGTGTCCGGAGAAAGAAGGTGGGTGAACATGGATTTTTGTCTTGTGATATGGTATCACAAGATATACAGTGAAGTGGTATGTTCACTTAGTGATAAAGGATTTGCTTTGTCATTAATCTGAAACAGCATATGTCCATGTATATCTGTGTATAAAGATACAACATGTACACACATCCTGAGATTGGATAGATTTCTGATAACTTACGCTTGTACTGATATTCTGATTCCAAATGAAAAAAAAAATTGTATTTTCAGAAAATAAGTTAACTCTTTTTATTATTATAAAATAATTATTACATGGAGTTTCAATTATTAGTAGTGTACTTAAATATTGTATATTAATTCTTGGCTTTTCCATTGTCAATATAAAAATGAGAATTTTTCAGACATTATGATAGATTAATATCCTTCTATTTTTTCCATTTCCATAAACTTCCAAATAGTTTCTTGAATAGCTCCAATTTTATTAGTGAGCATATGAAAAACAAAGATTATTTCCAGTGAATTTCATTTAATTGTTTTGCATCTTATCTAAAATACAGTTTTGTTCTTATTGTTTTGTTATTGTTTTTTTAACAGCAACTATCAATTAAAAGGGAATCAACTAGAAATAAAAGAAGCAAATATTCATTTCTTCATTTTCACATTATTTTATCTTCATGATATCAATGGAATACACACACGTTTCACTGAATGCCTTCTACAGGTCTCTACATAACCAAAATCATGAAATGCATTTTTCTTTTTTTTAATTTTATTTATTTGGATGTGTATGAATGTACTGTCTGCATGTAGGTTTGTGCACCCGTGTCGTGCAATGCCGCAGAGGTCAGAAGAGGGTGTTGGATTCCCTTGGAACTGGAGTTAAAGATGGCTCTCAGCCGCCATTTGGGTGCCGGGGATGGAATCCGGGTCCTGTGTAAGAGCAGTTGACGCTCTTTTTTTTTTTTTTTAATTTTTTTTTTTTATGTGTATGAATGTAATGTCTGCATGTAGGTTTGTGCACCCGCGTCGTGCAATGCCACGGAGGTCAGAAGAGGGTGTCGGATTCCCCTGGAACTGGAGTCAAAGACGGATCTCAGCCACCATGTGGGTGCTGGGGTTCAAAGCCTGGTCCTCTGCAAGAGCAGTCGGCGCTCTTAACCGGTAGGCCATCTCTCCAGCCCCAAAATGCATTTTTCTATCATTGATTTTATAACTGTAGATTTCATCTCCCAAATGTTTTACATGATTTAGGACTGACCATGAGTAGTCATCATTAACTTAATTTTTTTCATAATGAATTATTTTTTACATTATTACTCTTATATTGCCATTTTACAGTCTATTCCTTTGTCCTCAATGAACTTCTGACTACCATATCTGTGTAAAGTCTTGCCCAAAGCTTTAATCATATCATTAACTCCATATCTACATACTGATTTTCTTTCTTATTTGATGTTTTGAAGATCAGAACTAATTAAAAAAATTATCCTCCAGTTCCTGCATCGGTGTCTAGTACGGCCGATTTTATCACAGATGGTTGACAGCCTGCATTGGTAACTGCAATCTGCTAGTATTGGCTCTTGAAACTAACTGGTGAGGAAATTATTACTTCCCTCTGTACCTCCATCTCACTCGCTCCCTAGCAAGTCTTTATGTGAAACAACATGATTTCAACATTCAGCACGCTTGAGTTTACAGAAAACTCAGGAAATGCCTGCAGATGGTACCTATGAAAAGTGCACATGAGGAAACAATGTGAAATAAGAATTAAAATATGCATGGTTGGATTGTAAACATATGATAGGAAATCCTAGGAGATAGATGCCATAAAATGACTTAAAGAGAAAAATTCACAAAGGAGTTTTAATTCTATCAGTTATCCACTTCGCATTATTCAAGAGCTTATGAAAGACTTGTGAGAAGCAAATAGGGTGGCCTCATTTAAGTTTGCCAGAAAAGCATCAGCCACCCAAACTCAAGTATGAATTTAGTTAAGTGACAATGGTCACTATATCTTTTATTTATTTTTTTCTGGGATTTCTAATGTCACTAAAAGGATAAAATAAAGTTTATAGGAATATGAAGAATTCATGATTCTGAATCAGGATAAATGTTTGAAGGGTCATGGCAAACAAAGCTGCTAGACATTTAGAAACTTAGGAGTCCGACTGTGAGGAATTTAGTAATGAGAAAGGCAGGCACTTGGCCACACACACCATGAAAGCTGATGACTGCTTTTGCTGTATGCACAGTTTGAACTTCAGTTGCTCCCATGTGTGGTCAATACTGTGACTTTTTATCAAATTTTAGATTTGAACTATTTCCCAACAAATCTTAGGTTTTCTTTGTTAAACTGTCTTCAATTTCTCATTCTTCATTAAGTTTAACATTTTCTAAGTACTCAAACTTTTGGACATTTTCTGTATAAAAGTTGACTCTGTTGTCCAATTTTTACTTTTATTATTTGAGATAGGTTCTCAGTCTATAACTCTTAGCTGATCTGACACTCGCAACATATGACCAAGCTTGCCTCATAGTCACAGAGACCTGCCTGCTTCTGCCTCCAGGGTACTAAGATTAAAGGTGTGCTCAATCATAACCAGTTTACCTACACTCTTATTTCATTTGGGAACAATTACATCAAGATGTAAGAAGCAAGGCCAAAGGTTGAGTAAATTTCACAATAATGGTATGTACTTAGTTTTAAAATTTCCAGTCTATTGACAGTAGTATTAAGGGGTTCTAGGATGTGAGAGAATTTTTTAAGTATACATGCTATAAGTTGTAATTTTATCTCAGACATTATTGAATCTTCTTTTTAAATTTATTTTTTGATTCATTTATTTTTATTTAATGTATATGAGTATATTTCTGGCATGTATGTAAATGCACTCAGATCTTGCAATGCCTGCGGAGGATAGAAGAAAATATTTGCTTTCCTGGAACTGGAGTTATGCATAGTTGTTAGCTGCCATGTTGTGAGTGCTGGGTTTCGAACCCGAGTCTTTTGCAAGAACAGCAGTGCTCTTAAGCCACTGAGTCATCTCTTCAATCCTGATTTAACCTCCTTTTGAGATCATATCTTCCTTGAACACTCCCAGAGTTTCCAAAGCTAAGAGGATACATCTCATGGGGTTGATAGCAATAGCAAAGTCATAGGATGCAGTTTAGATAGAGTAGTCTTTATCAATATATTTTTTATGTTTTATTTTTGTTTTGTTTATTTTGTTTTGTTGTTTTGTTTTGTGTCACCCTCCCTCTACCATAGGAATCTTTAGAGAATGAGAAATAGGAGAAAAACTTGTTATGAAACCTACCTTTTCTTCTACAATCCTCAAAGCATCTTTCAAAAAATGGTGCCCATTCTATATGGGGGCACATGCGAGGGTGCCACAGGGTAAGGAAGGGTGTATAAACATGATTAAGATGTTCTGTATGAAGTACACAAAAGTTCAATAACATTTTACAAAAATGGTGGCTAGCCCTCTCTGTTCTTTTTTTAAATTTTAATAATTAATTAATTAATTAATTAATTTATTTATTTATTTATTTATTTATTTATTTATTTTGAGGCAGGGTCTCCCTTTAGTTCCAGCTGGCCTGGAATTCACTATGTAGACCAGGCTGGCCTTGGACTCACAGAGATCCTGTGCCTCCCGAGTGCTGGGATTAAAGACAGTTCTCAGCAGCCATGTGGGTGCTGGGAATCAAACCTGGTCCTCCGCAAGAGCAGTCAGTGCTCTTGACTGCTGAGCCATCTCTTCAGTCCTCCTCTCTGTTCTTTAGGGTAAAGACACTGTAGAACTTTCAGTGCAAGAAATGTCTGCTTTCTCTCTGCTCTTTCCAGCATGATGGCTGGGTAGTACCAGTTAGTGTAGGGGAGTAGGCTCAAGTTAAAGGGATAGAGATGAGAGCTGCATTCAAACTTCAAATGCATGGTGTTGTTTTATGTCTTTGTTTGTTCTTGAGTGCTTTCCATATATTATACTATGCCCTCATTAAACACTGGGGG
Source organism: Rhizomys pruinosus (assembly GCA_009823505.1). Classification (NCBI taxonomy): domain Eukaryota; kingdom Metazoa; phylum Chordata; class Mammalia; order Rodentia; family Spalacidae; genus Rhizomys; species Rhizomys pruinosus. The sequence continues at coordinate 701,625 of VZQC01013896.1, forward strand.
AGAAATGACCAAGGATGACCTATGTCTGTATATAAAGTCTGAGGTGACCAGGACATTTTCCAATTTCAGACACTAATTTTAGGCAGCTGTGACCCTTGAAAGGTTATTGCTTCAGCTGGAACTCACAGAAATTCAGTATGGGAAAGAATATCAACTTATGTTGTTGAATATTCAAAAGTATAGCAACTGGTTAGAAATTTCCTGAAATTTATTTATTTTTATTTATAAAAGTACTCCCAGCTTCAAAATGAGCATTTGCTAAAATTATCTGGATGATTTGTGTGAGTTGAATTACATGGAATGTACAGAGGAAGGGGAACAAATGTGGACAAAGCTGAGAGAATATGCATGGTTGGGAAGGTCCTACAGAGATCAGGCAAATTCCTACAGAATTGCATGGCAGGTTGTGACTAGATCATTCGGAGAAAGGGCTGAGCGATATAAGGTAGCAGAGAGTCTTGGTGACAAATGGGTGTTGTTTTGATGGCCATATCACAATGTGTGAATTTGAAATGGAAGGACAATTTTTGCATACATCTTTAAAGCTCACCATTGTATGGGCATTTAGATGGAACAGGGCTTGTAAGAGACTCAGCTCTTACATCTGAAATGTTGTCTGAATTGTCAGTGTGTGGGAACCAGCAGTTAGAACAGTGATTAGGACCCAGCACCTGCTGTCACTGATAGCGAGTGTGAGGGATATTGATGATGGGTTAGGAAGACTGCCAGGACACCTGGGAAGGAGCGGCCCAAATCCCAGTCAATAAAAGATGGTGCACGGAGAGATAGTGACAAGGGAGGCCTGTTCTTCCTAAGGCTCACACTTGACGTTGGCATGTCAAATCATAAGCCACAGAAACAAGAGTGGCCATCCTTAGTCAGCTCCACTTGCAATTACTATTCTCTTCCTCCATCAAATGAACTTGCCATGATTCATTCTTGATATTTGCTTCTCACAAGATTCATCTGTTCAGTATCTTTGGAGGCTTCAATTGAATAACTTGTCCCCAGTAGTGCTTTTGCTATTTATCTGAGTCATGGTTGCCAGATCATCAGGTAAAGACAGAGAGAGTTGTCATCCCCTTAAATAGCAGTGTCAGATACATATCAGAAAATCTTTTAAATTTAGAAAATATCTGGGAAGGTGTCTGGAAAAAGGGATCAGAAGTTAAGTGTCCTTGCTGCTCTTGCAGAGGAACCATGTAGGTTTCCAGTACCAACACTTGATGGCTGACAACCTGTAACTCCAGTTCCAAGGAATCTTATGTCCTCTTCTGGCCCCTCCAGGCACTAGACACACAGGTGGTCTGCATATATATATGCAGGCAAATACTCATCCACATCGAAACTTACATGTCTATATCTATATCTATATATCTCTATATATTTCTATCTGTGTGTATGTGTTACATATATCTTTGCAGCTCAGATATGTCTCAGAATTAAAGAGTGCTCATTATTCTTAAGAGGACCCAGGTTAAACTCCCAAGACCCACACCAGTTTGTTCATAATCTGTAATGCTGGGCACAAGGGATTTGACACACTCTTCACATTTCTGTGGACATTGCACCTACACAGCACATATACAGATACACCACACACACACACACACACACACACACACACACACACACACACACATACACCCCTAAAAAATCAATATTTTTAAAATCCTAAATATTCCTTACAACATACTTATCCAACAAATGGTCATTTAAAATTTAAATGAAACAGGTATCATCCATATCACTGATACTTTCTCTGTTTACTTCTTTTCAAGCATTGAGGGGTCCTGGCAATTTGCATGTAATCCTGGTAGATCCCTGATCTGCAGTTGCTTTTACTGAAACCTCCCTGGATCCCTTGCTTCTTTTTTTTTTTTTTTTTGGCCTTTTCGAGACAAGGTCTCCCTGTAGTCCCAGCTGTCCTGGAACTCACTCTGAAGACCAGGCTGGCCTTGAACTCACAAAGATCCACCTGCCTCTGCCTAGGATTAAAGGTGTGTGCTACCACACCCAGCTTGGATCCCTTGCATCTATGTGGTATTCTATAGTCTCCCAACTTTCAGTCAGTGTATGAGTGAAGGTTCCTATCCACTTGATTTTCTATTCCTTGTCTCCAGGTTTGAGAGTAATCCTTTCTTCCTTTGACCTCTTGTAGGAAGGAAGGAATAATATGAAAAAGATCACTATTTATTATTATTATTATTATTATTATTATTATTATTATTATTTACGATTCGACTATTTTCAGGTAGAGCCTACAAATTTGGGGGACAACAGGTTTGAGATATGTTCAGGCAGAAATAGAAACACCCAGAATCTCATTCTTTTTAGAATTTTCTCAAGGTTACCTCAGAGTCATTCATTATGCACAACACAATCCTGCTCTTGACTAAATGAACTGATTGCCCTTTTCTAAAACTGTCATTTATATGAATTGTATATGTGACAGTTCTTAAGTTATTTTGTGTCTGAGTCTGGGATCCTATTTTGAGTGTGATCAAGATCTCCTTTTTGCATTCTAGCCTTATGTAACTGATGAGAGACTACAGTGAAACACTTTTCTACCTACTTCAATATAAAACTTAAATATGTTTTATCCTTTTGTTTGCATTTAATTTGTTTTAGTTTTGCTAATTTTTTTTAGTTTATTGTTGTTTATGAGTGAGTGAGTGAGTGTGTGTGTGTGTGTGTGTGTGTGTATGTGTATGTGTGTTTGTCTATTGGTCTGTGACTGTATATTATATGTGTATGTGTGCCCAAGGAAGCTAGAAGAGGGTGTCAGGTCCCTGGGAGCTGGAGTTGTAGCTGTTCCCAATGCCCAGCATCACTAATTGGAACTGAAGACATTTCGTGTGGAAAGAAGCAAGAGCTTACTGCTCAGCTACTTCTCTAGACCCTCCACATTTTTTAACTTGTTTGATCTGGTAGACACAGTACAGAATAAGTCAAACTTGCCCCCACCCTTCTCTTGCTTAATTGGTTCAGTGACTGATTTATATTTTGAGTTCGAGTGTCTTTCCACGTGGCCCATCTGGTCTCCAGTTTCTGATCTCCCTGTCCTCATTGCTCTTCCACTTACTGCCATTACAGGCTTATTACCACATTCAGTGCCGATCTCTTTTAATGGTGCGTTTTGGCATCTGCCGTAACTCATATAAAGCTTCTTTTTATGCTTTCTGTTTGAAGACTTGCCACCCAAACTAGGTTTATTATTTATTTACATTTTTATTATTTATTGTTAAGATTAAATATTTGTGGATATGTATGTATATCTATTAGCATTTCCTTCAAATCAGGAAAGATATAACTATGAAAGTATTAGCAACAGCAAGCGTCAAAGTTTAATTTCACTTGAGGAACTACAATCAAGTAATTGCACTACACAATCTCGGAGTTTTGGCTCCCTTGCCCATTAAAACGAGCAAGCCTTATATTGTAGGAGGATGCTCTTACTTCTTTGCTTTATGGGAGGTTGGTACTGTATTTTGGAATTAAGGAGATAATTAATAAAATACATTCTAACTTGCTACAGGCAGTTTTAGCTTTGAAAGGTGAACTCCTCATTGGAGACTACAGGAGTTTGAGCTCACGCTGTGATGAGAAAACATGGCCCGTTTCTTTCATATCAGCTCTGAAAGATGTTAATATTCATCTCACCCTTAAATCACTATCTTTGATGCTAACCCGGAGATTCTTTGAATAACTCTGTTTGTAAAAATATTGCTTCCAGGGGGTAGATTGCAATAGAGATCTGACACTCGGTCTCATGGATGTTTGTGTAAGAGGGAAAGTGTCCGATGGAATTAGCAGGAATTCTTTGTCTTCGGAGGACTTGATGGCAACAGACCTGGACAAACTGAAGCAGTAGCCTCTGAAACAGGATCAGAACTCTTCCCCACAAATTCAAGAATACAAAATAAGTGACACTTAAAAACTTCCTTCAACTTCTAGGAGCTTGACTGTCTTCCGGTATCAAATCATAGCTACAGGAAAGACTTCTGATTCCCAAGAAGACTAATGGGTCTAGTCATCTGGAACTTTTTATTAATTAACCTTGTTCTTTGTCAGTTTCATGCATGTGTGTAATGCATTCTGACTATACTCTGTGTTAGTTATTTTTCTGATGCTATGAGGAAATGCCATGAGCAAGACAATTTGAGGAATGAGTTTCTTAGGGCTTACAGCTCAAAAAGGATAAATGTCAATCATGGCAGGGTGGCATGGCAGCAGGTACCCTTGGTAGCTAGATCTAGAACCTGGGATATCATATCTCAATCACACACGGAGAGGAGGAATAGCAAAACTGAAGTGGGAATGGCTAAAGCTCACCCCCAGTGATGTGCTTCCTCCAGCATGGCCACACCTCAGTCTCCACAAACAGTACCCCCCAACTGGCATCAAGTATTCAGATATCTGAGCCTATGTATGACATTTCCCATTTGAACCACAGCAATCTCTCATTGACCCTCTGTTTTCTCCCCATCCCATTCATTCCCTGTGCCCTTAGCCTTATTGTACTCTTTTACACATTCATGGCTTTTGGTTTTGTTGTGTGACTCACTCTGCTTGTTTGCTTTACTTCTAATTGGAGATTCCAGGATTCTACCTTAGATCTTGGTATTGCAAACCTCTGACTCCAGAATTTTTTTGTTGCAAAGATTGTATTACAAAGTAGGAGCATACAAGGTTCAGTTGGTTTATTGCCTTATAAGTGATATGAATTCCCAATATTTTTCCAATGTGAGATATTCATGATATATTTAAGTAAATAAACATAATTAATAAACTCATGCACATACAGGTAAATTAGATTAGGGAAATTGCAACATTGATTTTTGTAGGAAAATAGAATTTTAAGTAACACATGTTAGGATATGGGGACCTGGCTAAGTTGACATAGTACTTGCCTAGCATGTATGAAGCCCTGGTTTTGACCCCTAGAACTATGTAAAGGCTCACCAAACATGGTAACACACGCTTGTAATCTCAGCACTCAAGACATGGAGTTAGGTGAATCAGATCCTATAGGCCAGCCCAGGCTACTGGAGACCATGCCTCACCATAAATAAAAACACAATGACAAACAAAGACCGATCTCAGGAATCTACTTTTTATCAGTTTCTACATGAGTAAGAATAGAAACAATGAAGAATACCTGGCCTCTCTCAGTGTAAACACTTTGCAACTGAGGCTATAGCAAACCAGTAGTTTCTTTCTAACAGGGATAAATGTTAAATAATTCATTAAGCTGAGAATGAAAATGTCCCTCATTAGAGCTACTCGTGGTATTTGTTATGGACATGGGGAATTTCTTCAATAAACAAACAAGAAGGAGATTTATTGGAACCCACCCATCAGGTCCCACTGCCCCTTGTTAGGCAGACTTATGTTCATGATCTCTTTGTACTCCAGGGAACATTGTGGAAAAATATTTGTAAACCAAGGATACAGTGATTTTTTGTACCCTTAGTCTATAATGAATTCGTTAAATGAAATAAAAAAATTTTAACTGAAAAATGCACTTATATGTTCATCATTTCTTCAATACAAAGTGAAAAATTGATTGACAAATTATTTTTTCTCCTTGTTTGACAGATCTGAAGTATAGTCATATTGTCTCCATGGTGGTGGTGAAGTCTACCCATGTATGTAATTCATTCTAGTTCTTTCTTCATTTCAAAATTATTCACATTATTATTGTGTTGGTTAATGCTGTAATCTCCTTAGTCTCAGCTTAGTTTCCATGTATAGAATTTGTTATGTATATATGTCAGTTTAGTTAATCATCTTCATACTTCGGGGATAGAATAAAAAACATAAATTTAGGGCTGGAGAGTAGGCTCAGTGGTTAAGAGCACTGATTGCTCTTGCAGAGGACCCGGGTTCGATTCCCAGCACCCACATGGCAGCTAAGAACATCTTTAATCCCAGTTCCAGGGGAATCCAATGCTCTCTTCTGACCTCTGTGGCATTGCACGACACGGGTGCACAAACCTACATGCAGACAGTACATTCATACACATAAAAATAATAAATAAAATTAAAACAAGACAAAACATAAATTTAGGGGCTCAGCAGTTAAGACCACCAACCGCTCTTGCAGGGGATCCAGGTTCAATTTTCAGCACCCACATGGCAGCTAAGAATGGTCTTTAACTCCAGTTCCAGGGGAATCTGAAGCCCTCTTCTCACCTCTGGTCATTGCTCAACATGGGTGCACCAACCCATATGCAGACAGTACACTCATACACATAAAACCTTTAAAAATATATAAATTTATAATTTTCTGTAGCACCAACCAAATGCTCTTTGAGTTTTCTAGTTGCGGAATATGATTTCATTGGCACAAGGGAATTCCCATAAAAATAAAGACCCCAGGAAAAGTAATAGGAAGTTTAATTTCCATTTTAGGTAAACAATGAAAGAAGACTTGCATTTATATGCAGATATGGCTCATCCTTATATTAAGATATATTGATCACTTATCTTTCAAATCAAATATTTTAGGATCTCTTATATTTGCATTTTGTAATGATGATTTAACCACAAGATAATCATGTGAGGTTTCTCCAGAGACATTGCTTCAGGTTCTTCTTTCTTTCTTTTTTTTTTATTTATTTTTGTATGTGTATGAATGTACTGTCTGCATGTAGGTTTGTGCACCCGTGTTGTGCAATGCCATGGAGGTCAGAAGAGGGTGTTGGATTCCCCCGGGACTGGAGTTCTCCTGGAACTGGAGTTACAGATGGTCTTTAGCTGCCATGTGGGTGCTGGGGATCGAACCCGGGTCCTCTGCAAGAGCAGTTGGTGCTCTTAACCGCTAGGCTATCTCTCTTCTTTCTTTACTGTCTTTTGTTCATACCTCAAGTGTTGAGGTCACTAGAACACAGTCTTCAGAATGAGGATCCCTGTCTCTGTAACCTTTTCCCCATCTTCTTGGGTCCTATATGTAAACACTACCACAAACCTGACCGCACCCATACTATCTGCTCACAAAGGTTCCATTGTTCTGTATCCCATTTGCAATAGAGCTCCAATTTCTCCACTTAATTTGAAAGTTATTTCTCAGCCACCCCGAAGTGAACCATTCCTGTTGGAATGTCTTTTGACCATGTTCCTTGGGTCTGAGATACAGGACTCTTCTTTTTTTTTTTTTTTTTTTTTTTTTTTTTTTTTTTTTTGAGAAACAAGGTCTCCCTGGAGCCTCAGGCTGTCCTGGAACTCACTCTGTAGACCAGGTTGGCCTTGAACTCACAAAGATCCGCCTGCCTCTGCCTCCCGAGTGCTAGGATTAAAGGCGTGCGCCACCACGCCCGGCTAGGACTCTTCTAATAAAGAAGAAGAAAATTATGGAACAAATGTTGCAGGACATGGATACAGTCATAATCGTTTGGAAAGTTGCTACAGTGGGTAGAGTTTGAATCTGATAACAATCAAAAGGGAGTTTAACACCTAAACCAACACCAAAACAAAACCTTTCTGCAGTCATTCATATCAGAGTAAGAGAAAGAATGAAGCACTAGCATATTCTGAAATACAGAAATTTTGCTGAATTCATGGAATAACTAGGGAATTGAAAGTCAAAGACCCTTTGGTCTGATTAACTCATCTTTGTTTCTCTACCCTGACCCTTCATTGAAAGCTCTGCTTCTTAGGAGAAGTTATTTCCCGGCCATTGGAAGAGGGCACTGCATTTTATTTGAGACTCAATCAGTAGAAGTCAAAGTGCAAGATATTTGATTAAAGGCAGGACATTAGAAAAGTGGGCATTTCAGTAATTGCTTGGGACTTGGTCTGAAGATAAATAATAAGGCACAGACACCTTTGATCCACTGACCAGTACTGTATTTTTTGCTAGTATTATATCTCTAGAGTTCATATAAATCAATTTACAGGGACATTATTTATTTCTCTCTCTAAGACAATTTGCCAGAATGAGGTCAGAAAGAAAGATTAATATGACACCTAATATTGCATCAGGAAGAAAACTGTTTTACAATTAGGGGTGAGTCTTAAAGAGGCAGAGATTTTTGTTTTGCTAAAAATGTATTAACTTTAGTTTCTCCCATTAACCAGCTTGTCAGATTCTATCTCAGTATGTCCAAAGGCAATGCATAAAACAAACTGCCACAGTAGAAGCATGGGTTTGAAATCGAAGAAAGATAAGACTTTAAAGGTATCTTAGGTTCTATGTCTTCTGAAAATGAGAAAAATGTCATGGTGATTATTCGACGACAAACCCAACAAGTTCATGGTCTTACTATAAAATATGTATTAGTTCTCTGGAAATCTCATGCAATGTACTTTGATCACATTCAAACATTTCCTTCGTCCACCCCTATCTCTCCAACCACCAAATTTCATGTCTTGTTCTTGTTCTCTCTTTTAATAACTTACAAATTCCCATTTATGCTGTCCATGTACTCTTGGATGTTCGATTGTCCACCGGAGCGTGGTTGACCTACCTAGAAACAGGACTTTAAAAGAAAACTATCCTTCTCTGAGAAGTCATTTAGTGACCATGGCTTCTCAGTGCTGTGGTCTCCCAAACACTTCCTCCCTCCGTGTTAGACTATAGACTGGCTTGATCTTGTTCAGGTCTTTTGCATGCTATCACATTTGCTATCAGTTGTTGAGCACAAAGGGCCTTTCATATCCAGCCCTCCTTGACCTCTGGCTTTTCCATTTTTTCCACCAGCCTTGGCCATCACATCCCTAGCCATCACCAAAATGCCAACTAAAACTATTTCAAGATTTCATCTTACCCCATTCAGATCGGCTAAGATTAAGGAGAATAAGGACAATGAATAGTGTTAGGATGTGGAGAACGAGAAACCCCCATGCAGTGCATATGGTGGTGCATCATATTGAGACCACAATGGAAACCAGGGTCCTGGCCCCTCAGTAACATGGAGCTACATTCCTCCAGTTCTCAGAACATGCCAGAGAAAGTGCTTTGTGAAGTGAATGATGGTTAATACAGAAACTGGTAACTGGTTACAGCACGGAGAATAAGTGCACAAGATCAAGTCAGCATTCCAACATGGAGAGGGAAGGGTTTCATGATCTCCCAACACTAAGGGGCAAGTAGAACATTCACAGCTTGTAGGGGTGGGAAGTCAGTTTTATTTAAGTGTGTAGCTCCTGGTAGGTTGACCATGCTCCATTGGATGACCCCATACCCAGGAATATAAGGGAAACACACACCGAAGAGGATAAATTATTTTTTTTTAATTCTTACCTGTTTTTTTCATGTTGTGTGTATGAGTGTATTACCTGCATGTGTGTTAAGTGCACCTCTGTGGTGCAATGCCCCTGCAGGTCAAAATAGGGCTTTAGATTTCCCTGGAACTGGAGTTATGGACAGTTGTTAGCTTCCATGTGGGTGTGGGGAATTGAACCCCGGTCCTCTGCAAGGGAAGCCAATGCTCTTAACTGCTAAGCTATCTCTCTAGCTGCAAGGATTGAGGATTAAATTTTTTAAAGATTACACAAAGCTGAGGTGACAGGGAGTTGGGGTTGGATCTAGGAGTGTTGAAGGGGAGGAGTTAGGGATAAATATAATCAAAATGAGTTATTTGAAATTCTCAAAGAAAATAAAATTATTTCTTTTAATAAAACTAGAAAGATATCTACCAAAAGACAATGTTATACCATGCCCTGGCATAGACCTATATACCCAAAGCACTATATTTCAATATGTATTGATGACTATTTAACAGTGTTCATGTACTGTAGAATACAATTCAAGCTTTAAAAATCCTGGAATCTGATAATTTATGACAATATGGGTGTGGTGGTTTGAATGAGAATGACCCCCGGTGCTGGGACCAGAGGGGTCGGTGCTAGTGGCCTGCACCTTGGTGCGGGCGGGAGTAGTTACCTGGGCAGGCATCTGCCGCCTCTGCCGCAGGTAGGGGGCC
>VZQC01013896.1:719099-730096 GCA_009823505.1 Rhizomys pruinosus
CTGTGTACTTCACTTAACATAATGTCTTCCAGCTCCACCATTTACCCTGCAAAGTTCATGATGTTTGCTCCCTTCTTTACTGCTGCTATAGAACTCCATGTATTACATGTACCACATTTTCTCTATCCATTGTCAGTTGATGGGCACCCGGCTGGTTCCAGCTTTTTGCATTGTGAACAGAGCTGCAATAAACATAGCTGTGCAATTATCTTTGTGGTAGGATTGTCGTCTTGTGTGGGTATCCTCCCCCAGGAGTGGTTAGGGACTGGGTCAAATGAAGGCTCGTTTAGTCTTCTAAGGGTTTTCTCCACACTGCTTTCCATAGTGGGCTGTACAAGTTTCCATTCCACCAGCAATGGATGAGTGTTCCCCTTTTCTCCACTACCTCTCCAGCACTTGGTTGATCATTTGGGGTCTGTGATCCTTAGCAGGGTCTGATGGCGAGGGTATACGGTGATTATGTCAAATGTTGAATGGCATTTCCTTAATTATCAGAGCATGCTGTGATTACCCTTCTTAAGATGTTATTTCTCAGGCATCTCTATTTCCTCCCGTGTGAGTCTCTATTCAGATCTTTGCTCCATCTTTGCGTGTTTTCATTTGTTTTTTCTTCTTTGTTTTTTGAGTAGCTTGTCTACTCTGGAGATTAATGCTTTGTCATGATGTTTCTGCAGTGAAGGGTTTCCTCCCACTCTGTGTGTATTCTCTTCACTTCCTTTATTTGTTTTTTGATGTACAGAATCTTTCGAGTTTAAGGAGAGATCTCATTTGTCAATGCTGATCTTATTTCTTGTTTGCTAGCTGCGTCTGATTTAGGAATTCTTTTCCCTACCACCTATCGTCTTGTAGTCTGCTGCCAAGTTTCATTTCTATCACCTCCAGAGTTTGGGGTTTCACGTTGAGGTCTTTGGTCCACTGGAGTTGACTTTTGTACAAGGTGGAGGTCGGGGTTTTAATTTGCTTTTCTACAAGTTGGGTGATCCAGTTTTGCCAGCACACTTGCTGAAGATGCTGTCTGCCTACCATTGTGTCCTTCTTGGCCCCCTTGTCACCTATTGCGGTGGTGAAATTGTATGAGCTCAGGTTGGATCTTAAGTTTTGTTCCCTTGATCTACAAGCCTGGTTTTGTTTTGGCCTAGTACCAGGTTTTTTTATGATCTATAGCCCTTAGTATCAGTTTGATATTGGTATAGAGATTCCTCTGTATTGCTCTTTTTTTTCTCAGGGCTGCTTTGGCTGTTGGTGGTCTTTTGTTTTTCCTGAAATTGAGGATTTTTTTCCAAGCCTGTGAAGAAATCTTGTGGATTTTGATTGGGATTGCATTACATTCTGTACACTAGTTTGGGTAGGATTGACATTTACTCTACTATATTAACTTTCCCAATCATGAGCATGGGATCCCCGTTGGCCATTTCTTCTGATGTCTCCTCAATTTCCTTTTTCAGGGGTTTAAAACTTTTGTTGTAGTAAGAGATCTGGGTTCCTTTGGTTAGGTTTGTTCCTAGGTATTTTATTCGTTTTGGAGCATGTGAGTGGGAAGTCTCCTTGTAGTCCTTCTTCAGTTGCATTTTGTCTGTAAAGAAGGGCTAATGATTTTTCTAGATTTCTATTTCATGTACTCAAGCCACTTGCACCAAAAGCCTCTTCATCGTTCTAGGAGTTTTCTGGTGGAGTTCTCTTAGCATCCCTTAGGTAGAAAAATCATATCATCAGCAAAAACAGGTGATAGTCTGACTTCATCTTTTCCAATTATGAAACTCCTCTTTAATTTCTTTCTTCTGCCTTATTGCCCTGGCAAGGGTTTCCAACACTATATTGTGAAAAAGGAGTGGTGACAGTGGAAGCCTTGCCCGAGTTCCTACCTTTAATGGAACTGCTTCTGTCATTTCCCCTGGCTGATTTATTGGCTGTGGTTGTTTCCTGTATATGCGGCTTTGATTGCATTGAAGAATGATCCCTTCAGACCAATTCCCTCCAGGGACTTTAACCATGAAAGGAGGCTGGATTTTGTCAAAGGCTTTTCCGCATCAATTGAGATGATGGTGTGGTTTTGCTCTTTCATTCCATGATATGTTTGATGAGTTTATTGATTTTTCGTATGTTGAACAATCAATCCCTGCATCTATGTATGAATCCAATTGGTCATGGTGGATGCTTTTCTTGATGTGAGTCGTATGTATGCTGTTTGCCAGAATCCTGTTTAAGAATTTTGGCAGCTGTGTTCCTTAGGGATGGTCTGGGTCTATAGTTTCTTCTTCTTTTTGTTGTTATTTTCCCATGGTTTTTGGTTAAGTAGCGTAATTTGTCTGCTTCATAGAAGGATTCTTGGAGAAGTCCCTCCGTGTGTATCCTTCTGAACAAATTTAAGTAGTAATGGTTGGTAGGTTTGTTTCGAAACTTATTTTTTATTTTATGCTTGTTAATTACACTCATACTTTGTATGTTGATTTGTGCATTTTTCATACCTTTGTTCCAATTCAGTTCAGGCTTATTTCCCCTTTCCCTCCCCCCACTTCACCCCACCCCACCCCCTAACAATCCCAGATCATGCATTTTGCCTACATGTCTGGCAATTCTTTCTCTCTAGTTTTTTTTTCATTTTTTAGCTATAAGTGATATCCATGAGTACAAGCATCCTTAATGCAAAAACCTATCTGCAGGCTGTTGTGTCAAAAGACCTACAGCCCCACCATCCGTGGGGGAAGGTGTACAGGGTTTGTTTGTTCAATCAAGTTGACAAATGAGTGTCCAGGGGTAATTACATTGACTGTTGTTTTTCACCATTCACCCCAATCGAGCCCTTCATTCACCACGCCCCCTCTTCCGAGGTGTTCCACAGGCTTAGAAAGGGGCACAGATGGATGAAAAGCAAAACAGTCCACTCTCTCTCTTGGATGCTGTTGACTTGGTTACTTGTCCAATTCTGGCTGTTTCCTTTCATGGGCCTGACAGTTTGTCCAGGAATAAACTTTCGATCTTACTAATGAAGAAACAAGAACTTAGATATATAGGTATTTAAGCAGCACTAATAGTTATTGGTAGGTACTTTAGCATAGACACCTGTTTGGATATGGTAATCCATGATCTCACAATTTTTCCCCCCTGTTATATATGACAGGTCTTATGGTGGCTTATAACATCTAACCTGTAGAGGAGGTAAGATTGTGGCATCAGCCATGGTTATTTCTCCAAGGGGCAGAGCCCAATAGCCAATTAGATTTGGGATCAACACAGGCACATGGCTGCATCCTGCTGCACAGTATTTCCAGTTAGATGATGTGTTAGCTGGTGCTGACGGTGGAGTCCTGCTTGACTCAGGGAGACACATATTTGCTTATTGGTTTAGGGCCTTTGGTAACACTCTCCAACATTCCAGAGGCCATCTAATTCTGCAGTGAAAACCGTTCGGGGCCGGGCATTTTTTGGTTGGAGGGCTGCTTATACATCTTCGTTCTTCCCTGTTTACTATTGGTTCTCTTTAAGCTGTGATCTCTTTCTTGTTGAGCTTTGGGGATCTCCCAGATTTCAGATATCCATCATTTCCTCTAGGTTTCAAATCTTAGTAAAATATAAGTTTTTGAAGTAGTCCCGTATAAATTGTCTGGATCTTTCATGTGTCTGTTGTGATATTTCCCCTTTCGTCACAGATTCTATTGGATTTGGAGTTGTCCCTCTTCTTTTGGTTTTAACTGGGGCTAGAGTCTCGTTCTGTCATCCTTATTTATTCTTCTTCAAAAGACCAACCATACTTTTGATCCATTGATTTTTGTTGGTTTTCTTTGTTTCTTATTTCATTGATCTCTGCTTGATTTTTGTTATTTCTTCTTGTTGCTCCGTTATTAGGGTTCATTTGTGTTTTCTCTCAAGTATTTTAGCTTGAGTGTTGATACATTATTGGTGTTCTTTCTTGTTTTTTAATGGTAGGCCAAATTAGAGCTACTAAACTTCCCCTCTTAGGATTGCTTTTAAACACTAGCTTGGCTCCCACCAATAGATTTTGCTGTGTTGTTTTATTTTGTCATTCAGTTCAGGAATGTTTTATTTCTTCTTTATTTCTTTCTTGCACCCACTCATTATTTCAGGAGGGGTTGTTGTTTAGTCTACATGTTGTTCCTGTAGGTTTAGGGTTTATTCCTAGTGTTAGATATGAGGCTTTATCAGCACTGTGGTCTGATAGAGCATGGCATGAGATTATTTCAATCTTTTATATTTGTGGGAGTTTTTTCCCTGTGTGTCCCCAGTATATTGGTCTATTTTTGGAGAATGTTCATTGAGTGTTGCTGATGCAAAGCGTGTATTCTCTGGTGTTTGGGTGTTGAAATATCAATCAGATGACTGTGAGGTCCATTTGGGTTGTATTGTGTCCATTTTAGTTCGGTGTCTCACTTTATCTTTTGTCCTGCTTGATCTGTCTCTAGGGGACTTAATGGGGTATTGAAATCCCCGTATTAGGTGCCTGGGGTTAATTCTGTGCTTGAGATTCCGGGCGAGATTTTTTATAAGTTTGGTGCAACCCGGGTCTTGTCTTGGTTTGGACATATATGTTATGCATTGTGGAAATCTCTCATTGCATTGATTGTTCCTTTGATTAATGATGCTAATGTCCTTCTTTGTTCTTTTGATTTCTTTTGCTTTTGAAGATCTTATTTTGTCTGATCTTAGATAGCTACACCTGCTTTCTTTTTTGGTACCACTTGCTTGAAATATTCTTCCATTCCCCTTCCCACCTTAAGTTGATGCCTATCCTTGAGATTGAGATGGGTTTCTGAGACAGCAATATTAGATGGGGTTTTGTTTCCTAACCATTCTCCCAGCTGTGCCTATGGGTTAGCCCTTATATTAAGTTATATAAATCATTGGGTGGGACTTTACATTTCCCATATTATCCATTTAGGTATAATCTGAAGAGTTTTGATTCTTCTAACTTTATACATGTCTTTTTTTTTTTTGCTCTATGTCTCTGATTTGCTCTATGTTTTGTTTTTTAGTTTCTTTCGAGGTGTTTGAGGCTAGTTGCTCTTCTTCTTGCCCTTTGCAATTGCTTCAACGATCTTTTATGAGCAGTTGGTTTTTCCAGAATAGCTATTCTCATCATCTTGGTTGTTTATGTTCATGGGAAGAATTTTTCTCTCTCCTTTCTCAACTATAAATCGGAACCATTTTTGTGGGTTAATAAGTACTCTTTGGGTGCATCTCCGATAGTCCCTAACAAACTGGGAATCTTTGCTCATGTTGCTTCTTGCTTTTATGTGTTGGCGAGAATGTCATTTGTGATTCTGATGGGGTTTCCCTTTGTATGTGGACTTCTGTTTTCTTTTGTAGCTCTCAGAATTTTCTTCTGTTTTGGGATCTAGCATTTTTTTAACTATGTTGATGGTTCGTGGGGTTTTCTTTTTCTGATCTTGGTCTACTTGGGGTTCTATTGCTTCTTTGTATTTGTAGTTGGGTTTGTCTATTTTTAGTTGGGGAAATTTCATCTATTATTCTTTGAAATCTAAACAAATTACCTATTCTACTTGGATTCTTCTCCTTTCCTCTATTACTATGCGCATGGCGGAGGTTTGGGATCTTTTCCTAGTGTCCCATATTTCTGGTTTTTCCACTTTTGTGTATTTTTAAATTTTTCTAATCTTTATTTGAGCTTTTTTAATTGCCTTCTGTGTTACTTCTCAGATCTGGATATTTTTGTTCTTGCTCCTCCATTCTACTTCTGAGGCGTTTTTCCTTTTTCCTTTCTTCTTGACTTGGAATGGTGTTCTAATCCTTTTTCGTTTCATTCACTGTTGTTTTTGGTTTCTTTGTAACTTCCATTTCCTTTTGAGCTCTCAATCTCTTCTTGGTGTTCTCAATTCTTCTTGGTGTTCTTCTCTTAATTCTTGGTTGGCTTCCTTTCTTCAGGTGTTTCTACTTTCTCTCGGAGTTGTTTTTTTTTCTCCCATTTTTTTTTTTTTTTTTTTCTTTGTGTTTGACCGGTCATGTCTATTTCTTTGAATGTTTGTCATTGTATCCCTGCTAGTTCCTTTTTGAGTTTTTTCATTCTCTTCTCTTTAGTTCTTCTATTCTTTATTTTTTTCTCCGTTCTAGTTCTTTCTCTGGGTTGTCAATCTGTTCTTTAGTTCTTTTGATGTTTGTCATTGTACGCTCTTGGTACTCTTTTTGGAGTTTTTTATTTTCCCTCTTTTCTCTCGAATTCCTCTTTATGGTTCTTTATTTCTCTGCATAGGTCTGCAATTATTTCCTCTAAGACATCTGTTCCCTGGGTCATCCTCATTGGGGTTCCCATTGTAGCTATCTCCTATTGGTTTGGTAGCACTTGATGCAGGATATTCCTGTGCCTTTTCCATGTTGTACTTTCGTCGTGTTCCTGGAATGTGGTGCTTCCCTTTTTGTGGTTCAGATCACAAATACCTTTTCACTATAGTTAGGGGATTGTTTTACTTTCCTCCTTTAGCTGTGTTTTTTTTTTTTTTTTTTTTTTTTTTTTTTTTTTTTTTTTTTTTTTTTTTTTTTTTTTTTTTTTTTTCCCCTTTCTCCTCCTTGTTTATGGAGTATTGACTTGTCTAGTTTTCTATTTTGCAAACCACTCTTCTCTTCTTGCTCTGAAGGTTCTCCAAGGAAAGGTCCACTTGGATTCTCACCAATCTCGGGGGGGGGGGGAATGCCTGACCTAGCCCACGCGCCCCGGCAGCCCGCTCCAAGTTGCAGACGACTAGCACCGGCCCCTTTGGTTCCAGCACAAAAGAGAGTAGGAAGGTCCCGACCACGGGCCCCTACCTGCGGCCAGCAGAGGCGGAGATGCTGCAGTAACTACTCGCACGCAACCAAGGGCAGGCCACTAGCACCGGCCCTACTGGTCCACCAAAAAGAGACCTAGGACGGTCCCGCCCAAGACCCCCTACCTACGGCAGACGCGGCTGGATTCACTTCTGGCCCAGGTAACTATTCCCGCCCGCACCAAGTGCCAGGCCACTAGCACGCCCCTCGGGTCCCAGCACCAAAGAGACTGGACGGTCCCGCCCACGGCCCCCCTACCTGCGGCAGAGGGCGGCAGATGCCTGCCCCAGGTAACTAACCCCGCCAGCACCAAGGTGCAGGCCACTAGCACCGGCCCCTCTGGTCCCAGCACAAAAGAGACTAGGACGGTCCCGCCCACGGCCCCCTACCTGCGGCAGAGGCGGCAGATGCCTGCCCAGGTAACTACTCCCGCCCGCACCAAGGTGCAGGCTACTAGCACCGGCCCCTCTGGTCCCAGCACGAAAGAGACTAGGACGGTCCCACCCACGGTCCCCTACCTGCGGCAGAGGTGGCAGATGCCTACCCAGGTAACTACTCCTGCCCGCACCAAGGTGCAGGCCACTAGCCGGTGGCATATTTTTAAAAACTTTTATTGCATTTTGTGGGTTTAATATACTACATCTTAATCATATCTCTACCTACACGTAGCCCACCCACAAGATGTTAGACATTTTGTCATATCTGTTAAGGCCTGTGAATCAATATTGTGTACCTAGATGTCCCCTGGTGTGAGTTCATCCACTAGAGCCTGGTCAGCCTGCCTAGTGTCACGCTATTCAAAAAGTTTAACTCTTTCTCACCCAGGAGTGATCACCTAAAAGTACATCCTTGTCAAAGATGTGGCCTCCTGTCCATTTCCTGAGATTTATGCTGGTTTTCATGTGGCTGAGTTTGTATGGGTCTTATGTATACTACCACCATTGTTGTAAATTCATATGAGCAAGTTTCAGGGAGCTTGTAAAAATCTGTTTCCTTATTGTCCTGCACCTCCCCTGCTGGCTCTCACAATCTTTCCACTCTATATTCCACAATGGAACATATTCACTTAAATCTCATGGAACATAGTAGAACCTAAGGTAGAGAAATTATTCATGTATTGCTCAATTCTAATCAGTTAAGCTTCCACATGCAAAATAGTTCAGTGAACACAAAGAGCACCACTGGCTAAAGTATAAAGAATAAGAAACTGCAGAATGTGGGTCCTTTAACACAAGTCCTTTATTAAATTTTAGCCACTTAGGCTCAGGGACCATTGTGGAGGCAGTGCCACATTTATTTTTTTTTTAATTTTATTTATTTCCGTATGTGTATGAATGTATTGTTTGCATGCAAGTCTGTGCACCCGTGACGTGCAATGCCGCGGAGGTCAGAAGAGGGCGTCGGACTCCCCTGGAACTGGAGTTCTCCTGGAATTGGAGTTTCAGACGGTTTTCGGCCGCCATGTTGGTGCTGGGGATTGAACCCGGGTCCTCTGCAAGAGCGGTCGGCGCTCTTAACCGCTAGGCCATCGCTCCAGCCCGCAGTGCCACATTTATCGTGGGGCTAATCAATACCTATCAAATTGAACTTAAAAGACAAATAATAGGAGAAAAATCCCATGTGACACTGTAAACATAGCCAAATACACATGCCAGCAGTGGTCATAAATCCTTGAGAAAACCTTAACTCTGTCATATCTCCAGAAAAATATGATTTCATATTGTATGCTAAATATGGATCCTTATGTTTACAGACCATATAACTGTCATGATTCATCAAAGGAGCTTCTTTTTGCAACAGATGGAGGCTATTACAGAGCTCCACAACTGGTCACACACAGAGAATAAGTGTCTTGGTGATTCCCAGTGTTAACTGATATATCTGCAATGTAACTCCTGCACCTAAGACTCATGGAACATAGTAGAACAGGGGGTAGAGAGAATATTAATGCAATTGTGAACTCTCATTAGCTAAATTTCCTCATACAACAGAGTATGATGAACAAAGTAGGCCCAAAGAGACTGACAAGAACATGTGCCTGAATAGGAACACTGATATTAAACCTCAACCACCCTTGGCTCAGGGACAATTGAAGAAGAAGTGGCAGAAATATTGTAAGGCCCAGGACCAGTGCATGATCACTAGGAAGCAGAGTCTTCCAAGTCTCTGGGAACTTGACCATATAAACCAGGAGCAATGGCAATAGGATGTACAAGACCCATGCATACTCAACCACCAAAAACACCAAGAACAGGGGAAAATGGGCAGCATACCCCAATCTTACCTGAAGAAGTATTTGCAACTGATTACTGCTTCAGGACAGAGTGTTGATCTTATTTAAAGGAGATACTGTGGAGAGGCTTAGACTCCAGCATATGAAAATGTCACCCCCCAATGGATGGTGGGGCTGTAGGTGTTTGGGCACAACAGCCTGCAGATAGGTTTTGCATGAAGGATGCTTGTACTCATGGATTATCACTTATAGCTAAAAATGAAAAAAAAAAACTGAGAGAAAGATGCAGGACAGTTATGGCAGAATGCATGATCTGGGATGGGGTGGGGGTGGGGGGGAGGGAAAGGGAAATAAGCCTGAACTGAATTGGAAAAAATGTATGAAATGCACAAAGCATCAATAAAAACTAATTTAAAAAATTCCAACAATTAAAAATCCAAGTTCTCTTTAAAAAAAAAAAAAAAAAAGAAAATGCACAGAAAGACTTCAGAGTACACAAACTTGCCTCAGTAGGCTTTAAAATATATGACAGAATGCATGAAATCCAGTAAGGGGAGACTATGGGGGGTATATATGGACGAGGTGTATAAAGATGATTAAGAAGTTTTATATGAAGTATACAAAAATTCAATAAAAATATACATTGAGGGGAAAAGGAAATAAAACAACCTCAATGGGTTATTTTTGTCCCTTGATTTTATTAGATAATATTTAATTGATCACAAGTCCATCAGGTTTGTTTGCATTAGCATCACTGAAGACACAAAGTTAAGGTTATTAAAGAGGCCACAATGTCACATGTCGATTGGAATTTTTCAGCTTCATTATTCTTTGACAATTTCACTTATGTATATAGTGAAATTTTGGTCCTTATTACCTTCCATTACTCTGTTTAATCTTCTCCATCACCACTCATTGAAATGTTCTTCCCAATAGGCCTTCTCTTGCAATCACATCTTTTTTGTGTTTTGTGACCAACTGAGTTTAATTATAATTATTAGCATGAGTGTGAGTGTGGTTAGGCACAGTTATTTACTAAAGCATGAGCACCTTATCAGTGGCAATACCACTGCATAAAATTATTCCCCTTTTCCCAGAAAATATATGTGTAGCTTCTGGGTGAGGACTTGGGTCTCATGAACTCTTCTCCTATTCTTGATAGAATGCTGACAGGTCTAATTGAGCGCAGGTTTTTTGGTGATAACAACAAATGCAGAGTTCATGTATCCAAAAGCAATGTTATGTCTAGAAGACACTGCTTTACAGGACTCCTCCCCAAACTATGGTTCTTCCATTCTTTATACTTCCTCTTTTATTACATTCCCTATGCTTCACAAGTGTTGACAGATTTTCATTTAGGACTGAGCACTCCATACTAATTTATTTTCAGAATGTTGAGCAATTAAGGATTACTCTTATAACTCTTACCTACTATGAAGGGAAGATTCTTTGACAAAGATTGAGAGCAGCATTAAATTGTGGGTATAAACACACACACACATACATGACACATACACACACACATATATGTTTAATGGATTTATTGTCAAACTTCCATGTTTAAAAGGAAGTTTGAAAATAAATCCATATAAGTAAAAATGGTATTAGTTTTCTTCCTAAGGCCTATCTTCTCCCCAGCCATGGATTCCTGACTAGATTTATAGTACATGTCCTGAATTGTCTCCTGTGAAACAGTTCTCGAATATAAGTATAACATGTATAGGAACTCACCCAAACATTCATGCTATTTTTACACAAGTGTTCACATCTTGCCTGGCTCGTCAAGTCCATAGCATACAGCATCCTGTGTCAGTTAAGTCCATTCATAGTTTTATTTTTTATTTGATTTCAGTTTGGCAATTCGATGTTTGGATTGTAGCATTCACCTTATCTATAGCTACTGATATATAAGTGTCTGGTGTTTGTTTACTATATTTTTCAGTTAATATATATATATATATATATATATATATATATATATATGTGTTAT
>VZQC01013896.1:730887-745727 GCA_009823505.1 Rhizomys pruinosus
AGTTGGCAGCAGACTACAAGACATAGGCATAAGAAAAGACTTCCTAAATCAGACAGCAGCTGCACAAGAATTAAGGTCGACAATTGACAAATTGGACCTCATTAAACTCAAAAGCTTCTGTACATCAAAAGAAACAGTCAAGGAAGTGAAGAGAACTCCCACAGAGTGGGAGGAAACCTTCACCACATAAACATCTGACAAAGCATTGATTTCCAGAATATATAAACTACTCAAAAAACAAAGAAGAAAGAAAACAAATGGCCCACTCAATAGATGGAGCAAAGAGCTGAGCAGAGACTTCACAAGTGAGGAATTAGAGATGGCTGAGAAACAACTTAAGAAGTGTTCAACATCACTAATCATTAAGGAAATGCAAACAAAACCATTGTAAGATATCATCTTTGACTTTTAGCGTTTTAGAGGTTAGGAAGGTGTTATACAAAAATCATTTTGCTCAGTATATGCACATAAGTTCCATTCTGGTATGCCTCAATTGGTCACCAGAGTGCAAATCCTTAGCTGTTTCCTGATTTGGGAAACATTTTGTATATTTTATTCAAAAGATGGCCCTATGATTGTGAAGACTGTTGGAAAGCAGAAAAATTGTGTAGAAATGTATTCTTGGCACAAGAGATGCATTAGTAGTTAAATACAATAAGTAGTCCCTTGGATAGCATTTTCATATGACAGTTGAACACCTTGTCATTGTGTGTTATGTCAGTGACATATGATATGGTCAACTTTTAGATCAACTACACTTCTGCAGTAATCTTATAATACACTTTATAATACTCATAGGTAGTTGAAAATATAGCATATGTTAGACAATTATTTTAGCAATTTATTTTTTATTAGTAATGATTATGTGACACTTTTTTCCAAATTTATGTATTCAAGTTTTCAATTTTGCCCTCGTAATTTCATAATCATATAGTTTACTTTAGCACTACGTATTTTACTTGTTTTTCATTTATTTAAATGTGAAGGAATGACATCTAGTACTGACAATAAAATGTTATGCATTAATTTGTCTTCGTACTCTCTGGTAACTAAACTTACTTTATATTTTTTGTGTTGAACTAGAATTTACATAACAGAAATAGATCATATTAAAATGAACAAAGTAAGTGGTACACATTAATTTTGTTGTAAAACCAACTATCTTTTTCCAGTTTCAAATCACTGCTATTATTCCCTTCCTAAAGAAATCTTTAAACCCATTAAGTCTCAATCATTATTTTCATTTTAAACAAAGGTATAGTTTCAATAATTTCTTACATATAGATAAGCCAAGTATATGAAAGTTCATGCTCTAATGGCTTAATTCATTATACAAATTTTATGTTTCTTCTTTTTTTGGTTTTGTTTTCTTTTTTGACACATGACCTCACTTTGTAACTCACAAATTAGACTATGCTTGCAGAGAAGTCACAGAGATTCACCTCCCAACTACTTGGATTAAATTTGTGGGCCACTATGCAGATGGTTTAATTTTTATTTTATTTTGAGGAGAAAAGTATTGGAATTTGGCCAACATTTTTGACATATATTCTTAAAATGTTAAAGATTACACTTATATAAAATTTGGTTACAGCTGGGCATGGTGGCACATGCCTTTATCCCCAGTACTCAGGAGGCAGAAGAAGGTGGATCTCTGTGAGTTCAAGGCCAGCCTGACTACAACTCCAGGCCAGCTGGGACTAAAGGGAGACCCTGTCTCAAAAACACCAAAAAAATTTGGTTATAGAAACATCTAGAAAATCAATAACTTAGATATTAATTGAATTTACAGGAAACCATAATTAAAATGTACAAATAAAATGCACTGATATATTTATTTGTAATTTACTTGTAATTCAATTTATATTGAACTTATTAGAAACCTTTATATTTTTCACTCAGTAATGGTAGAACACTACTTACTGAATTTGATTGCCATTGTGAATTTTCTTCTCTTTAAATATTCTAAATGAAAACAAACATGAGTTTCCTCCAAGTTTAGTATACTAAACAGACGTCTTTTCTTGATTGTTCTTAATAAGATAGGAATTTAAAAAAAAACAATTTGACATTATGTCTAAGTGTTTTTGTTTTGTTATATTTTCATTTATTTCTAGCTCTCCCAGTTGTAAGTGGTTGGAGTGATAGTTAAGTACTGCATTTAACAATTACTTGGCTTTCTGGGGGAACTAAAGATAAGTTTTGTGAAGTCACTGGGAGAATGTACACCACAATTTTCCATGTGGAGTTAGGAATTTGAGAGTATTACTTACAATTATAAAATCACCTTTTATCCATCTAAAATCATTAAGTCTGATAAGAAATTGTACATATTAAAATAACTTCAAATGCCATGGTAACATTGTCCAGAATTAGAGAATGTAGTGTTTTATTTGTAGCATATTTGTAGTTTATTAATCAAGTAGTACCTCCACGGCATTGCACGACATGGGTGCACAAACCTACAAGCAGACAGTACACTCATACACATAAATAAATAAAATAAAAAAAGAAATAAAAATATTCCTGGAAATAAATGAAAAAGATAATACAAGACAGACAGGAAAACCTATAGGATACTTTAAAAGCAGATCTAAGAGGGAAATTAATAGCCCTCAGTGCCTGCAAGAGGATGAATAAACGAACTAACCCTGCAGCAAAAAAAAACAAAAAAAAAAAAAAAAAAAAAAAAAAAAAAAACTTGAGAGATAACAAATGAACCCTAAACCCGACTGGGAGCAATCACAAAAAATCAAGGAAGAAATCAATGATATAGAAACAAAGAAAACAATACAATTCATTGATTGTTTAATCAATGAATCAAAAAGCTGGTTCTTTGAAAGGATAAACAAGATAGATAGACCCCCTAGCCCATTTAACCAAAAGAAAGAAAGAACAACTCCAAATCAATAGTATTTATGATGAAAAAGGAAACATAACAACAGACAGAGAAAAGATCCAGACAATCTCATAAGAATACTTCAAAAACCTCTACTCTACTAAATTTGAAAACCTAAGTGAAATGGATGAATACTTGAAATTGTGGAATTCACCAAATCTTAACCGAGAAGAGATTGATAGGTTAAACAGACCCATAATATATGAGGAAATTGAAAATGTAATAGTCAACCTCCCAACTAAAAAAAAAAGACCAGGCCCAGATGTTTTCTCAACAGAATTCTATAAAACATTTATAGAGGAATTAAAACCATTATTACTAAGAATGTTAAGAAGGCTACAAACAGAAGGAAATCTCCAAAATTCGTTCTATGAAACACCATCACTCTAATACCAAAACCAGGCAAAGATACAACTAAAAAAGAAAACTATAGATCCATCTCGTTAATGAACATAAATGCAAAAAATCTGAACAAAATACTTGCAAACTGCATACAGACCCTCATTAAAAAGATTGTCCATCAAGACCAAGTTCGATTCATACCAGAGACACAGGGATGGTTCAACATACGTAAATCAATAAATATCATAAAACACATAAATGGACTGTTGTACGGTATCACCTTGTAGCAATGTCTTTCACCTGTAAGATGATTTAACTTAGAAGCTGGGTTTGCTTTCCAAGTTGGTCATGTGCAGTCACCCAAAACAACATGGGTGAGTTTGATGAAATCTGTGCCTTGATTCCACCCTATAGGTATGTGTAATATGGCTGCTTTTTTGAGACTCATGGGTCAAAAAACAAAAACCTAAAATAAAAAAGGGGAATACAGATAGATGTGAAAAATTTTGTGAATAAACCTTGCAATTCAAATCTTGGAACTAGCTATGGGAATGGATCTGTATGTTCCAATGGGCCAGAATGTCACCAACTTAATGGCTGAGAAAGAAAATACAGCTTTGCAGTGAGTAGGATGTACCAGAAAGTGCCAGCAGAAGGATTGACTCCTCTGGGCATTGAAGGGAAGAAAAGCCTCAGATTGCTGCAGACATCAGGCCCCTCTGTGGATCCTACTAGTAACAACTATTTTTAATGAGTCCTAACGAAGCTTACCTTCTAGGTGCCACAAAGGTTTTAATACGAGAGACTTTCTTAACTCTCCCCCCATAGAACAAGGAGAAATATGATGATGATGAGGTTGTTCTCCAGCTGTAGATTGGAGCCAACTGTTATAGAGGTATTCTTTTGTAAAACCTGTAAAACTGCTTTCTTTAATTGACTAATAGACATAGAAACTGTGATAAGGATTATTCTCTATTCAGAACCAAATATAAGACTAAAGTCTCCTTAAGCTATGCACTTAAGCAAAATATATTAATACAGGAGCTCTGACATCAACAATGGATTATTCTACCAAGGAGATTTTGGCCAGGGGATCCAAGCCCCCACAAAAGGTAAAGGCTACTTGCCTCCAAACTGGGATACCTGCAAGTAGAGAGGCGATAAGGCCCTGTTGTGGAAGACCTGATGTAAACATGGGAAAGATGTATGGAGACCACACTTGCAAATATACAGATGGTCTCTGGAATGCCAGAGAATGTTACCAAAGGCCACTAAACCAATAAAAAAAATATAGGTCTCCTTGAGTCAAGCAAGACTCCTCCGTCAGCACCAGCTACTCCTCACCTGCCTGGAAATACTGTGCAGCAGTGGCATCCATATGCCTGTATATACCAAATCTAATTGGCTATTAGTTCTCTCCTTGGAGGAATAACCCATGGCTGATGCCACAAGCTTACATCCTCTAATGGTTAGGAGATGTTATAAGCCACAGTAAGACCCTGTCACATTTAACAGAAAAAAATGTAATTCATGGATTAACATACCATCCAAACATCTGTGTCTATACCAAAGTAACCTATCATAACAATAAGTACTGTTTAAATACCTATGTGTCTAATTGCTTGTGCTTCATCACTAGGATCGAAAGGTCATGCCTGGACAAACTGTCAGTCCATGAAAGGAAACAGCCAGAATTGACCAGAGACCAAGCAACAGCTCCAGTGAAAGTAGACTGTTTTGCTTCTCATCCACCTGTGCCCCTTTTCTAAGCCTAGGGAACAATCTGCGGAAGAGGGGATTCGGTAGAATGTAAGGGCTGCGATTGGGGTGAACGGTGAAACTACAACAATATAGACTGGACACTCATTTGATCAACTTGACTGAACATACAAGCCCCCCCCCCTACTGGATGGTGGGACCCATGAGCTGTGTGGGTTTGGGCACAACTGCTTGCAAATTGGTTTTACATGAAAGATGCTTGTACTCATAAATTATCACTTGTTAAAAAATGAAAAAAAAAACAGAGAAAGATGCAGGAAAGTTATGGTAGAATGCATGATCTAGGATGGGCTGGGGTGGAGTGGGGGAAGGGAAGGGGAATTATGCCTGAACTGAATTGGAAAATGATGTATGAAATACACAAAGCATCAATAAAAAAATGAAAATTAAAAAAATAAATATATAAATAAATAAAAAGAAAAACAAAAATAAGCCAACCTCGTAAGCAGTAGACAGGGGATTTAATAAATATTTAACAGAAATTAAAGAAATAGAAACAGAAAACAGAGTTGATTTAAGAAAAACAAGATTGATAATCCCTTAGCCAATTTAACCAAAAGAAAGAAATTCCCTATATTAATAGGATTAGAAATCGAAAGTGTGACATTACAACAAACACTTGACAAATTCAAAAATTCCTGAGGACATACTTAAAAATCTATTTTGCACTAAATTGGGAAATAAAAGTGAAATGGCTACATTTATGGTTGTATACAATCTGTCAAATTTAAGCTAAGATGAAGTGTATAATTCAAACTAATCTATAAAACCAATGAGCTAGAGTAATTTAAACTCTCCAAACTGATAAAAAGCATCCCAGAACCAGATATATTCAATGCAGAAACTGACAAGACCTTTAAACAACGAACACCTATTCTTGCCAAATTATTCTGTGATACAGAAAAGCAGGAAAACTTCCAGACTCTTTTGGTGAAGCCCATACTACTATAAGACCAAAACCCCATAAAGACTCAACTAAATAAAATATTTATACTTCAATTCTGGCTGCAGGCAGAAATATGTCTGTGTACTGTGCTTACTTTGTTTCTAGAGCACATGGGAAGCTGAAATTAAAACAAAAGACTTATAGAGGCTGAAAGCTGATGAACAATTTAAAGAAAGAATTACTGATGGCTGAAGCAGACTACATCAAAGAATCTATTAATAAAGGATGGAATCTACCATGTATTTTTCTCAGAAAGAGGGAAAAGAAACATAATATGCAGATACAGTCCTCACAAGAAGTCAGGAAGCAGATGTGATGGGGAGGTTCCATGTCTTAAGACTCGAAGTGCATTTTATCTGTTGTCCCCATGTCTTAGATCTCATCTTATCAGTTAATAACTTAGCTTATAATTAATCTGGGTGGGAGACAGTAAGAGGAAGTGCAAATATGGGATATGGGACAGGATTTACATATAAAAATTTTATTTTATGGAAATATCCAAAACTCAATAAATTGTTTTTAAAAATAATTGTTGAAGAAGACTTCCTGAAAGACCCTCAAGATAAATTGTGTGCTCACTTTAGAAACTGTTAACTTCATTTCCTAATTTACAGAAGCACATTCCAGTTATGGTAAAATGAATACTTTTCAATGTGTTCAAAGCAAAGTAAAAAGCTGGCTTGTGAAATTTTGCTATGGGAGGCAGGCATTTCTTGTAGCTGAGAGCTGGAAAATCTCCAAATATTTGCATTTCCACCCAGAGTTTGTGACTATAGATTTCCTGCAACACAAATGAAAACAGAGTAGATGGAGGGCTTTAAACAATGCAGGAGGAAGTTAGGCATGGTGATTTGTATTTTTGAGTTACCTTAATTTACTATTATCCCCATGGAGATGAACTATTGGCAGGGGATACACCAGAACTTACCCTGTTTCTCTTGGAGAGTGTGGCTAATATGTTTTGTCTTTCATACTTCCTGTTTTGTCTGAATGTTCTATAACGAATCAGTTACTTAGATAATAATAAAACACACTTACAGGCATAAAAAGATAGAATTATCAGCTGATTTCCCTGATGAACTTAGACTGATTTGTTTTATTAAAAGACTTGAAAAGTCAACAAAATATCTCAATATATATGACCAAGATCAAGTCAGTTTTATCACAGATATGCAGGGATGATACAACTTATATAAATCAATAAATACATCTCAACACATAAACAGACTCAAGAACAGATCCTCATAATTTTCTCAATAGGTACAATAAAGTTCCTTGACAAAATCCAACAGCTCTTCATGACAGAAATCCTCGAAAATTTAGGGGTGGAGGGTATATATTGCAGCATAATGAAGACCACATACATAAAACCTGTAGGCACCATCATGTTAAATGGAGAATGCCTCAAACCATTCACAATAAAATGAGGAAAAGACCATTATGTCCACCATCTCCACTCCTACTCAATGTAGTTTTTGAAATCTTAGCTAGAGTAATAAGAAAAGAGAGAGAAATAATGGAAATAAACAGGGAAATATATCAAAGTAGACTTTGTACAGGGGGATAGGATTGTTATGTAAGAGACCATAAAAACTCAGACAAAAACTCTTGGAAATAACAAACACTTTTAGTAAAGTGGCATAATACAAAATCAACACAAAAAATTAGTAGTCTTCTTATGTATTATATAACACAGATATACACAGATACCATCTATCATCTATGTATGTATGTATGTATGTATGTATGTATGTATGTATCTATCTATCTATCATCTATCATCTACCTGACCAAGGAAATAAAAGGCAATTACAATGAAAAATTAAAACATGGAAGAAAAAATAGAATCAATATTGTTTAAATAGTCATCCTACACAAGTAATCGACAGGGTCAATGGAATCCCAATTAAGATTCCAGGAACATTCTTTACAGAAGTTGAAAAAATAAAATGCTAAAACTCATATGAAATCCCAAAAGATACCATATAGCCAAAACAATCCTGAACTGTAAAAGTATTGCGGCAGGTAGTAGCATCATTCACAGCTTCAAGTTATACTATATATTCATAGAAATAAAAACAGTAGTATACTAACACAAAAATAGAAAGACTGAAAAATATAATTAGATTGAGGTCCTACACAGGTAGAGTTACTTGATGATTTATGTAGTTATCAAAAATCCATATTATAAAGAAGAGAGCTTGTTCAACAGATGGTACTGGGAAAACTGGAAATCTACATGTAGAAGAATGGAATTTGACCCTTTTCTCTAATCCTGCATAGAAATAAATTTCAAATTAATCAAAGATCTGAATGTTTGAAACTGGCAAGATGACTCGACAGGTAAAAGCACTGGGTGAATTGCAGAGGACTTAGGTTCAGGACCCCTGCATACAGCTAACAGCTGTCTGTATTTACAGTTCCACAGGATCCAACACCCTGTTCTGGCCTCCAAGATCATATGTACATACATTACATACATGTAGATAAAAGACTCTTACATATTTTAAAAATTAAGCTCTTTCCACTGAATGATACTGCAGAGGTCATACGAAACCTTGAGTTTCTGTAAAAGACATAAACCATCAGGAGTTTGTCAGAGCTCTGGAAGCCTTCCTCAAATTTCTTATAAGATGAATGTGCCTGCATGAGGGGATATAGTCAAGTTATCCCAATGTAAAGGGTTTCTCCCTATGGAGAATTGTTCTACACATTAACTGCTTCCATGTCATGTTACCTGTACCTACACAATGGTGAGAGATGGCTTCATGACCAACATTTATGGAAGACTTCAGAAACATACTAGCAGGCCTTGTGACACCAGAAGGATCTCCAATAGAGAGAGGCACCATGTCTCCAATAGAGAGAGGCAAAGTTTGGATGGGATGAAAATGGTGAAAATGGGCCAAGATGGAGGGAACACAAGGAAATATATCAGTGACAGAGTGATCTGGAAACAATCACCAGAGGTTGCAAATGACAAGAATCATCTGAAAAAAGGAAAAGATGCCAGATTCATAAATTGCCCCATTCATTAAAAATAAATAAAAAGTAAATAAAAACAAAGAAAACAAATAAGAAAAGTTTTATTTCTTTTATAGCTGCTAAGCTAGAACTATTCTGGACCATCAGATATATGAGCTTTCCAGGACCCACAATGGCAAACTTTCTTTCCCACACCTCCTATGCTCTGATACCACCATCACTTCTGCCAAGAAACCTGTGTGCCCCTGAGATCTTTCCTTAAATGGCCTGTGTTCCACTTTTTCCATTTCTAGGCATCAAGAGGTTTTCTATCACTTTTCCATTATTCTTCTACAGCCCCAATGTACCTTCATCTGTGTCCTACAGAAAATATAAATCACCTAATTGAACCTCTAGAGCTAAAAAGAAGCCTGGAAAGTAAATGCTTTTAAAAGTGCTGCGAATGTAGCTCAGAGGTATAGAATTTGATGAGTTGGAAGCCCAGGGCTCAATCATCAGTAGTGCATGGGGACAGGGTAGCAAAATGATAACTATTCCAAATGCTAAGGGTTGTGGAGCAACATGTGAAATGCTCTGGGCTCTGGCACAAAAAAGAAATAACTAATTTTGCAAAATATTTTGGTTAATATAAAGACTGACAACTCATTGAAGTGCAGAGAATAAGTGACTATATAGCAAATGACTCCATTCTAAATGCTTAAAGAATATCAGAAAGAGGGGGCAGAAGCAATGCAAGAAACAGAGGTTAAGAAGTTTGCTGTGAAATGATGGGCTCTATACATGAAACAGTTTTTACCCACATAACCCCATAGCATCTGTGATTGCCTGCTCAACATTCTCACAAGATGCAATCACTCAACACTTTAGCATGAATAGCAAAGGGGATCACCAGTTCCTGCCACTAGCTGAGGAGCTATTGGCAGCTGACGGCTACTGCAGGAGGGAATCAGTTTCCTTTATCTATGTGGCTCATTTTAGGTTGTTCATACTCCAGTGGATGAACTTACAGCTATGCACATAAGGGCAGTATTAATTGGAGTCAGTGGATTATCAAAAAATAGAAGAAAACAGGAATTTGGGAAGTAGACAAGGAACGAAGTCTGAGAGGAGTTGCAGGGAGAAGCAGTGAGACAATAGAATAAGAATATATTGTATCACTATTCAGGATTTTTTTTTTTTTGCAATCTTAAAAAGTGTTCAACATCGTTAATAATTAGAGAAGGGCAAATTAAATCCACTCTAAGATATCATCTCACTCGCAAAAGACTGGTTAAGATCAAGAAAACAAAAGACACCAAATGCTGGAGAGGTTGTGGGGAAAGGGAAACACTCATCCATTGATGGTGGGAATGTAAACTCGTACAACCACTGTGGAAAGCAGTGTGGAGAACCCTTAAAAGACTCAAAAAGACCCTGCCACCTCACCTAGCCATACCACTCCTGGGTATGTACCCACAAGACTCATCCTACTGCAATGATACATGCACATCTATGTTTATTGCAGTGCTCTTCACAATAGCTAAGAGCTGGAACCAACCCAAATGCCCCTCAACTGATTTGTGAATAACAAAAATGTTGTACATCTACACAATGAAGTTCTAAAGAAAGATGACCTCATAAACTTTGCAGGTAAATGGATGGAATGGGAAGCCATTATGCTAAGTGAAGTAACACAGCCCCCCGCAAAACAAAAAAAGGGGGGCATTTTCTCCTCATTTGTGGATGCTAGCACCAAATGCCTAGTTGAAAGGCAAGCTGAACCACATTATGGTTATATTTCTTTCTATCTGTGAGAAAGTGTGCTGTTATAATTTTGTTTAACATTTTTTTTTTATGTGTATGAATGTACTGTCTGCATGCAGGTTTGTGCACCCGTGTCGTGCAATGCCGCGGAGGTCAGAAGAGGGTCTCGGATTCCCCTGGAACTGGAGTTAAAGACGGATAGCCGCCATGTGGGTGCTGGGGATCGAACCCGAGTCCTCTGCAAGAGCAGTCAGCGCTCTTAACCGCTAGGCTATCTCTCCAGCCCAAGTATATACTCTTAAATGCTAAGCCATCTCTCTAGTGGTTTTTAACCCAACCTTTTCATTCATTAGAGGTAGTCTTCTAAAACATGGTTTGCTAATAAAAGCCATTCTAAGCCGGGCGTGGTGGCGCAGCCTTTAATCCTAGCACTTGGGAGGCAGAAGCAGGCGGATCTTTGTGAGTTNGATAACTATTCCAAATGCTAAGGTTGTGAGCACATGTGATAATGCTCTGGGCTCTGGCACAACAAAAGAAATAATAATTTGCCAATATTTCTGGTTTAATATAAATGGACTGCCAAATCATTGAAGATGCATAGCGAATAAGTGAGACTATATCAGCAAGACTCCTTCTAACTGCTTAAGAATATCAGACAAAGGGGTCGGTAGCTACAGTAAGGCACTGCAAATGGCGAACGACGGGAAACAGAGGTTAAGAAGTTTGCATTGTGAAATGAGGGCGATCTATACAAAACAGTTTTTACCCACATAACCCCATAGCATCTGTGATTGCCTGCTCAACATTCTCACAAGATGCAATCACTCAACACTTTAGCATGAATAGCAAAGGGGATCACCAGGGTTCCTGCCACTAAGCTGAGGAGCTTATTGGCCGCTGACGGCTACTGAGGCAGGAGCGGAATCAGTCTTCCTTTATCTTATGTGGCTCATTTTAGGTTGTTCACTCCAGTGGATGAAACTTACAGCTATTGCACATAAGGGCAGTATTATTGGAGTCAGCTGGATTTATCAAAAAATAGAAGAAAACAGGAATTTGGGAAGTAGACAAGGAACGAAGTCTGAGAGGAGTTGCAGGGAGAAGCAGTGAGCAATAGAATTAGAAATACTATTGTATCACTATTCAGGATTTTTTTTTTTTGCAATCTTAAAAGCGTTTCAAACGAATGCCCTAGCGAAGGCAAATTAATCCACTCTAAGATTATCATCTCACTCCAAAAGGACTGGTTAAGATCAAGAAACAACAAGACACAAAATCTGGAGAAGTTGTGTGGAAAGGGAACACTCATCCATTGATCTGGTGGGATGTTAAATCGTACCAAACCCTGTGTAAACGCGTGTGGAGATACCTTAAAGACCTCAAAGACCTGCCACCTCACCTAAGCATACCTATCCTGGGTATGTACCCTACACGAATCATCCTTACTGCAATGATACATGCACCATCCTAGTGTTATTGCCAGTGCTCTTCACCCAATAGCTAAGAGAGTGGAACCAACCCAAATGCCCCTCAAACTGATTTGTGAATAACAAAAATTGTTGTAACATCTACACAATGAGTTCTTAGAGAGTAAAAAGATGACATCATAAACTTTGCAGGTAAATGGGATGGATGGGAACGCCATTATGCTAAGTGAAGTAACACAGCCCGAAAAAAAAAAAGGGGGGCATGCTGTTCTATATTTGTGGATGCTAGACCACCAAAATCCTTCAGTTGGAAAGGCAAGCTTGCACCACTATATGGTTATATTTCTTTATCTGTGGGTGCTGTTTTGCTGTTCAATACATTTTGTTTAACATTTTTTTTTATGTGTATGACATGTACTGTCTGCATGCAGGTTGTTGCACCCGTGTCGTTGAATGCCTCGGAGGTCACGAATGAGGGTCTCGGCTTCCCCTGGAACTGGGAAGCTTCTCCTGGAATTGGAGTTTACAGACGGTTCTCTAGCCGCCTTGGGTGCTCGGGATCGAACCGAGGTCTCCTCTGCAAGAAGGTCGGTGCTCTTAACCGCTAGGCTACTCTCCAGCCCCCTTGTTATAACATTTTTATGATGCTTTGGTTATTTCTCATACATCATTTTTTCAATTCGTTCAGGCATATTTCCCTTTCCCTTCCCCCCCACCCCCACAGATTGCAGAGCATGGATTCTGCCATAATGTCCTGTATCTTTCTCTCAGTTTTTTTTTCATTTTTTAGCTATAAGTGATAATCCATGAGTACAAGCATCCTTCATGTAAAACCAATTTGCAGGCTGTTGTGCCCAAACCCCCACAGCCCCCCCTTCCGGCGGGGGGTGAGGGGTTGTATGTTCAATCAAGTTGATCAAATGAGTGTCCAGACTACATTGCTGTAGTTTCACCATTCACCCATATAATGTGTACCTCTTAATGGGCCCTAGAATAAACTTACCAGTTATTTTCAGACATGGTAATTAACGTATATGGGTGGAAGGTATGTACTCATAATTTAGAGTAATATAAAATTAAAGAGAAAATATGAGTTCCCAAACATATTTCATAGTTAGCATGCAGTTTATTCTCAGAGAAAATAATTCTGGCACATATAAGATATTTATATAGGCATATTTTTGAGCAATACATATGGGAGGGAACAACAGCATCATAAGTACTGGGTCATAGAATGGACTGATACAGTCAAATTCTGCCCAAAGCAACCAACCTCCACAGAGAAAAAATTTAAAAAGACTGAGAGAAAGATACAGGAGATATATGCCAGAATGCATGAACTGGTGTGGGGTGGGGGGAAGAGAAAGGGGATTATGTCTAAATTGAACTGAAAAATGACGTGTGAAATACACAAAACATCAATAAACTATTATATTAAAAAATAAAAAATACATAGCAATATTAATACATATATATTATGTAAAAAATAAAATAATCAGAATGATGTATATATGTTATTTTGTTATTTTCCTTTTTGAGATAAGAAGTCACGCACCTTGGCCATTGTCTTTCATCTTGCTATGTTGTCCAGTATGACCTCATCCTCCTGCCTTTAATTGTGAACGGCTGAGATTACAGATTAGTGCTTCAATGCTTGGTTTATAGATCTCTGGAGAGGTGTTCAAGGATATTCTCAAGAGCAAGTTAGCATTCTTGAAGACAGAGTTAGAAACAGAGGAGCAATATAAATTTCATACCTTAATTTTTTAAATAATAGTTTATATACACTTTATATATAAAATGATTTATTTTCCAATGAATACTTCCTAGGTATATTTTTGTCCTATCCCCCAGCAATTGAAAGCCCTTTTAGTTCTGCCTTCTTATCCACAAAGGGAATACACTGTTGTTATTTGATTCATTGATGGGCTTATTCCAACTCACCTATCCTTTGAGGTTTGAGAAGAAAACATTTTACATGGATTAGTTGTAGTATTATCAATTGATATTTTGTTTGGGGGATCAGAATGATCCAAAAACTGTTTTCATCCAAAGCATCAACATTCAAATCTAACTTATTTTTAATAGGTGTGGTGGTTTCAATGAGTGTCCCCCATAGGCTGTAAGTATTCAGACATTTGTCTCCAGTTGGTGGCGCTGTTTTTGGAGGTCTTAGAACATGTGGCTCTGCTAGAGGAATTATGTCACTGGGGGCAGGCTTAGTGAGTTTAACAAGCTTCGTGGTCTCCAGCCGCTCTCTCTGCTTCCTGTGCTCTTTGCGAGGTGTGACCCTCGGCTTGCTGCTCCAGATCCAGTTGCCATGCCTCCCGCCACAATGGACTCTAATTCCCTGGAACTGTCAATCGTAACCTCAAATAAACTCTTCCTTTTATAAGTTCCTTGGTCATGGTGTTTTATCACAGCAACAGAAAAGTGACTAATACAATAGGTTTTGTAGAATATTATAAAATTGCTATGGTAAGTTGTAAACAAACAACATGTGTCGCATCCCCGTTTGTCCAGCAAAAGAAGACACGACACGAGAGCGATCTTCCTCAAGCAGTTTATTCGGGTAACCTTACATCTGCTCTCTCTCTGTCCCTTCCTGGTTCACCACCTATAAGGCATGTCACAACCAATCGACTTCCACCACGTGGGTCTCAAGGATAGGATATCTCTATGCGGAACAGAGGGCTTCAGCAAAGCCAAACCAAATAAG
>VZQC01013896.1:753937-796130 GCA_009823505.1 Rhizomys pruinosus
GCTCTCTCTCTGTCCCTTCCTGGTTCACCACCTATAAGGCATGTCACAACCAATCGACTTCCACCACGTGGGTCTCAAGGATAGGATATCTCTATGTGGAACAGAGGGCTTCAGCAAAGCCAAACCAAATAAGGACATGTTTGCTGCATGGAGCACTCACCCCCATGGGGGTGGGAGGCAGAAACTGGCGCCATCTTTGAGGCACAGCACTCCGCAGCTCCCAACAAACATGTACACATAGGAAGCAAATTTTAAAAATAAAGTCTTTGAGAATTTCAAACGTCTAAGCAAAACATTTTGATCATATCCACACTCATTCCAATTTGTCTCAGAACATCCCCTGTCACATCCTCCTAGAATATCTCCTGCCACATCCTCCTTCTGACTTCACATCCATTTTAAACAGCCCAGAATCCAGTCTGTGTTTTCCATATGAGCATATGTATAGAGCCATCCACTGTAGCATATGCAATCTACAAGATCTCATTTCCTAAAGAAACCTGATTCTTTCAACACTTCATTAAAATCAATTTTTTAAACATATCTTGATTTATTTTATGTTATGTGTATTAATTCTTGTCTGCATGTATGTAAGTGCACCTGTGTCATATAATGCTCATAGAGGCCAGAAGAGGACATTGGTTTTCCTGAAATTGTCTTTAAGGACATTTGTTAGCCACTATAAGGGTGCTGGGAACTGAACCTGTGTCCTGTGCAAGAGGAGACAGGGCACTTAACCAATGAGGTGTCTCTCTCATACCAAAGTAGATATTTTGATTAGACAATTTTTACTTTAAAAGTCTCTGAACTCTAATATGCAATGTAACTTTAGATAATTTTTAGGAAAACAGTAAACATTACCCATAAAACTACTCAAGAGAAACAACTCAGAAGCTTGAAAATAAGAAAAATAATAAATTAAAAAATATTATAAAAAAGAAAAGTGGACATTTGAAAAACAAATACAAAAATAGCATTTCTATATTTTAGCAAACAGCTGAAAACTTTGTACAAATTGTAGTTAAAATGGCAAAATATGTACAATGATTAAGAATACTTAACTGAAAAATTTCAGCCTTAGATGAATAACATATTCAGTAAGAAGCAAAAGAATTGAATAAATGAATACATCTACTTTTATCAAACAGAAATAACTATTAAGATAGTAGTTTTATGAATTAATAAATGAAGTAATATGATTTTGATTCAACGTTCAATAGAATTTCTCAAAATGATAAATAATATTTTTCTGTAAAATTTGTTAGAATCATTTCTATAAAACATAATTGTAATATAAAATTACAAGTATTCTATGTTAAAATGGCAATAAAGAACAGCAATTAGAAATATCTTACTATTACGTAGTAAATATATCAAAATCATGTGTCTGTTTATGCATACTTAACTTCTGTATATGTGATCACACACAAGAAAAGTGTTTAAAAATCGAGAATAAACAGGTATAGAGAAATATAGTCATTTTATTAACCATATACAATTATTTTTCTTTTTATGTTATTTCTTGTCTTTCTGAGATTGGGTCTCAAATTTATCTACTAAGACAAAATTCTCTGATCATTTTAAAAATTCTCATCAAAAGTGCCATGCATTTTATATGTCAAATACAGTTCTGTAAATTGTGAGCTACATATGAATTTTCCTCAAGGGAAAGACAACTCTTATCAAGCAGTTTGGTGTAGTTAGCAGCCATTTAATTGATTGTAAATGTGAATGTAGCCTTCACCATCATTAAGATTTAAACATAAAAGAACTCCACTAGCTACACTTCACCTGTAGTAAAACATTACACACTGGAGTTAGTCTACTAACCCATTCTATATGAACCTTGAAAATAATAGGAGACAGGTATTATCAAGGGAGAGATAGAGATAGTTTAACTGAAGAAGGAGGAAGGAGAGTTAGAGGAGCAGACAGTGATGAGAAATAAGTTTTGATGGTCTAATAAAACAGACAGAAATGTATTTTTAAAATACATTTATTGATATTTTGTGTATTCTAAACATCATTTTTCAGTTCAGTTTAGACATATTCCCCTTTCCCTTACCCCAGATCATGCATATTTCCATACATGGCCTGCATCTCTCTCAGTATTTTTAAAGTTTTACTCTGCAAAGTATTATTATATTGGGCTCAATTTAACTATATCAGCCCATTCTATGACCCAGTCCTTATGTTGTTGTGGTTCCCTCCCTATTGTATTGCTTCACAATATGCCCATATAAATATCATATATGTACCAGAATTATGTCCTCTAGGAATAAACTGTATGTTAACTCTGATATATGTTTAGGAATAAACTGTATATTAACTCTGATATATGTTTAGGAATTCATATTTTTTCTTCAATTTTATATTACTCTAAAATATTAATATATACTTTCCACCCATATAGATTAATTACCATGTCCAAAAGTAAGGGGTCAGTTAAGTCTAGGACTCATTAATGGATTCATATTATTACATCACAGTTGCTTTCAGATAGAAAGAAATATAAAAATAAAATTGCTCAGATTGTCTTTCAATTGGGGGATTTGATACTATAATCCACAAATGAGAGATACCATTCCCCTTTGTTTTTTTTTTTTTTTTGTTGTTGTTGTTTTGTTTTGGTTTAGGACTGTGTTTCTTCACTTAGCATAATGGCTTTCCATTCCATCTATTTACCTACAAAGTTCATGATGTCATCTTTCTTTGCCGCTGCATAGAACTCCATTCTGTAGATGTACCACATTTTTGTTATCCACCTATCACTTGAGGGGCAATTGGGTTAGTTCCAGCTCTTCGCTCTTGTGAAAATAGCTGCAATAAACATAGATGTGCATGTATCTTTGCAGTAGGGTGAGTCTTGTGGGTATATACCCGAGAGTGGTATGGCTGGGTCAGGTGGTAGGCTCACTTTGAGTCTTTTAAGGGTTCCCCACACTGCTTTCCACAGTGGTTGTACAAGTTTACATTCCCACCAGCAATGGGTGAATGTTTCCCTTTCCCTACAACCTCTCCAGCTTTTGTGCCTTTTGGTTTCTTGGTCTTAGCCAGTCTTATGGGAGTGAGATGATATCTTAAAGTGGTTTTAATTTGCATTACCTTAACTATTAACAATTTTGAAAGATGTTTCTCTGCCATCTTTACTTCCTCACTGGTAAAGCCTCTGTTCGGCTCCTTACTCCAACTTTGAGTGGGTCATTTACTTTCTTATTTCTTTGTGTTTTGAGTATTTTATATATTCTGGAAGTTAATGCTCTGTCAGATGGATCAGCTGTGAAGGTTTGACCCCACTCTGTGGGTTTTCTCTTCACTTCCCTGATTGTTTCTTTTGCTGTACAGAAGCTTTTGAGTATGAGGTCCCACTTGTCAATTGTAGACCTTATTTCCAGCTCAGCTCTTGTCTGATTTAAAAAGTCTTTTCCTATGCCCATGTATTATAGGTTGCTGGCAACTTTTTCTTCTATCACCTTCAGAGTTTTGGGTTTCATGTTGAGGTCTTTGATCTACTTGGAGTTGATATTTGTACAGGGTGAGAGGTAGGGGTTTAATTTTTTCTTCTACTTCTACTTTTGCCAGCACTATTTGCTGAAGATGTTAACTTTCCTCCAATGAGCTTTTTTGGCCTCTTTGTTGAATATGAAGAGGATGAAATTGTATGAGCTTAGGATTGGATATTCAAATTTGTTCCATTGGTCAATGGGCATGTTTTGTGGCAGTACCAGGTTGTCTTTATGACTATAGCCCTGTAATATAGCAGTAAGTCTGGTAAGGTGATCCCACCTGTTTTGTATTCTTCACTCAGGTTTGCCTTAGCTATTAGGATATTTTGTTTTTCCATATGAATTTAATGATTTTTTTCCAAGTCTGGGAAGAAACTCATGGGGATTTTAATTGAGATTGCATTGAATTTGTGTATTAATTTTTGTAGAATGGACATTTTTACTATATGAATTTTTCCAATCCATAAGCATGGCAGGTTTTTCCATCTTTTGATCTCATCTACAATCTCCTTCTTCAGGGGTTTAAAATTTTTGTGGTAGAGATCTTTGATGTCTTTATTTAGGTTTGTTCCAAGGTATTTTTGAGTGTATCGTGAGTGGGAAGGAATTCACATATTCATTCTCCAGTTGCTTGTTTTTGGTGTAAGAAAGGCTACTGATTTTTCTAGGTTAGATGCTCAAAACAAAGACAAAACACTGAAAGCAACAAAAAAATTACATTTAAGGGGAAACCCA
This sequence comes from Rhizomys pruinosus, assembly GCA_009823505.1. NCBI lineage: Eukaryota > Metazoa > Chordata > Mammalia > Rodentia > Spalacidae > Rhizomys > Rhizomys pruinosus. Next base: position 758,179 of record VZQC01013896.1, read on the forward strand.
TCAGAATTACAGCTGACTGTAATTATGTATTCCCCATGCTAAACAACTTTAGATGCCAACCTAGACTTCTATCAACAGCAAAAATGACTATTATTCTTGCAGCAGAAAAAAAATTTCATGACATAAACAAAATGAAAGAATGTATGTCAATAGAAACATCACTTCAGAAAATACTCAATGCAATTCAAAGAACAGAAGAAAGGAGCAACTATCCCCAAGCAACTAAAGAAACTAACAAAAGCATAACAGCATAAAAACAAACCTAGACCAAGAATGCAAACAAAGAATGAGTTAAAAGGAAGCAACACACATCTTTCAATTATGACCTTAAACATTAATGTTCTAAACTCCCCAATCAAAAGACATAGACTGGGAACATGGATTAGGAAACAGAATCCATCTATATGCTGTCTAGAAGAAACACATCTCACTTTCAAGGACAGACACCAAATCAAAGTGAAAGGTTGGAAAGAATACTTCAAGCAAATGGTACCAAAAAGCAAACAGGAATTGCCATTCTAATATCAGACAAATTAGAACTCAGAGTAAAGTCATTCAGAAGAGACAAAGAGGGAAAATTTCTTTTCTGGTCTAGTGTATTTTGTGTTCTATGGGCTTCTTGTATTTATATAGGTTTGTCCTTTTTCAGTTTGGGAAATTTTTCATCTATTATCCTGTTAAGGATCTGAGCAACACCATTGTCCTGAGATTATTCTCCTTCCTATATCCCTGTGATGCAGAGATTTGATCTTTTCATACTATCCCATATTTCCTGGTTATTCTACTCTTATGGGTATTTTTTTTAAATTTTCCATAATGTTCACATGAGCATTTCAGTTGTTTCGTGTTATACTGCTGGTCTGATATTCTATTTTCTGCTTCTTCCATTCTGGTTATGAGGCTTTCTCCCATCAGTTCCTGTTGATTGGATGAATGTTCCATTTCCTTTTTCATTTCTTCCTATGATTTATTTAGTATTTCCCCTTCTTTTTGAAGCTTGTCATTCTCTACTTATAGCTCCTTGTTTCACTGGTCTGTTTCTTTCTTCGTTTCAGCTTGGGATCTTTTCAGTGTTTCCACCTCCTCCAGAGTTTGCCATTCTCTCCCTCAAGTTCTTTTCAGAGTTTGCTTTTCTCTTCCTCTAGTTCTTTTTGGAGTTTGTCATTCTCTTCCTCTAGTTCTTTCCAGAGTTTATCGTTCTTCCCTTCTAGATCCTTCCTGAGTTTTTCATTTTCTCCCCTTACTTCTTTGATTTGTTCTCTAGATTCTTGATTTCTTTGAATATGTCTACAACTGCTCTTCTAAGATCCATGTCTTGGTTTCTTTCCAGGGTGATCTCATTGTAGGGATCTTCTATACCTGTTGATTTCGATGTGGATTTATTATGGCCTTTTCTCAAATTGTTATTTTCTTGTTGTGGCTTAGGCATGTGGGTTTATTTTTTTGTTTGGTTTCTGGTGCTAGTCTCAAATGCTATTATTGAGGATTGGCTGGCCAATCATTTGCTTCTTGCTGTTCAGTTACTCTGTGTTGGCTGAGCAACCTAGAATCACTAATACTGTGCCCACTAGTCATCTGCACCACAACCCCACTAGCTTCCTGGATAATCTGCACCACTACTTGTTCGGGGGTAGTGCTCCCTTGGTCCCCATACCTGACCCCTGAGCAAGTGCTGTGCTCTTGGCCACTGGCTTCAGAGGGAAAAGTATTAATTCAAAATCTTACTGAACATACATATACCATATCTGTGCACAAGTACAAGTGTTTAGCTGAAGGCTATGTAATAAGAAACACAGTACCTCACAGAAGAAACCTTCCTTCAATTTGTTCGACAGAGTCATCTAAGAGACACCTAAAAGAATACAGCTTATTGCTGCAACCCTTGATTGGCTCCCAGAACTAGAAGGAAAGACCTTGTTACTGAAGATAGGACATATTTAGAGACTTAAAGCAACAGAGATGGGACTTACTTGGAAACTTTACTCCCTGAGCACTGGTTCTCATAATTTTAAGAGAAAACACAGAAGCGGCTATGGGAGAAAATAAATCAATGGTCCAACCCCACCTTTAAAGCCTAGCAACTACAACAACAATATGCACAGAAAAATGTATCCCTGTAGTAGTGGCACATTTATCTTGGATATAATCAACAGTTTTAATTGGAATTAAGCCTTCTCAGTATAGAGGAATTCTTTTGTGGCACTATAAATAGTCAAATACACATGGCTGGAGAGATCGTAGGGTCTAGAGAAAAGCCTACTTCTGTTATATGCCTAGACAAGTGTAATTTCTTACTGCATGCTAAATATACCAGCTTATATTTACAGAAAAATATACCAGTCACTACTCATTAAAGTAGCTTCTTTTTGGAACAGATGGATACTATTGACATAATTTGACACCTGAGCAAACACAGAAAATAAGTTCTGGGAGATGTCCAGCCCTAAATAATACATATGCAATGCAATTTGTATACTTACATCTCAGGTAGGATAGTGAAACAGGGTATAAAAAGACTAATGCAGCTTTCAACTCCCAACAGTGAATACTCTTCATGTAATAGAGAGCAATGAAGAAGGTCGACCACAACTGGTAAAAATATACAGAATACAAGACTGTAGAGTCTTTTTCCCTAAATAGGACTTCTATATTAAACTTCACCCACCCAGTACTCATGGGCCATTGTTAAATAGAGAGTAGAAAGATTTTACCTATCAAGTGTGGTACATTAGCATAAAAGAGTTCTTTAAGCTTCTTAGATCTTGATCATATGAATGTAGAGCAATGGTGACATCATACAAAACCTCCCCGCAAACTCAATCAGAGAAACTCCAAACAGAAAATGGGGAAATGAACAGGAGGTCCCAGCCTTAACTGAGGAAGTATTGGTGGATGATCACTGCCAGATGAGGGAGAGTTAATCTTTAAGGAAGTGATACTAGATAGGCTGAACTGTGTCCAGTGGATGAATTCATACTGAGGGACATCTGGGTACACAAATGTGACTTGATAAGCCTTTACATATATGGCAGAATGAATGCAATCCTGTCAGCTGGGCATAAGGTTTTGCAGAGAAGGAGGAAGTTCTAAATATGATAAGATATGATGTATGGAATGCAAAGCACGTCAATAATAAAGCCTTGATTACAGCTACTGAATGATTCCAAGCCAGATGAATGGAAAGTGAGAATTTCCAAATGACAAAAATTCAGTTTACAAGATACATAGCACAGGTACCTTCTCGTTTTAAATAAATGCAAAAGAGCAAGGGCAAACTTAAATTTTGGAATGCTTATAAAATGCAAAAATATGTCTTAAATGAACTTCTAATCAAAACAAAAAGTTATAGACATTAAAAATTGATGCTTTGGGCTGATAGAAAGAAGCATATCCAAGGGAACACTCACAGTGTGATTCTATTATACAAATGTCAAATAGAGGGAAAATTAAACAGTTGTTCTGAAAACCCATCCAATGTTTGCTTGGGGTGAGGTGGAAAAATTAACTGCCAATGAGAATAAGAATTATATGGGATAATAGAGTTTATATTTTCTATGATGGTTACATGGGTCAATACAGTTGTCAAAACTCATAACATTTTAAACAGATACTCGGGCAATTCTGTTGCCCTAGCACAACAGAACACAGAACAATAAAATTGTGAATTCTAGGCAAGACCTGGTTACATAGTGAGATCCTGTCAAAATAAAAACCTGTTCAGTGAAATGTGATGATTTGTTGGGAAAAAGTCAAATCTTAATTATGTTGATTAAACTTTGGACAAAGAATATTCACTGTCAACTCAAAAACTCAAAAAATAAAAGTAGAAAGATAAAAAAATTACACATATCCCACATTAACAATAATCAAGACAAAATACACATTTATAAAGCACCAAGGTGCTATCTTGTCAATAAAGCTATAATATCTATGCATAATTTGATGCCATTTTATTTGTGAATATGTGAAAACTCTCTTAAAATGCTGTTACTCAAAATGACAGTTGATAAAACTTAAGATCAATTTGAAATATGCAACTATTCCTTAAAAATCTTACAATTTTTTACAAAGGCATTTTAATTTAAGAACTATTTTTTCAACTTTAAAAGAAAAGATATACCTTTGATATGATGCTCATGTTTCAAAATATAAACAATAAACTTTTAGGAGCTCTGCATCCATCTTTAACAAATACTTGCTTTTTACTATAGTTAATACAGATTTTTTTTTAAATTTTATTTATTTTTGTATGTGTATGAGTGTGCTGTCTGCATGTAGGTTTGTGCACCCGTGTCGTGCAATGCCGCGGAGGTCAGAAGAGGGTGTCGGATTCCCCTGGAACTGGAGTTCTCCTGGAGTTGGAGTTTCAGACGGTTCTCAGCCGCCATGTGGGTGCTGGGGATCGAACCCGGGTCCTCTGTAAGAGCGGTCAGCGCTCTCAACCACTAGGCCATCTCTCCAGCCCCTAAATGAATACATAAATTACCCAAGCCATTTTGCCTTGTGAAATTTGTAGAGGGACCTAATGCTCCAGAGAGTTTTCCTTGAATCACTCAGGGATTCTCTCCTTGGGGCAGGGAAATGAATGAGAGGAGTTATCAGTTGTTAAATCCAAAGAAGTTCCCAGGAATTCAGAAGATCCCAAATGAACTCTTCCTTGCAACAGTGATGTTACTCTGCGCATGCGCAAGCCACGGGGCTCCAGGGCAACCAAGTGTTCCGAGGAGGTGGCGGGTGCCAAGGGAANTATTTGTGAATATGTGAAAACTCTCTTAAAATGCTGTTACTCAAAATGACAGTTGATAAAACTTAAGATCAATTTGAAATATGCAACTATTCCTTAAAAATCTTACAATTTTTTACAAAGGCATTTTAATTTAAGAACTATTTTTTCAACTTTAAAAGAAAAGATATACCTTTGATATGATGCTCATGTTTCTAAAATATAACAATAAACTTTTAGGAGCTCTGCATCCATCTTTAACAATACTTGCTTTTTATATAGTAATACAGATTTTTTTTAAATTTTATTTATTTTTGTATGTGTATGAGTGTGCTGTCTGCATGTAGGTTTGTGCACCCGTGTCGTGCAATGCCGCGGAGGTCAGAAGAGGGTGTCGGATCCCCGGGGAACTGGAGTTCTCCTGGAGTTGGAGTTTCAGACGGGTTCTCAGCCGCCATGGTGGTGCTGGGGATCGAACCGGGTCCTCTGTAAGAGCGGTCAGCGCTCTCAACCACTAGGCCACTCTCCAGCCCCGTTAATACAGATTTTTAAAGAAAAGAAAACATGATTATCTATATCCTTATGATATTATTTCCTTCCACTTATTTTCTGAAGGTGATCAGCAATTTGTTGCCAGCCATTTACATTGCTATTTTTGTTTTATGAGTTAGGTTTTAAATGTTGCTATAAATTTATATACATTATGTCATAATATTAAACAGATTAAGCCCAGATGCTGATTACTTTTTGTCACCTTGTCACAAACAAGGATACTCTTGGAAGAGGAAACCTTAATTGACGAATTTTCTTTATTAGATTGGCCTTTATGCATGTATGTGGTAAATAGTCTTAATTGTTCATTGAAGTCAGGAAGTTCTGACCACTGCGGATAGTACAATCCCTAGGCAGGTGGGCCTGGGCTATATAAGAAAGGTAGATATACAAGTCAGAAGAAACAATCCTGAAAGCATATTTCTACATGGTGTCTGCTTCAGTTCTTTTCCCTAGGTTTCCTGCTTTAAGCTCCTATACAGGCTTCCCTGAGTGAAGACTGTAACCTTAAGAAAAATATACCTTTTCATCTCCCAAATTGTGTTTTATCAGTGTTTTGCAATAGAATTAACCTACCACTTATTTTCAGACTTTTCTATTTGGTATAATGGGGGAGGGTAATGCATGCATATTTTTAGGTAAATATAAATTAAACAAGGAAAAATGTGAATCTGAATATGCTTTGGAAATAACATGCAGTTTATTTTCAGACAACATACATTTAGCATATATGTATGACAATCGTCATCTATCTCATATACGCCTCGCTAGAGATAAATATATATATATATATATATGCCTATAGAGTCTAATTTATAGACTCTATATATTCATATATAATATATATATATATATATATATATATATATGTTGAATCAATACAAATTGGAGGGAACAGCAACAACAAACAAACTGGAACAAAGAATGAACAGAAACAGTAAAGTTCTCGTTCTCCCCCAAGCAATAATCCTCTGCACTGAAAGACTTTAAAAAGTCTCAGAAAAAGATACAAGACATATGTGATGTCCAGAAGATTCTGGGAGCTGGGAGCTGAGGTTGGAAATGAGGCTGTGGGTAACTGGTGCCTGAGCCCAGGGGCAGAGGCTGTGCAGATCAGTGTTTTGTCCCAGAGGATTCTGGGAGATAGAAATTGAGGGTGGTACTCAGAGGCTGCAGCCAACTGATGCCTGAGCAGGGGTGGAGGCTGTGTGGATCAGCATTTTGGCCCAGAGGATTCTGTGAGCTGAGAGCTGATGTTGGAACTCAGAGGCTGTGGGCAACTGGTGCCGGAGTAGTGGGGGCAGAGGATACCAGTGCACGGGCTAAGCAAGCAATTCAACCAACCCCCTCCTCCTGCCAACTGGTACTCTGGAGAGAGTGGCTGGCAGCAGAGGGAATACAGTGCTCAGAAGGTATCATCTGGGCTGTTACCCACCAAGGTCTTACAAAACAAAAAGGGAAGGGTGAAATATACCTTCCAAAATCTAACCAAAATCGAAAGCCTGAAACCTAGACAAGCCAACACTCCATACACAAGGAGAATACAACAAAGGCACCTGAAAGAATCAAGGAAAGCAATCATTCAAAAAGGTGAAGAGGCATTCAAGATTCACACCAGAATACAGGCAAAAGGCAAACCATATGCCAAGAGCACAATGAACGAACAATATGGGAAAAGCACAGAATAACTCCACATCAAACTCTATAGAGCCTGTAGAGGACTCCTACAATGGGATCTCCCTAGAGGTAACCCAGGACACAGATCATAGAATAACAATCATGTATATATTCAAAGAAATTGTAGAACTAAGGGGAGAGAATGAAAAACTCAGAATGGACCTAGAGGGAGACAAATACAAACTTCAGAATGAAATATAAGGAGAAAATGACAGACTCCAGAAGGAAGTGGAAACACTGAAAAGATCCCATGTTGAAATGAAATAGGAAATCAACGAGCAAAACAAGGAGCTACAAGAAAAGATTGAGAAGCTCCAAAAGGAAGTGGACATAGTAAAGAAAGCACAGGAAGAAATGAAAAAAAAATTGAACAGTCATCCAATCAAAAGGAAAGAATGGGAAAAAGCCTCAGATGCAGAATGGAATGTAAACTTGTACAGCCGCTATGGAAAGCAGTGTGGAGAACACTTGGAAGACTCAAAAATAAGCTTGCCATTTGACCCAGTCATACCAATCCTGGGGATATACCCACAAGACTCATCTTACTGCAGAAATACATGCACAGCTATATTTATTGCAGCTCTGTTCACAATAGCAAAAAGCTGGAACCAACCCAAATGCCCCTCAACTGAAGAGTGGATAGAGAAAATATGGTACATGTACACAATGGAGTTCTATGCAGCGGCAAAGAAAGACAACATAATGAACTTTGCCCGTAAATGGATGGAGCTAGAAGATATTATATTAAGTGAAGTAACACAGTCCCAGAAAAACAAATGACGAATGGTATCCCTCATATGTGGATTCTAGCGCCAATAACCCAGTTATAAATATTTCTTGTGGAAAGGGATGCATATTAAAAGAAAACAACAGAAAGACTGCATCAGAAAACTGACTGAAATGGTGAATTGGAAAGGGTGGGAGGGGTGGGAGAGGGACACGTGTGTATATTCAGTTAATACATATTTAATTGATGTGAGTTCAACAAGTATCCAATTTTGCCCAGACAGTGTCTATAGCTTACATAGTGTTATAGGACTTAATAAAAGTAAATATGTGTATATTAAACAACATTGGTTTAAAGGTTCTGATAAAAAAGGTAATGCACCTGAATTAATTGGAAATATAAATTGTTGCTGTCCACATTTGTTTTACTTAAAATCTGTATAACAACAACTTTGGGATTGGCACATACAAATGTTCTCTATAATTTTTCTGTTGTACATTATCACCTTGTAGCATTCTCTTTTACCTGTAGGATGATTATCTTAAAAAATTAAGTTTGCTTCCCAATTTAACCACATACTGTCACCCAAAACAGCATGGGTGAATTTGTTGAAATCTGCGCCTTGATTCCAGCCTATAGGTATGTGTAATACAACTGCATTTTTGAGACTCATGGGTCAAAAAAAAAACATCTAAAATAAAAATGGGGGGATACAGAAAGATATGAAACCTTTTTGTCAAAAACCTTCCAATTCAAATCTTAAAAACTAACTATGGGAAAAGATTTCTATGTTCCAACAGGTCAAAATGTCACCAACATAATGGCTGAGAAAGAAAAGATACAGCTTTGCATTGTGTAGGGTGCACCAGGAAGTGCCAGCAGAAAGGCTGGACCGTCTGAACATTGAAAGGAAGAAAAGCCTCAGATTGCTACAGACATCAAACCCCTTAGTGGATCCTACTTGTAACAACTATTTATAATGAGAACTAATGAAACTTACCTTCTAGGTGCTGCAAATTTTTAATACTAGAGACTTTCTTACCCCCCCCATAGAACAAGGAGAAATATGATGATGATGATGATGATGATGATGATGATAATGAGATCATTCTCTAACTGTAAATTGGAGCCAATAGTTATAGAGGTAATCTCTTATAAAACCAGTAAAACTGCCTTCTTTAATTGACTGATAGACATAGGAACTGTGAAAAGGATTATTATCTATTCAGATCCAAATATAATACTAAAATCTCCTAAAGCTGTGCACTTAAGCAAAATATATTAATACAGGAGTGCTCTGATATCAGCAATGGATTATTATACCAAGGAGATGTTAGCCAGGGGATTCAAGCCCCCACAAATTTATTGCCTGTAAACTGGGATAACTGTAAGAAGAGAGGCGATAAGGCCCTGCTGTCGAAGACCTGATGTAAGCATGGGACAGATACATTGAAACTGCACTTGCAAGTGTACAGTTGGTCTCTGAAATACCAGAGAGTGTTCCCGAAGGCCACCAAACCAATAAAGCAAATATAGGTCTCCTTGACTCAAGCAAGACTCCTCCATCAGCACCAGCTACACCTCACCTGCCAGGAAATACTGTGCAGCAGTGGCAGCCATAGCCTGTATATCCCAAATCTAATTGGCTATTAGTTCTCTCCTTGGAGGAATAATTCATGGCTGATGCCACAAGCTTACATCCTCTACTGGTTAGGAGATTTTATAAGCCATAGTAAGACTCTGTCATATTTTACAGACAAAATGTAATTCATGGATTAATATACCATCCAAACATCTGTGTCTGTACCAAAGTATCCTACCATAGTAATGAGTACTGTTTAAATACCTATATAACTAATTGCTTGTGCTTCATTAGTACGATCGAAAGGTTATTCTTGGACAAACTGTCAGCCCATGAAAGGAAATAGCCAGAACTGACCAGAGTCCAAGACAACAGCTCCAGAAAAAGTAAACTGTTTTGCTTCTCTTCCACCTGTGCCCCTTTTCTAAGCCTAGGGAACAATCTGCGGAAAAGGGGGCGTGGTAGAATGTAAGGGCTGCGATTGGGGTGAATGGTGAAACTACAGCAATATAGTCTGGACACTCATCTGATCAACTTGATTGAACATACAAGATCCCCCCCCAGCTGGATGGTGGGAACCATGGGCTGTGTGGGTTTGGGCACAACTGCTTGCAAATTGGTTTTTTTAATGAAGGATGCTTGTACTCATAAATTATTACTTATTGTTAAAAAATAAAAAATAAAGAAGTAATTAAAAAAAGTATATCAGATTTAGAAGATAACACAGAACAACTAAAAAGCTCAAGTAAGTCTATGAAAAATTGAAAAATACACAAGAGTGGAACAACCAGGAAATGTGGGACACTATGAAAAGATCGAACCTCTGCATCATAGGAATAGTGGAAAAAGAAGAATCCCAAGAGAATTGTATTAATGCGACTGTCTACAGAATAATAGATGAAAATTACCCCAAATTAAAAAAGACAAACCCATACAAATACAAGAAGCACATAAAATAATTCGAAGATCAGAGGAGAGGAGCAACTACCCCAAGGCACATTGAAAGAGAAATTAATAAAAGCAGAAGTAGAAAGCTAGACGAAAAACGCAAATGGATAACAAGGTGAAAGGAAGAAACACACACCTCTCAATTATAGCCTTAAATATTAATGAACTAAACTACCCAATCAAAAGTCATAGACTGGTAGAATGGAGTAGGAAAAGAATCCATCTATATGCTGCCTAAAAGAAACCCATCTCACCCTGAAGGATAGGCAACAACGTAAAGTGAATGGGTGGAAAAAAATATTCCAAGAAAATGGTACCTAAAAGAAAGCAGGAGTTGCTATCTTCATATCGGACAAAATAGACATCAAATTAGAAGCAATTAGAAGAGACAAAGAGGGTTGGTACATCCTCATCAAAGGGAAAATTAACCATGAAGACTACATATACAATCATGAATGTATACGCACCAAACTCTGGTACACCTACAAATCTACAGGACCTCAAGGCACAGGATAACTCAGAATAACTCCAGCACACTCATAGAAGGGGACTTCAATACCCCACTGAGTCCTTTGGACAGATCAACCAGACAAAGAATAAACAGAGAGACATCTGAATAGAACAATACAATACAGGAAACAGACCTCACAGACATCTTCCGTATATTCTACCAAAGCACCAGAGAATATACTTTCTAACCAGCAGCCCATGGAACATTCTCCAAAATTAACCACATATGTGGCCACAGGGGGGGAAAAAAAAAAAAAACCTCGACAAATACAAACAATTGAAATAATTTCATGCATTCTATCAGACCATACTGCAATAAAGCTCAATATCAACACCAGGATAAGCCCTGCTACCTATATGTACACATGCAGACTAAACAACACAATCCTGAATAATGAATCAGTCAAGACGGAAATAAAGAAATCAAAGCATTCCTGGAGCTAAACGACAACAGAACACAAGGGACATTTTAAAAGCAGTCCTAAGATGGAAGTGTATAGCCTTGGGTGCCTACATTAAAACATACAAAAAACAAACAAACAAATACAAAACGAAACAAAACAAATAAAACAGAAAGAGCATAGATAAACGAGCTAACACTACAGGTAAAACAATTGAAAGACATCAACAAATAAATGCTAAACGCAACAGACAGGAAGAAATAACAGAAATCAATGAAATAGTAAAAAAAATACAAAAAATCAACAAATCCACAAGATTGTTCTTTGAGAGATTTTTTTCTTTATTTGTTTATTTTTTAAGGGATTCTACAATATAAGAATACAGTTGTTTTCAGATCACATTGACGTTGCTCAGTTTGCCATACACTTAGATAATTGGTGCTAGCATCCACAGATGAGGGATACCATTCGTCGTTTGTTTTTCTGGGACTGTGTTACTTCACTCAGCATGCTATCTTCTAGCTCCATCCATTTACCTGCAAAGATAGTGATGTCATCTTCTTTTTTTTTTTTTGAAGTCTCTGTTCAGTTCTTTGCTCCATCTATTGAGTGGGTCATTTGCTTTCTTTTTTCTTTGTTTTTTGAGTAGTTTATATATTCTGGAAATCAATGATTTGTCAGATGTATCTGCAGTGAATGTGTCATCTTTATCACTGCATAGAACTCCATTTTGTAGTTGTACCCCATTTTCTCTATCCACTCATCAATTGAGGGGCACTTGGGTTGGTTCCAGCTCCTTGCTACTGTGAAGAGAGCTCCAATAAACATGGCTGTGCATGTATCTCTGCAGTAAGATGAAACTTGTGGGTACATACCCAGGAGTGTTATGGCTGGGACAGGTGGCAAGTTCATTCCACGACTTCCAAGTGTTTTCCACACTGCTTTCCATAGTGGCTGTATGAGTTTACATTCCCACCAGCAGTGAATGAGTGTTCCCCTTTGCCCACAACCTCTCCAGAACTTGGTGGTATCATTTGTTTTCTTGATCCTAGCCAGGCTTATTGGAGTAATATGATATCTTAAAATGGTATTAATTTGCATTTTGTTAATTATTAGAGACATTGAACACCTTTTAATATGTTTCTTAGCCATCTCTAATTCATCACTTGTGAAATATCTGTTCAGCTCTTCGTTTTATAGAATTCTGCCATGAAACCATCTGGGCCTGGGCTTTTGTTAGTTGGGAGGTTTCTTATTATATCTTCAATTTCTTCATATATTATGGGTTTTTTTAAGCTCTTGATCTCTTCCTGGTTGAGCTTTGGTGATTCCCAGGATTTCAAATATACATCCAGTTCCTCTAGGTTTTCAAACTTAGTAGAGTATAGGTATTCGAAGTATTCATTGTCTGTTGTGATATTTATCTTTTCATCATGGATTGTATTGATTCGGAGTTGTTCTTTCTTTTGGTTAACTGGGCTGGAGGTCTGTCTATCTTGTTTATTCTCTCAAAGAACCCAATTTTAGATTCATTGATTTTTTTGTATTCTTTTCTTTGTTTCTATTTCATTGATTTCTGCTCTGATTTTTGTTATTTCTTCCTGTCTGTTGCATTTAGGGTTCATGTGTTGTTGTCTCCCAAGTGTTTTTAGCCATGGTGTTACATCGTTCACTTGTGCTCTTTCTGTTTTTCTAATGTAGGAACCCAGGACTATAAACTTTCCTCTTAGGACTGCTTTTAAAGTATCCCATAGGTGATTTTGTGTTGTATTATCATCGTCATTCAGTTCCAGGGATGCTTTTATTTCTTTCTTATCTCTTCCTTGACCCATTTATTATTCAGGAATGTGTTGTTTAGACTCTATTTGTTCTTGTAGATAGTAGGGCTTATCCTGGTGTTGTTAATGAGCTTTATTGCTTTGTGGTCTGATAGAATGCTTGAAATTATTTCAATCTTTTTGTATTTGTGGAAGCTTCTTCTGTGTCCCAGTGTGTGGTCGATTTTGGAGAATGTTCCGTGGGGTGCTGAGTAGAAAGTGTATTCTCTGGTTTTAGGGTGGATCATTCAGTAGATGTCTGTGAGGTCCATTTGGTGTATCATTCAGTTCATATATCTCTCTGTTTATTCTTTGTCCTGTTGACCTTTCCAAAAGGGCTCAGTGGGGTATTGAAGTCCCCTACTCTGAGTGTACTGGGGTTAATCTGTGCCTTGTGGTTCTGGAGAACAGTCTTTATAAAGTTTGGTGCTCCAGAGTTTGGTGCATATATATTCATGATTGTGAAGTCTTTATGGTCAGTTGTTATTTGCTAAAAATGTAATGGCCTTCTTTTTCTCTTATTATTTCTTTTACTTTGAATTTTATTTTGTCTTATAGTGAACTAGCAACACCTGCTTTCTTTTTGGTACCATTTGCTTGGAATATTTTTTTCCATCCTTTAACTTTAAGATGGCATCTATCTTTGAAGGTAAGATACGTTTCTTGTAGACAGCATATAGATGGGTTCTGTTTCCTTATCCGATCTCCCAGTCTATGTATTTTGATTAGAGAGTTTAGTCCATTAATACTTAAGGTTATAACTGATAGGTGTGTGTTGCTTCCTTTCACCTTATTATACATTTGCATATTTGATCTATGTTTCTACTTCTGCAGTTATGCTTTTATTCATTTCTCTTTCTAGGTGCCAGGCAATAGTTGCTCCTTTCTTCTGTCCTGCTGGTGGGAATGCAAACTTGTACAACCACTATGAAAGCAGTATGGAGAACCCTTAAAAGACTCAAAATGAGCCTACCACCTGACTCAGCCATACCACTTCTGGGTATATATCCACCAGATTCTTCCTAAAGCAGAGATACATGTACATCCATGTTTATTGCAGCTCTCTTCACAATAGCAAAGAGCTGTATCCAGCACAAGTGCCCCTCAACCAACAATTGGATAGAGAAAATGCGGTACATCTACACAATGGAGTTTTATGCAGCGGTAAAGAAACATGACATCATGAAATTTGCAGGTAAATGGATGGAACTAGAAGATTTTATGCTAAATGAAGTAACACAATCCCAGAAAAACAGAAGACAAATGGTATTCCACATCTGTGGATGCTATTACCAAGTACTTAGCTGAAAGACAAACTGAGCAAAGTTAATGTTATATTCCTCATGATCTAAAGAAAAATCTTCTCTTGCATTGTGAATCCCTATGCATGGGGGCATCTCTTGAAATGTCTTCTGAATGTGGGTCACCAGTCTTCCTGTTTAGGGAGGTCTTAGATAGCCACTCGTGGGACTTCAGCCAGTGTCCAGTCTATGAAGAGGAAAGTCTGCTTATGCTTCAGAAAAGGAAAACTGGTCTAGAAAGACCTGATTTTGTCCTCGAGTGGATGTAACTGGTAAATGAAAAGATGAAAGGAGCAAGATGCTCCCATCCTCCTCCCCCTCAAAACCCCAAGAGACCCGTGAGGACCAGATCCTCAACTGACCTTGAGAAAACAAAAACCTTGGTTAATCTGGGCTAACCGTGTGGCCTTAAGCATCCAAAAGGAAAGTACAACCAGAAATAAATAATCAGTAAGACCAGAGAAATTGTACTTCAGACATAAAACTTGAGATCTCAGTAAAAAGACAAAAAGAAAAAAAAAAAAAAAAAAAAGAGTACAGTGGGTTTGCCCATCTTCAATTCTACTGGCAATGTCATCGCCACTTTGGCTGCCACCACATTTGGCACCTCCTCAAAGACATGAGGACAAAGTTTCAACTAATCAACAAGTATGCGGCTGAAGACTATGTCTCTCCAAGAAATCCTTCCAAACATTCAATTCCAGATGGTGGACTACTGAGATACCCAGTTTGTGTTCTAAACAGCTAAAGAGGATTTCAGCCTTGTCAGAATAAAGACTGCCATTGTTGGACTACCTGGCCATCTCATGGAGGCCAGTATCAAGAAATCACGAACATGTGCTTACTGGACTTCATTATGGGGGACCATGGAGGGAAAGACCCAACGTGAGAGCAAAAGTGCAGAATGACGGTTGTTGGGATGCCAGGAGGATTCTTGGAGCACTTCCGTTAGGAAACATGACAATCATTTAGGGGGAAAAAAATAAGTCCCTCCCACTTCAAGTGATATATGTATGCTTTGTTGTCGATGTATGTATCTGTCTGTATTTATATAAAAACTATATGGAATGGAGCTAGCAGAACTCTAAAGAGAAGGCATTTCTTGGCTGGTTGTGGATGGCAGAGAAATAAAGTAGCGCTTCTCAAGCCTTTTGGACTAGAAGATCAGATGATCGTTTAAAATAATGGATCTGCTACAGGACTATATATATATATATATATATATTTATTAGCAATACAACTTGGAAGAGAACAAAAGAACTAAAACATGACTTTGGAAAGACTCAGTGAAAGATGCAGGACATGTATGGCAGAGTGCAGGGACTTGGGTTGTGTGGGGGGCATGGAAAGGTAAGAGACTCTAAATTCAATTGAGAAATGGTTCATGACTTATGGAAAAAAGTTTAATAAAAATAAAAAAAATAAAAAAAAACAAGACATACATGGCAGAATGCATGAACCCAGGTGGGGTGGGGGGCATGGAAAAGGAAATAAGTCTAAATTGGACTGAGAAATGATGTATGAAATGCACAAAACTACAATAAAATATTTTTTAAAATAACAGAAAATAAACTACAATAAAAATTGGTACTAGATAGTTTGCTATTCCTGTGTTGGACCTAATCATGTAGCTTTTATGCCATAGAGTGTTTTGTTAGAGGAAATCGGAGGATTGGGGGTGCTTTGGGATAGAAAAGCCATTGAGTTCTCAGAGATCAATGAGTTGTTATGGGAAGATAATCCTAAGGGAAATGTGGAAGATTGACTACTGGCTCTTGAAGTTTGAGAAGGTAGTTTGAGAGTCCCTCAAAGACTCTATCTGGGACATTCTTATAATTAGGACCTGTGGTTTTTAGTTGTGCTGGATAGCTTTGGTGTCAACTTGACACACCTGGGTTGAGGGAGCTTCGAGTGGGGAATTGACTCCATTGGACTGGCCTGTGGCCAAATCTGAGGAGTATTGTCTTGATTGTTGGGCGATCTTGGAGGGCCATCTCTGGGCACGTTTTTGTGTACCCTATAAGAGGGCAGGTTGGGCATGGGCCAGGGGAGCAAGCCAGTAAGCAGCACTCCTCCATAGACTGTGCTTCAGCTCCTGCTTCCAGGTTCCTGCCCTGAGTTCCTGCCTTGGGCTCCCTGCTTGATGAACTGTGACACAGGAGATTTGAGCTGAATAAACAGTTTCCTCCAGAAGTTGGTGTTGGTCAGAGTGTTTTGTCACAGGAATTGAAAACAAACTAGAACACTAATGATCTGAAGCAAAATCCTCAGTTGCGAATAAAAAGAGACAAGTACTTGCTGAAGACAAAGTTGGATTAATGGGACAATTGATGCTAGAGAGCTGGGGCAGAAAAATGACAGGAAATCAATAGCGTTAAGGCAAAATCTGTGAAGTATTTTCTCAGGCTCCACACACAGAAGCTGTGGTCCAGGGAGGGGCAAGGCTGCATCTCAACCTGAAGCTGTCATCCAAACTTATTAATCTGTAAGTGCCTCCCACCTGGTGCTGGTTTTGAAGACATGAAAGACTCTTGGATAGTAGCTGAGGCTTATTACTGTGTGACATGGTGGAAATCTCCCAGAAGAGAGAGAAGCCAAGGCCTTTGGTTAAGACATAGAATTAATGTCAGTGGAAATCCAAGGACTGAAGGGTCATGGAGAACAGCTAAGGCCTTGCACTATGAAAGGGCAGGACAGAACACTTGTGAAGGTGCAGCCTTGGTTTTGTGGAGACCACAGAATATTTGAGCAGACAAGACCATTGGATGACCACCACAGACAGTGACAGATATGGAGTGGGCCCGGCAGAATCTTAACAAAGAAGGCATTGGTGTGGGTGGATGGTAGAGAAATAAAGTAAAGTAAAGGACTAGAAGATCAGGTGAGAGTTATAAATACTGGATATTGTGCTACAGGACAAAAATTACAACACAAAATTTAGGGTTTGGCTTTGAATTGATTATAAATATGCCCAGGTACTTCCATTTTATGATAAGAAAGTGTGTAAATTATTTTGGATCCCACAAGAACCCACAGTAAAGAGAATTTAGGTTTCTCAAGAAATGCTGAACATTTTTTTGAAAATTTCATATATGAGAATTATATTTGCATTATGTTCACCCTTCCCAGTCCCTCTCTAATTGTTCATATGTCCCAGCTACAAACCCTCTGTTTCTTTTCTTCCTCTTTGGTTATTATTTTATTATACATTATAAACATATATAGTTTGCATTTATAAATACCAAGTCAATTTAGTGATGGTCATGTGTACCTGTGTTTAGGGATGCCCACTTTGGATTAAATAACCTCTAAGGGAGGTAGTCCTTCGAGACTACTGATTGTCCTTCAGCATCCATTGATTTCCTGGAGTTCTTTGTACAGTTGTGGAACCTTGTGAAGATTTGCTTTTTTACCCTAGGAAATGGTTGGTTTTATTGTTGTGCAGATCTTGTCAGAATACCATACTGTGGAGTTCCATTAGTGTAACTTCCTCATTGTGAGTAGAATATCTTAAATAGGAAAAGGTGGTTTGTCCACCTTTCTCTTACAATGTTATCATCCCTGTTTCTATGATGTTCCATTGAGCATTAGGTACAGAATTTTTATTGCAGATGTATAATTTAAGGCTAAGCATCTCTTAGTCACTTATTCTCTGTATTTTGAGCTGCTGTGGAAATTTGTAATAGTCTCAATCTGCTGTGAAAAGAAGCTTCTTTGGTGAGTGGTGAGAGGTTCACTATGTATTCATATTTTAGAGCAATATAAAATTAAATGGAAAAATGTGAACTCTAATCTAATTTGGAATTAACATACGGTTTATTTTCAGAGGTCTTAATTTTGGTATATGTGTGTCATATATAGGCATATTTTGGAGCAATACAAATGGGAGGGAACAACAACAACAAAAGGACTGGGTCAAAGAATTGACAGGAACAGTTAACTTCTGTCCAAACAATAAACCTCTGCAGAGAAAAGCTTAAAAAAAATCTTCACAACAGATGGTAATTGTTTATAAGAGTTAGCCTCTGAGTTGTCTGTATAAGGATCCTATTTTCTAGATGACTTTTTAGTTTATGTTTGCTTTCAAGATGTGGAGAAAGCCTTTGACAAAATCCAGCATCCCTTCATGTTTAAAGTCCTAGAGGGAATTGGACTGGAGGGCTCATTACTCAATGTAATCAAAGCCATATATAGGAAACCCACAGCCAATATCATCCTAAATGGGGAAACAACAGAAGCATTCCCCTTAAAGGTAGGAACTCGGCAAGGCTGCCCCCTGTCACCACTCCTCTTCAATATAGTGCTGGAAACCCTTGCTAGGGCAATAAGGCAAGAAAAGGACATTAAAGGAGTTCTACTTGGAAAAGAGGAAGTTGATCTATCCCTTTTTGTTGATGATATGATTGTGTACCTAAGGGATGCTAAGAATTCCACCAGAAAACTCCTAGAAATGATTAAGAGCTTCGGTAAAGTGGCAGGACCCAAAATAAATCTAGAAAAATCAGTAGCCTTTCTTTACACCAACAATAAGCAACTGAAGAAGGAGTACAAGGAAACCTTCCCACTCACAATAGCCTCAAAAACAATAAAATACCTAGGAACAAACCTAACCAAAGACACCAAGGATCTCTACAACAAAAACTTTAAACTCCTGAAAAAGGAAATTGAGGAAGACATCAGAAGATGGACAAACCTCCCATGCTCATGGATTGGGAAAATAAATATAGTAAAAATGACCATAACCGAAAACGATCCACCCAAAGTAGTGTACAGATTTAATTAAATGCAATCCCAATAAATCTCCAAGAAGTTTCTTCACAGGCTTGGAAAAAAAATCCTCAATTCATTTGAAAAACCAAAAGACCCCGAATAGCCAAAGCACCCGGAGGAAAAGAGGCATAAGGGGGGATCGCTGTGCCAGACATCAAACTATACTACCGGGCTTTAGTCATAAAAACAGCCGGGTACTGGCACAAAAAAGACCAGTTTGACCAATGGATAAAACTGAATATCCAAACCGGAGCTCATACAATTTCGCCACCTCATAGGGCAGGGGCCATGAAGACACAGTGGAGGGAACGACATCATCTTCAGTAAGTGGTGTAGGCAAAAAACGGGATCACCACTTGCAGAAGAAGAAATATTAGACTTATGTAAAAAATAAAAATAACGAAGTAATTAAAAATAGTATATCAGATTTAGCAGATACACAGAAACAAACTAAAAAGCTCAAGTAAGGACTATGAACAAACAAATTGAAAAATCACAAGAGGTGGGAACAAACCAGGAAATGGGGACCACTATGAAAAAGGATCGAAACCTTCTGCATCCATAGGAATAGTGGAAAAGAAAGAATCCCAAGGAGGAATGTATTAATGCGGAACGTCTGCAGAATAATAGATGAAAATCACCCCAAATTAAAAAAGGACAAACCCATACAAATACAAGAAGCATCAAAACTACTTCGAACGATAGAGGAGAGAGCAACTTACCCCAAGGCCCATTGAAAGAAACTTAATAAAGCAGAAGTAGAAAGGCTAGACGAAAAAACGCAACTGGAAATAACAGGGTGAAAGGAAGGAAAAGATAGAAAAGAAAGAAAAGAAAGAAGAACCAACCTCTCCAATTATAGCCTTAAATATTAATGAACTAAAACTACCCAATCACAAAGTCATAGACTGGGTGAATGGAGTAGGAAACAGAACCCGTCTAAATGCTGTCTACAGAAAACCCATCTCACCCTGATAGGCTAGGAAAACAACGTAAAGTGAATGGGTGGAAAAAAATATTCCAAGGAAAATGGATTCATACCTAAAAGACAGCAAGCAGAGTTGCTATCTTCATATTCGGGCCAAAAATTAGACATCAATTCGACGCACTTAGAAGACGGACAAAGAGGTTTGGTAATTCCTCATCAAAGGGAAAATTAACCCAAAGACTACATATACAATCATGAATGTATACGCACCAAACTCTGGTGCACCGATCTTTATAACTACAACTCTACAGGCCCTCAAGGACCGGATAACTCAGATCACTCCAGCACATCATCGGAAGGGGACTTCCAATACCCCACTGGTCCTTTGGACCATGAATCATCCAGACAAAGAATAAACAGGAGAGAATTCTTGAATACAAACCAATACCAATACAGGAAACAGAACCTCACAAGACATCTTCCGTCTATTATACCAAAAGCACCAGAGAATATATTTTTCTACTCAGCACCTCAAGGACCATTCTCCAAAATTAACCACATATGTGGCCACAGGGGGGGAAATAAAAAAACAAAAACACAACCCGACAAATACAAAAGAATTGAAGTAATTTCATGCATTTTATCAGTACCATCCTCGCAATAAAGCTCAACATCAAACACAGGATAAGCCCTTGCTACCTATATGTAACACATGCATGGAGACCAAACACCATCCTGAATAATGAATCAGTCAAGACGGAAATAAAGAAATCAATCGCATTCCTGGAGCTAAACGACAAAAGTACAACACAACAAAAACCATGGGACACTTTAAAAGCAGTCCTAAGCTGAAGTTTATAGCCTTGGGTGCCTCTTAAAAACATTACAAAAAACAAAACAAACAAATACAAAACGAAACAAAACAAAATAAAACAGATAAAAGACCTACATCTAATAATTATACTAAATGTAAATAATTCAGGTATTGTTAGCTGCAAAAACACTTAGAACTTTTATATTTTAAATGAATTTAAATTAAAAAAATAAAAAAAAAATACAAAAAATCACCACCACCACCAAGATTGTTCTTGAGAGATTTTTTCTTTCTTTGTTATTTTTACCGGGATTCTAAAAATATATAATACCGTGTTTTCAGATCACTTGGACGTTGCTCAGTTTGCCATACAATTAATAATTGGTGATAGCATCACAAGATGAGGGATACCATTCGTCGTTCGTTTTTATGGGACTGTGTTACTTCACTCAGCATGCTATCTCCTAGCTCCAGCCATTCACCTGCAAAGATATGATGTCATCTTCTTTTTTTTTTTTGAAGTCTTGTTCAGTTCTTTGCTCATCTATTGAGGGGTCATTTGCTTTCTTTTTTCTTTGTTTTTTGAGTAGTTTATATTATTCTGGAAATCAATGTATTGTCAGATGTATCGCAGTGAATGCGTCATTATTATCACTGCATAGGAAATCCATTTTGTGTCTGTACCACATTTTCTTCTTATCTCCACTCATCAATTGAGGGACACTTGGGTTGGTCCCAGTCCTTGCTACTGTGAAGAGAGCTACAATAAAACATTGCCGTGCATGTATATATGCAGTAAGATGAAACTTTGTGGGTAACATACCCAGGAGTGTTATGGCTGGGACAGGTGGCAAATTCATTCCACCGACTTCCAAGTGTTTCCACACTGCTTTCCATAGTGGCTGTCATGAAGTTTAACATTCCAAAAGAAGTGGATGGGTGTTCCCCTTTGCCCACAACTCCTCCAAGAAACTTGGTGGTATCATTTTTTTTCTGGATTCCTAGCCAGGCTTATTGGAGAGCTAATATGTATGATATCTTAAACTGGTATTAATTTGCATTTGTAATTATTAGGACATTGACCACTTTCCTTTTAATATGTTTCTAGCCATCTCTAATTCATTACTGTGGAACTAATCGTTCAGGCTCTTCGCTTTTATAGAATCTGCCATGACACCCCCTGGGCTGGGCTTTGTTCGTTGGGCGGTTCTCTTTTATATCTTCAATTTCTTCATCTCTTATGGTTTTTTTTAAGCTCTTGATCTCTTCTGGTTTGAGCTTTGGTGATTTCTATGGTTTCAGATATTCATCCGTTTCCTCTAGGTTTTCAAACATAGTCGAGTATCGGTATTCGACGTATGATTGTCTTTTGTGATATTTCGCTTTTCATCCTGGATTGTATTGATTCGGAGTTGTCTTTTCTTTTGGTTAACTTGGCTGGAGGTCTGTCTATCTGTTTATTCTCTCAACGAACCCACATTTTATGATTCACTTGATTTTTTCGTATCTTTTCTTTGTTTCTATTTCATTGATTTTGCCTGATTTTTGTATTCTTCCTGTCTGTTGCATTTAGGGTTCATTTGATGTTGTGTTCTACCACGTGTTTTTAGCCATGGTGTTACATCGTTCACTTGTGATTCTTTCTGTTTTTGTAATGTAGGAACCCAGGACTTATTAATACTTTCCTCTTGGACTGCATTTTTAAAGTATCCCATAGGTGATTTTGTGTTGTATTATCATCGTCATTCCGTTCAGTGCTCTTTTATTTCTTTTCTTATTTCTTTCTTTTTTTTTTTTTTTTTTTTAAAAAATAATAATTTATAGATATTTCTATCTTGTCTTTTATGATAGCTAGGGCTTATCTGTGTTTTAAGCAGCTTTATTGCTTTGTGGTCTGATAGAATGCTTGAATTATTTCAAATCCTTTTGTATTTGTGGAAGATTCTTCTGTGTCCCAGTGTGTGGTCGATTTGGAGAATGTTCCGTGGGTGCGCTGAGTAGAACGTGTATTCTCTGGTTTTTAGGTGGGATTCATTCAGTAGATGTCTGTGCGGTCCACTTGGTGTACTCATTCCGTTCATATATCTTCTGTTTATTCTTTGTCCTGTTGACCTTCCAACAGGGCTCAGTGGGGTATTGAAGTCCCTACTCTGAGTGTACTGGGGTTAATCTGTGCCTTGTGGCGTTAGGAGAACGGTTTTATTAAGTTTGGTGCTCCCAGGTTGGTGCATATATATCCTGATTGTTGTGAAGTCTTATGGTCAGTTGTTTATGCTTAAAAATGTATATTGCTTCTTTTCTCTTAATTATTTCTTTACTTTGAATTTTAATTTCGTCTTAAGTGACCATAGCCACACTGCCTTTTTTGTTACATTTGCTTGGAATATTTTTTTCCATCCTTACACCTTAAGATGGTACCTGTACTTGAAGGTAAGATATGTTTATTGTAGACAGCATATAGATGGGTTCTGTTTCCTTATCCGATCTCCCAGTCTATGTATTTGATTATTAGAGAGTTTAGTCCCATTAATATTTAAGGTTACAACCGATAGGTGTGTGTTGCTCCTTTCACCTTATTATACCATTTGAATATTTGATCTCTGTTTCACTCTGCAGTTATGCTTTTATTCATTTCTCTTTCTAGGTGCCAGGCAATAGTTGCTCCTTTCTTCTGTAATTGCTGAGTGGGAATGCAAAAACTTGTACAATCCACTAATGAAAGCAGTATGGCGAAACCCTTTTAAAAGACTCAAAAATGAGCCTTACACCCTGATCGCAACCACTTCTGGGTATATATCCACCAGATTTTTCCTCTAAAGCCGAGATACAGTTCCATCATGTCGTATTGCTGCTCTCTTTCACAATAGCAAAGAGATGTATCAGCACAAGTGCCCCTCAACCAACAATTGGATAGAGAAAATGCGGTACATCTACACAATGGAGTGTATGCCCGCGGTAAAGAAACATGACATCATGAAATTTGCAGGTAAAATGGATAGAACTAGACGATTTTATGCTAAATGAAGTAACACACTCCCAGAGAAACAAAGGACAAGTGGTATTCCACATCTGTGGATGCTATTACCAAGTACTTAGCTGAAAGACAAACTGAGCAAAGCTAATGTTATATTCCTCATGATCTAAAGAAAAATCTTCTCTTGCATTGTGAATCCCTATCGCATGGGGAATTCTCTTGCAATGTCTTTCTGAATGGGTCACCAGTCTTCCTTGTTTAGGGGGAGGTCTTAGATAGCCACTCGTGGGACTTAGCTAGTGTCCAGTCTATGAAGAGGGAAGTCTGCTCATGCTCAGAAAAGGAAATAATCTGGTCAGCAAGACCTGATTTTGTCCTCGAGTTGATGGAACTTGTAAATGAAAAGATGAAAGGAGCAAGGAGCTCCAACCTCCCCCCCACTCTCTCAAAAACCCCACGAGGAACCTTGAGGACCAGACTCTCAACTGACCTTGAGAAAGAAAAAAAACCTGGTTAAAGCGGGCTTAAACCGTGTGGCCTTACGCATACAAAAGGAAAGTACAACCCGAAATAAATAATCAGTAGACCAAAGAATGTACTTCCTTTATAAAACTTGAGATCTTCAGTAAAAGACAAAAAAAAAAAAAAAAAAAAAAAAAAGAGTACAGTGTTTGGCCCATCTTTCAATTCTACCTGGCAAGTGTCATCTGCCCTTTGGCTGCCCCCAATTTGGCACCTCCTTCAAAGACATGGGACAAAGGTTTTCAACCTTCCAATACGGCCTGAAGACTATGTCTCTCCAAGAATCTTCCAAACATTCAATTCCAGATGGTGGACTACTGAGATACCCAGTTTGTGTTCTAAACAGCTAAGAGGATTTCAGCTTGTCAGAATATAGACTGTCATTGTTGGACTACCTGGGCCATCTCATGGAGGCCAGTACAGGAAAATCAAGACAGAACATGTGCTTACTGGACTTCATTTGGGGGACCATGGAGGGAAAGACCCCAACGTGGAGCAAAAGTGCAGAATTGACGGTTGTTTGGGATTGCCAAGGAGGATTCTTGGAGCACTTCTTATGGAAAACATGACATCATTTAGGGGAAAAAAAAAATAAGTCCCTCCCACTTCAAGTGATATGTGTTTGTGTCTGATTGTTGTTCTGTCTGTATTTATATAAAAACTATATGGAATGGAGCTAGGCAGACTCTAAAGAGAAGGCATTTTGTGGCTGGTCTTTGTGGATGGCAGAGAAATAAAGTAGCGCTTCTCAAGCCTTTTGGACTAGAAGATCAGATGATCGTTTAAAATAATGGATCTGCTACAGGACTATATATATACATTATATATATTATATATTTATATATATTTATTAGCATACAATGGAAGAGAACAAAAAGAACTCAAAAATGACTTTTGGAAAGACTCGGAAAATGCAGGAACATTGTATTTGCAGATGTGCAGGGACCTGGTGTTGTGGGGGGCATGGAAAGGTAAGAGACTCTAAAATCAATTGAGAAATGGTTCATGACTTATGGAAAAAAGTTAATAAAAATAAAAAAAAATAAATAAAAACACGGGGGGGGGACCATTAAACCCATGACAGAACGCATGAACTCCAGGGGGGTGGGGGGCATGGAAAAGAAAATAGTCTAACAATTGGACTGAGGAAAATGATGTATGAAATGCACAAAACTACAATAAAATATTTTTAAAAATAACAGAAAATAAACTACAATAAAAATTGGTACTAGATAGTTTGCTATTCCTGTGTTGGACCTAATCATGTAGCTTTTATGCCATAGAGTGTTTTGTTAGAGGAAATCGGAGGATTGGGGGTGCTTTGGGATAGAAAAGCCATTGAGTTCTCAGAGATCAATGAGTTGTTATGGGAAGATAATCCTAAGGGAAATGTGGAAGATTGACTACTGGCTCTTGAAGTTGCGAAGGTCTTTAGTCCCTCAAAGACTCTATCTGGGACATTCTTATAATTAGGACCTGTGGTTTCGTTGTGCTGGATAGCTTTAGTTCCAACTTGACACACCTGGGTTGAGGGAGCTTCGAGTGGGGAATTGCCTCCATGGACTGGGCCTGTGGCCAAATCTGAGGAGTATTGTCTTGATTGTTGGGCGATCTTGGAGGGCCATCTCTGGGCACGTTTTTTTGTACCCTATAAGAGGGCAGGTTGTGCATGGGCCAGGGGCGCAAGCTCAGTAAGCAGCACTCCTCCATAGACTGTGCTTCCCCCCCCCCCCCCCCCCCCCCCCCCCCCCCCCCCCCAGCTCTGCTTCAGTTTCCTGCCCTGAGTTCCCGCATTGGGCTCCCTGACTGATGAAAAAAACTGTGACACAGGAGAATTTGAGCTGAATCAAAAAAGTTTCCTTCCGAAGTTGGTGTTGGTCAGAGTGTTTTGTCACAGGATTGAAAACAAACTAGAAACAATATTTAGCTTGAGCAAAACTCTCAGTGCGGAATAAACAGAGGACAAGTACTTGCTGAAGACAAAGTTGGATTAATGGGACAATTGATGCTAGAGAGCTGGGGCAGAAAAATGACAGGAAATCAATAGCGTTAAGGCAAAATCTGTGAAAGTATTTCTAGGCTCCACACACAAGAAAGAGTGGTCCAGGGAGCGGCCCCAGGCTGTCACTCCCTCAAACCTGAAGCTGTATCCCAAAAACTTATTAATCTGTTAAGTGCCTCCACCTGTGCTGGTTTTGAAGACATGAAAGACTCTTGGATAGTAGCTGAGGCTTATTACTGTGTGACATGGTGGAAATCTCCCAGAAGAGAGAGAAAGAATGCCAAGGCCCTTGCGTTAAGGACATAAAGAATTAATGTCAGTGGAACTCAAGGGACTGAAGGGTCCATGGGAAACGGGGCAGCCATATGCCTGTATATCCCAAATCTAATTGGCTATTGGCTCACTCCTTGGAGGAATAACCCACAGCTGATGCCACATGCTTGCACCCTCTAATGGTCAGGAGATGTTATAAGCCACAGTAAGACCCTGTCATATTCAACAGAAAAAAATGTAATTCATGGATTAACATACCATCCAAATATCTGTGTCTATACCAAAGTAACCTATGATAACAATTAATACTGATTAAATACCTATATATCTAATTGCTTGTGCTTCATTAGTAGGATCGAAAGATTTTTCCTGGACAAACTGTCAGCCCATGAAAGAAAACAGCCAGAAGTGACTAGGGTCCAAGACAACAGCTCCAGAGAAAGTAGACTGTTTTGCTTCTCATCCACCTGTGCCCCTTGTCTAAGCCTAGGGAAAAATCTGTGAAAGAGGGGGCGTGGTAGAATGTAAGGGCTGTGATTGGGGAGAATGGTGAAACTATAGCAATATAGCCTGGACACACATTTGATCAACTTGATTGAACATACAGCCCCCCCCCTGCTGGATGGTGGGACCAAGGGGCTGTGTGGGTTTGGGCACAACTGCTTGCAAATTGGTTTTACATGAAGGATGCTTGTACTCATAAATTATCACCTATTGCTAAAAAATGAAAAAAAATACTGAGAGAAAGATGCAGGATAGTCATGGCAGAATGCATGATCTTGGATGAGGTGGGGTGGGATGGGGGGGAAGGGAAGGGGAAATATGCCTGAACTGAATTGGATAATGATGTATGAAATACACAAAGCATCAATAAAAAAATAAAAAATTATAAAAAAGATGTTCAGTCTATTCTTATTGAGATCTTTTTGGGTCAGATTCTCTGGCTAGATGTAGATTTGATTTAACATTCTAACTTGCCTTCAGGGCTTGGAATGAATTCTTGGACTGGCTTTTGTTCTGGGTGGGGCAGTTTTGTTGCCTCTTGGGCTGGATATGGTGGCACACACCTTTAATCCCAGTCCTTGGGAGGCAGAGGCAGGGAGTTATTTGTGAGCTCAAGGTCAGCCTATCTGGTCTGCTTTGGTGAGTTTCCACTCAGATGCTACAAGGAGACACTATCTCATCTCAAAGGACCATAGATAAACTTCCTTTTGCTAGCTAGTAAAATTTTCATCAGCAGTTAGTCAGGAATCTTGGTCTGACTTCAGTAGAGGTCTTTGGAGCTTGGGGAAATGTTGAGTTTCCTAGAGTGCACTTGTGTCAACTCTGTGTTCTCTACTAGAGAGCCTTTTGGGGGTCTGGCACCTGGATGAGTCAGGGTGCTGCATGGCTACTGGGGGTGAATTATAAGAGCTGATCTCAGGCCTGGAGAGATGGCCTAGCGGTTAAGAGTGCCGACTGCTCTTACAGAGTACTCTGGTTCAATCCCCAGCACCCACATGGTGGCCAAGAACCATCTGAAACTCCAATTCCAGGAGAACTCCAGTTCCAGGGGAATCTGACACCCTCTTCTGACCTCCGTGGCAATGCACAACACGGGTGCACAAACCTGCATGCAGACAGTAAATTCATACACATACAAAAATAAATAAAATTAAAAAAAATAAAAGAGCTGATCTCCAGAATGATATGTGTCTGGGAGGCAAAGAGACTTGTCTGGGTCTGTGCCCTCCTTGCTGATCTAGCAGGCAGTCCCTCCTGCGTGCTGTATGTTTGTGTTTGTGGAAGAGTTGGTCTCAGAGAACTGGGTGAACCAAACTCATGAAAACTGTGCTTCAGTCCATGCTTTTAGTCTCCATTTGGATGAAGGTATCATATAAAATTTTTTGATCACTTTAAGATGTTAGAGCAGCCCTCTCACCCAGGCTCCTGATGTTCTGGATGTGTGCTTTGAGTCTTTCAAAAACTATGGAACTTCAGTTCAGTTTATGGGTAGGAACCTATTTGGAGGGTATAAGTGCCTTAAGCCCTCATAATTATTGATAACTTATTCTGACATGCCTGATTAGAAATATAAATATTCCAATGGTAAAGCTGGGTACTATAAAAATATCTTTAAATATCTATTTTTCTACAAAAGTATTACTCGTTTATGCATGTGCACTTAATTCAAGTCCTCAGCAATAGAATCTAAAAACCATCACATGACCTGTTTACTTTAATGCAAAATTGTATGTGTTTGGATAACTGTTTTTTTTTAAGTTTTACATATTTTTAATCTGAAGTCCTGATATTTCCTTTGGTGTTCAAACTCTCTTCCAGCACCAGGGAGACAGAGGCATGTGTATATCTTGGTCTGGTTTGGGTGGGGAATGGATACCAGAATGGCCTGGACTAGCCCTGTTTCCTGCCTCTAGGGATGGGAGAGGACTGGGATAGCTAGTGGGTTTTATTGTGTTCCTGCAATGATTTACATACCTCCCTGGTCTTGCAGTGCTGTCCTGCTTGTCTGGCCACTCGTGGGAGTTCCCCAGACAGGTGTGGTGGGCCATGCCTTTAATTCTATCATGCCTTCAATCCCACCTCAGCCAAGGTTTAGTTTAAGGTCGAAAGTATTGGTTTCTGAACAAAATGGAGTTTATCTGGCCCATCTAATTTTCCATCTCTTATTAAGTTGGAAAACCAGTTAAGGAATTTACTACATTTCTGAAAATGCTCTAAATTTTTGGTTTCAAAAGTAGTTTGTTATGAAATTGTGTCTAACCACAGTACTAATTTTATGGGAGTGCTTCTTAGTATTTCTTCACAACTAAAAGTCAATCTGTTTATGAATAATGTTAAGTCTCATGGTATTAAGAAAGGAAATGAGAGGTGAGACAAATGTTAGAGAGATATAGAAATGGAGATATTTCTAGTAAAGATTTATGTGAAGAAGATGAGAAAGTCTATGCAAGTGATGAAAGTTTGAGGAGGTTTGTTATGGCAGGTAACAGATGAGACTATATGAATAAGCTTAATTTACTAAGGTTCAGTCAATTAGGTTAAGAATCAAAATATATATCTAGTAAAGGTTTGTTTAAGAGTGTTCAGTTTTTGCCTAAGCTTTATCTACACATAACATGACACGTCAAGGTTTAGTAAAATGATAAGATATACAGAATTATTGTTATTTTTCAGTCCACTCTTGGGTTTCACTGGACTCGCTGTTACAGGTTTGGATTAAATGAACACAAATAGTGGGTTACCTATGGCTACTGAAAATGTATTTTATGTATCTTGCAAGAGTTGCTTTTGATATTTCTTTTTTCTTTTTTTTTTTTTTTTTTTTTTTTTGTCTTTTTCGAGACAGGGTCTCCCTGTAGCCCCAGCTGTCCTGGAACTCACTCTGTAGACCAGGCTGGCCTTGAACTATAGAAAGATTCGCCTTCCTCTGCCTCCCAGTGCTAGGATTAAAGGCGTGTGCCACCACGCCCGGCTTTGATATTTCATTTGACCTAACCTGACTCAAAAAGCTAGGTTCTATCATCCTGAACAAGCTGTATGCAGTCCAGAAGAAAACAGTCTTGGATGGGCTTGGTATTCCTTATCAGTTTATTTCCTATCTTCTGGTATGTGGTACAACTCCTGTCTTTCTGGGAAAACTATAAATCAGGACAGGGGGTCTGAAAAAGAAAGAGATTGTTCCTGTTTGTAGTCATTGTAGTGAACAGTTTACATTTAAGGTAAGCCTGAAATTGTATCTTGTGGGCTATGCCTGCTTAACCTGTGGTGTTAAGTACATCCTCCAGTCAGTATTATACAAGGCTGCTTGAATTTTTGTCCAAGACTTATCTAAAATATTATACAGTAATTAAAAGTATCAAGCAAGTGCAATTTAGCCTTTCTGGATGGATGATGACCATACTTAATGCCCATAATAATTCGGCCAAGGGACTTAAGGAACAACTTTTTTTCTTGCCTTCTGAGGTCAACTAAGTCCCGGGGGACTACGTCTGGTGGCATCTCCTGAAATGTCCTGCAATTGTGAGTCACCAGTCCTCCTGGGCAGGGAAGTCTTGGAGATCCACTAATGGGACTCTAGCCAGTGTCCAGTCTATAAAGTGGAAAGTCTCTTCATGCTTCAAATGGAAGCCTGGTCCTGCATGTCCTCCAGTGGATGGAACTGATAAAAGCCAAGAGGAGGCAGAGGCCTCTCCCCCAAATCCGAGTGGACCCAGAGGACCAGATCAGATCCTCAACTGACATTGAGAAAACAAAAGTCGGTTAATCTGTGCTAACTGTATGGACTTAAACACCCAAAAGGAAAGTGTAACCCAAAGATAAGTAATCATCCTATTTCCTTTAAAGTCTGAGAGACTGTGCCTGCAAACAGTAGATTTTAAGTCATTTAATGTCATATGAGGTCTATTGTTACTGAATAATAAAGTTTCCTCTTTCTTTCTTTTTTAGTTTTTTAAATTTATTTTTGTATGTGTATGAATGTACTGTCTGCATGTAGGTTTGTGTACCCGTGTTGTGAAATGCCGCAGAGGTCAGAAGAGGGTCTCAGATTCCCCTGGAACTGGAGTTCTCCTGGAAATGGAATTACAGAGGGTTCATAGCCGACATGTGGGTGCTGGGGATCGAACCCGGGTTCTCTGCAAGAGCAGTCAGTGCTCTTAACCGCTAGGCTATCTCTCCAGCCCAAGTTTCCTCTTTCTATTTATGCAACTACCTAAGGGAAAACTCACACTGTTACTATAGAAATTTCCTGGAAAGCAGATTCTAAGTCCAGACATCATGGCCAAATGAACAAAAGGAGAAGCCCAATAATGGATACTTCAGAACCCCTCGTTGAAAAGACATTTGTGATTTGAATCACAAAAGGGAAACCCACTGCCAGGGACACAAGGAAGGGACAACATGGGAAAAATGCAGGATAATTTCACACCAGGCTCTACTAAACTTGTAGGAGATAGCTACAATGGGATCCCCCTGGAGGCGACCCAATGAACATATTTTAGAGGAATAATTGCAGACCTATGCAGAGAAATTAAAGAAAATAAAGAAGAATTCAGAGAACTAAAGAGAGAGAATGGAAAACTCAAAAAGGACCTAGAGGGATACAATGACAAACTTTGGAAAGAACTAAAGGAAGAGATTGACAAACTCCAGAAAGAACTAGAGGGAGAAAAAAACAAAACTCTAAAAGGAAGTAGAAACACTGAAAAAGGAAGCCAATCATCAAAGTAAGGAGCACCAAGAAGAGATTGAGAAGCTCACAAAGGAAATGGAAATACTAAAGAAAACACAGGATGAAATGAAAAAGGAAAGAGAACACTCATCCAATCAAGAAGAAACGAAAGGAAAAAGCCTCAGAAGTAGAATGGAGGAAGCAGAACAAAGAATTTCAGATCTAGAAGATAACACAGAGCAACTAAAAATCTCAAATAAAGAATATGAACAATTTAAAAACACACAAAAGTCTGACTACTGGGAAATATGGGACATTATGAAAAGAGAAATTCTAATGGACTTTTAAGTTGGACATTTAATTTACCCTGTTCATCTCCTGGTTCCCTGCCTAGAAAATGTACCTAGGTACTCTCGCCTTCACAGGCTCCAGTGAAGGATTTTGTTCTCTCTGTAACTATACTTTTTGAGGTCTTTTAGATAGATTCACTGAGCAGTAGTGCCCCAATTGCCACCCCCTATTCCCCTTTTCAGCATGGAATAAGTCAGAGCAGTTGGCGCCCTGATTCCTTCTTGGCAATTGGGGTAATCTCCTCAGAGGGTAATGTGATAAAAGTAGGAGCTAAAAATTGGCTAGGCAGTTTAGGATCAGGACCGCCCAAAGAACTAATTTCTTTATAAGCAGAGAGTTGAAGACTTCCTGGATCTACCAATAAACTTATCCTTCTGGTTGCTCTGACTTGTGGTCCATGCATCCTTAACTCACTTGTCAGATTTATTAACCAGTGGGTAAATTCCATTAAAACCATGGTGCTAAGGAACAAATACAACCCTCCTAGCAGAGATCATTCCATCTTGGAAACACCAACTCTGGTTGACTCTTGTGAACTTCCTTCAAGGGTTTAAAGGCCACATAAGGAGAGGGGGAAATGAAAGAGAGGCAGATACTATTAAGCCATTTTTCCTTAGTCATTCTAGGAATGATTGGTTTGCTTGCTTTGCACATTTCCCCTTCATTGGTACATTTAATTATGATGCTAAACTCTGATTGGCTGCTGTACTTATAAATTACTCTGTAACCTTCATCTCAGTGCTATACTCCTCCTGAGTTGAGTGTTGGCCCAGCCTCATAATAAAATTAAACCCTCCATTAAAACACAACATACAAACAAACAAACAGACCAAAAAAAAAAAAAAAAAAAGAAAGAAAGCTAGCTGAGTAAGCCAAAGGAAGTAAGCCAATAATCATTGTTCTTTCATGGACTCTCCTTAGTTCCTGCTTCCAGGTTTCTTTTCTTGAGCTCTTATACTGGCTTTCCTTGGTGAGGGATGACAGTCTTTAAACAAGATACACCCTTTCCTCCCCCATGTTTCTTTTGGCCAGTGTTTCATCACTGCAACTAAAGCAGAATTAGGACAAGACATAATATTTTAACTCTGCATTTTGGTTTAAATATTTGTCCACTTAATCTAGATATATTATATATAATATTAATATCTCAAGATATCAATATGTCACAAGGACTTTTCACTTTTTATTATCTTAATTTTATATATTCATGGGGTACATGGTGATAAGTGAGTACATGTATAAAATTTATGATAATCAATTAATATTTCTTCTTAAATCTATTTAATAATTTAACATGTAAAAAAATTTACTGTCTTTATATAGATGCATAATTTGGCTATTGTTAATAGTGATTTAATATAAATTTGTGTATATATGTCATAAATTTTGTAAAGGTTATTGTGGCATAATGCCTGTCTATTTAGAGTAGATCATATGTACAAGTGTTAAGAGATGATTTACTGGGACTGGGTAACTAGCAAGGAGTTCCTTCCTTGGGAAAACTGATTCTCCCTTTGGCAACAGTCACTGTTAGTCTATTGATCTTCATTTAGAGCTGGTACCCTGTGATATTCTCCCCATCCACATTAACATATCAACTGGTATTGTCACTATCAAGCAACAATATTGTTGAGATTTCATGGGTGAAAATTTACAAACATGTCTAGAAGACACTATCTACCACCAGACATTCAGGTGCCCAGCCTCTTAAAAGCATTCTACACTCTCTTTCACAATGTTCCTGGAGTCTTGAGGGTTCATCTTGCATTATAGATATATCTTGGGGCTAGGCATCTCATCATAATTTATTGTGCATCTTAACCATTTGAGGGACCTCATAATTAGTCTCTGTTGATAAAAGAAGCTTCTTTGACAGATGGTGAAAGATACTATTTTATATGAATATAAGGTAAGTATCTAGAATACAGTAGAAAATTCATGATTTTAGGACAGTGGCAGGAGTAGGTTCTCCTCTCGACTCTATGACTTCTACATCCATGGGTATGCTTTTAGTACAATGAATGAATACCATTCTAAGTTGTGGGCCTTAAGTCTAAATAAACAGCAGTTAATGTCAAGATGTATTTTAATCCCTCTCTCCAGATTTCATACCTTCTGTCATTTGTGCTAGAGTCCATTGTGCCAAATTCATTTTCCCTCTCCTCAGTGCCACCATCTCTTCCCCTGAGTTCTAATGAAACTATAAGGAGACTCTTTCATATATATATATATATATATATATATATATATAATATATGTATATTTATATATGTATATGTATGAAATAATAATGAAATATATATATATATAATATATAATATAATATATTAATATATATATATAATTGAAGTTTTGTGCCTTTCGAAGAGACCAGTTCTTCCTCATGCTGACTGCTACATCTGCTTCTAATATTTCCTCACCAAGTTTGGGATCAGTTACCCATTTCTACAGTTCTGTGCTTGATTATTTTTTTCCAGCTGAGCTTGTATGGGTCTTGTGCATGCTGATATTAATGCTGTAATTTCATATGATCCCAGTCCCAGGAGTTTGTATGATTTATTTCCACTTGGTCTGGCATAACTTTACTGACTCTTACAATCTTTCTGCCCCTTCTTCTGAAATTTTCCCTGTCACCTGGGAAGTGAAGCTGAATATAGACCAATCAATTGAACCACTTTCTGTAGACTTCCAATCTTCATGGTTTAGCCATTCTGGAAAGAGATTGAGGAAGACACTAGGAAATGGATGGACCTCCCAGGCTCATAGATTGCATGCATTAATATTGTGAAATCGACCATCCTGTCAAAATGAATATATAGACTTGAAGCAATTACAAAGAAACCCTCATGACATTATTCACAGAATAAGAAAAATAAAATCCTAAAATTCATATGCAAGCATAAAATACTCTGGATAGCCAAAGCTACCCAAAGTACAAAGAGCAATGCAGGGAGATTCCTGTACCAAATTTCAAGCTATATTAAAAAGCTATACTCATAAAAACAGCATGGAAGTAGCACAAGAATAGTCTCCTAGATCAATGGAACCGAACTGAAGACCCAAACAGGAGTACATGCAGTTTCACACCCTTAATATTTGACAAAGGTGCCAAAAACATTCAGTGGAGTAAAGAGCTGCTCGCAAAACTGGATTTGCACCTGTTGGAGAATAAAATTAGACCCTTGTTTTTCACCTTATACAAAAGTCAACTACAAATGTTCAAATACCTAGATGTATACCCAGAAACTCTGAACCTGTTAGAAGAAAACATCAGCAGCAACCTAGAAGATATAGGTGTAAGGAAGGGCTTTCTAAATCATACTATAGTTATACAGGAATTAAGGAATACATTCAACAAGTGGGAACTCATTAAGCTAAAGCACTTCTGTTCATCAAAAGAAACAACCAATGAAGTGACAAAAATAATCCAGAATGTGAGAAAATCTCCACCATTGACACATCTAACACAGAGGTTTAACATCCAGAATATTCAAATTATTCAAAAATCAAACAAAAAAGTCAAGAAAACAAGAGACCCAATTAGAAAATGGGCTAAGGATCTGAACCGAAAAATCTAAAATGAAGAAATTAAGGATGACTACGAAACGTCTTTAGGTTTAGGTCTTAGGTAGTAATTTTCCTGGGAGACCATTTCGGCCTTTGTTGTTGTGGTTGTGGTTGTTGTTGTTGCTGCTGCTGTTTGGACTGTGGTCTCCCACACAAAACTATCTGATTTACTTGCCCAATTCTTGTAGGGGAGGGTAGCTTTTTAAGACAGGGTCTCATGTACCCCAGGCAGGCCTCAGACTCCTTAGTGGCTGTGTCTAGCCTGAGCCTCCTGACCTCCTGTGTGCCCCACACCCAGCATACTGTGTTTTTGTCTTCTGTTCTTAAAGAATATATTCTCTTGATAGCAAAAGTTGAAACTTTGTCATTAGATACACTGGTTGGTAGCTTGACTCATTTTTTTTTGATGATCTGAGTTTGCTGATATCAAAGGGCTAAAAGAAAAAAATGAATCTTAACCATATTCCTAACTCACTCTACCATTTCACCTGTGCATAACTGTGTAGAAACAAACTATTCCAACACTCTGAAGATGGTTGCAGAAGAATTGGAGTTCAAGGTCATCCTTGGCTTCATAATGAGCTACCCTGGGCAACCAAGACCCTGTTTCAGGTAAAAGGAAAACAAAAATATTTTCTTGTCTGCAGCAAAGTCCTAAGTGATTGAATTTTGGAGAAGTTGTGTCACTGCCTGAAACTGAGTCTAGGTGTGATTTGACATCAGACTATCAGGCCTGCACCCTGCCTGCTGAGCTTTAAACAACCAATTCTGTTGCCCCATTTTAGAAAGCCAAAGTTGTTGCTACACACTTTTAATGGCAGTGCTTAGTCTGCTTTCTGGATCTTTGTTGCTTATCACAACCAGCTGCTACACTCTTTTTGAACTCCAGCAGTCACTAGCAAATCTGCTACATAACAGATTCATGAACCACAGTCTTCCTCCCCTCAGGTCTGTACCAGCACAAGGCTTCACCAAGTTAAAATTTTGGTGACTTTCTTTCAGTCACTAGCATTGAGGAAGTGGTGGTTGCCTACTTAAAGCACTTATCTCTGAAAACGTGTAAACATGGCGATAGAGTGCATTCGTACCATGCTGGAGACCCAGTGTTTGATCTCTAGCACTACAGAAACAAACAGTTAAAAAGCAAAAGTACATGAAAACTGACCATCTTGTGGTTGAACATTCATAAGTGGAGCCAGTAGACTCTGCCTAGAGTTGATTATCTGTAGAGTCTGGCCAAGTTTGCAGTAACTTTGCCTTTTCAGTTTTTCTCAGATGCCATTAAGAACATCTTCAGCCCAGGCATGGTGGTGCACAACTTTAATCCCAGCGCTCCAGAGGCAGAGTTAAGCAGATATCTGTGAGATTGAAGCCAGTCTGATTTACATAGCGAGTTCCAGGCCAGCTGGGGCTATAGGGAGATCGTGTTTCAACCAAACAAGAAAATGAACATCCTGAAAAGAATAATCACAGTCACTGCACGATACACAGAAATTTTCTAGATTTGGACATTAGTGGCATAACCCTGTATTTGTAACCCTTGGGAAGCTGAGGCAGGAGGATCATGAGTTTGAGGGAAGCTTGAAGTATCTAGCAAGACACTGTTCCCTCCCCCCCCCCCAAAAGAGTATTTTAATTTTGGCGATGTGACCCTTACTAGGCCCAGTATAGCATAATTAGACATGAATTTCAAGATTAGATTTAGAAAATAAAAGATGGGCATGGAAGCATATGCCTATAGTTTTCTTTACTCACAGACTGAAGCACAGGGTTTGTGAGTTAAAGGGAAGACTGGGCTACAGAATAAGACCTCTCCAGCAAATAAAAAATATGCAAATATATATGGGATAGTGGCACAGGCCTGTAATCCCAGCTACTTTGGAGGTTGAGACTGGAAACTTGCAAGTTCAAGGCCTGTCCAGGCTACAAAGTTCAAGGCCAATGTGTATAATTCAGTTAAAACTCATCTAAAAAATATCAAAGGAGGTAGATAGAATATTTCCGATGCCTGTATGAGTCCCTAGGTTTAATTCCCTGTGCTTTAAAAAGAAAAAAAAAACATTTTAGGCTGTCTAAGTAAACATCCCAGAGCACAAGCTGTTAGAACAGTGTAGCTGCCTCAGTGAATTCAGAGCAGAGAGGATAGTACAGTGTGGAGAGGTCATTTTGATTCCTTCATGACATTTCTCTTGTTGCACTTTTTTTTTTTACTATAAAGAATTCTCATAGTTCAAAGGAACATTTGTTTGGAAGAGCCATTAATTATTACAAAAAATATAGCACATTTTTACCCCAGCAAATGTGAGAAGTGTGTTTTATATAGTATATATATTCTATTTT